>JAWZYV010003594.1:0-12458 GCA_038373885.1 Cheiracanthium punctorium | reverse complement strand
GCTATAATTGACCTATGATCAGGCTAGCCGCAGCACATGGCGTTGTGAAAAAGTCCTACGAGAAATACAACGTTCGGTGACCACAAAAGATATGAAAAGAAAGGAAACCCAAGGCTTACCCCAGCAGTAGTTCAGGGCTTGAAGATCGTCCGTGAGAGAGAAGGGAAAAACACATGAAAGACAAACACTCTAACTAGACTTACTAACAGGAGAACTTTATTCACTGTCAGAATGCACGGTACATTAACATTAGTACAAAAGAGCATTTAATGGGGATCTATTCAAGTCGGAGATAGATTATATAGCGTATTTCAAAAAGGTAAAATGGCGCACACGCCATGTAATTCGGTCATATACTACAGAAAAAAGGGGAGCTAGCAACCTTTGCGTTTTTTTTGAAAGATTAAACCGTAAAAAGAACCGTTTTTTGAAAGATTAAACCAAGTAATTTAACAAGGAGGGTATGTCTTATTTGCCCAACGGAGACTTATTCGGTTCTAAAACATTTACTACGGTACTGTTCCTGCCGCCTCCGGCAAAAGGCGACGTTGTTCGTGTTGGGGAGCGCTTCCTTAGCGCGTCGAACTTACGGGGTGAAAAAAAGGTGAAGTGAAGTCTTGCTCTTTCCAGACGGCTCGCCATCGCTAATTTTTCTCGGCAACCCCGGGCACACGTCACAGGCAGGGAGGAGAAAGCGCCGCGATTGGTTCAAAGGTAAGCGCGGGCAGAAAACCCCTGACGTCATCCGGGGAATGATGAAATATTTTGCCGCGGAGGAGATGGCCGGATTGCCAGTGGCGCTTATGATCCTCATTATGAAGAGTTGGCGAGATGCACGAAAATCGCAGTGACTGTTGAAGAAGGAACTCGTGGTGCAAGCGTGCCGCCATATTGGAAGCACACAAAAAAAACTGGCTAGCCGGGGAAAACATTTTAAAAAGGAAAAGGGGGAAGAACCAGGAGTACACACATTGTAAAATTAATACTTATGAAAGAAAATGCAAAACAGGAATACATGTGATATTTTCATCGCAATCCGAAATCTGTGGCAAAAGCTGTTTTGTGTCTATCACCAGGGTGGAGATTCATCTGCCAATACCCTGAACATAAATCTAACGAAGAAAAAAATTTAGCTCCCTCCAAAGTATCTAAAAGGTCTGAAATTAATGGTAAAGGAAAAGGAAGAGGTTGAGTTTTTAAATTAAGTTTACGATAATCACAAACAAGTCTATAAGTGTTGTTCTTCTTTTTAACAAGTATAACTGGTGAAGAGTAAGGAGAGTCGCTGACTGAAATGATCCCTGTGTCGAGCAGTTGATTAATCTGTGTGCGTAATTCTTCTCGTAAGGCGTGGGGAGTTCTATATGGCTTATGCCTAACAGGTATGTCATCTGACAAATAAATCCTGTGTGCTACAGTGTTGCAACCCGATAGCTCCTTAACTGACTCAGCAAAAATATGTTTATGATTGTTCAACAATTGCATTAATTTCTCTTTTTGAGCCCCCGATAAATGAGATAAACATATCAAATTTACCCCCAAACAATTCACAATCATCATCAAAAAATTCATTAACTACGTTAACCTCTGCCTCAGCATCATTAACAACATCTAGTACAGGCTCAATGTTAACTAATTTACAATTTTTGTTTATGTGAATAGGAGTGTCGAAAAAATTAGCAACTTTAACAAAATATGTACCATTATCACTACCAGTATTTATTGAGCATGATATAACATAATTTTGAGAAAGAGAATGTTTATGTGGTTGTATTAATACATTTTCAGCAAGTTTGAGACTGTTTTTGGTAGTGACAGAGATAATTAATTCAGATCTTGGAGGAATTATATGTTTACTAATAGTATAACCTGTTTCATGAACGTCTCTTAGACAATTAACATTGTAACCTGTACTAGTGTCAAACCAATTAATTTTAAAATTTTCATTAGAAATTGTGTGTTGCTCAAAATCTATCTTAATTTTGTTATTAGAAAAAAAATTTGCACCCAAAATAGCATCGTATGACATAAAATTATCCTTACAACAAAAAAATTCAACAATAACTTTACATTTAGCAATAGAAACTTCTAATTTAACTTTCTTCTCTAAAACCATCATATTATTAGAAATCCCAATTATTTTCACATTGCACTGTTCTACACTTTTTATTTTATTACTTATTAAGGCATCGTTTACGAATTTATCTTTAATAATGGAGACAGAGGCTCCCGTATCACATAAAGCAAAAATCTTTTCTTCCTGTAGGTTTATGGGAATTAAAGGCAAAACTGACGTATGACCAAAATTCCCAAGTCCTATGCGCTCTGGGGACGTGTCTGAAAGTAGCGGCGCTTCGCTATTTCGCCCCTCAATTAGTTTCCCGGTCTCTCCCTGTAATTATTTCTAGGTGGATAATTCTGAGAAACCCTACGCATGCAACGACGGCTGATATGCCCTTTTTCTCCACAGGAATAACAAACTATTTCACTATTTTTTCTTTGTCCCAACATTAGTTTTAAATCATTAATTTGTTCCTGGAGGTCGGCTACGCGCTTGTCCGTTTCTAATAAGGAGTTCTGCATCAGGGCTTTTATCTCCTTGAGTTCAGATTCAACTACCGATGGCTTGATTTCAGCTTGAGCTAAATGGACTGATGAAGTAGCCCTGTCCAAAGCGGTACATTGTTCTTCTTGAAGAACTAAGTCCCACATTTCTTCGAAGGTGTCATGTTTCTGTGACATGACAAAACGTCTAACTGCTGGACTGAGGCCTTGAATGACCTGGGCTGTCAACATTTTATTTCTTACTTCTTCATTGTTACTAAAACATTTATGCGATAAGCCTTGTACGCGCGTCAAAAAGGCTCTCGCCGACTCGTTAATTCCCTGAGTAGCTGTGGTAAACAAAAGTAAAGAATTGTCCTGTGTTTTGTTCCCAAATCGATTGATCAGCGCTGTCTTAAAATCTTTATAGTTTGCTTGTTTAAGTTGTGGCTGCGAACGTAATAGAGCTGAAGCAAACCGCATGTATTCGGTACTAAGATACGGATAATCACTCAGACTCGAAGTAACGAATTGTTACTTTTAGGTTGATATCGTTACTCGTTACTCGATTCGAAGCTGTTTCGGATCGAGCAGCTTCGAACTTCGAATACAGACTTCCAGGCGAGGCGAACTAGGGGGGTAACGGGTTCCAGTAATCGAGTACTAATATCTTCTGTTTGTTACTGGATATCGGATCGCGGTTTCAAGGGGAAAAATGACTTTCGAGTGTGCATTTCGGATCGACCAGGTTCGAACTTCGAATACAAGACTGCCGGAAGGAGAAAATGAATTTCGGTATTTGAGTAATAGTATGTTCCGTTCCGTTACTAGATACCGGAAGTATTATGGATTCTCGCTGTTTGAAAGGAAAAATCAGTTTCGGTATTTGAGGAGTAGTATGTTCTGGTTGCAATTCGTTTGTGCCGAGCCGAATGGTATCGTTTTGATAAGGTTTGGAAGAATCCGTATGTTTCGTTACAGTTATGGAGATGGATATACTATCTGCTGCTCTATTGATATGGGTCGTACAATGGGGGGATAGGATCCGGTGTATAGTGCGTTCTTATGCGCAGTTGAACTTTTTTTTGCAGGGGGGGGGAAGGGGGTGTTCTTATAATTGTAGAGGAGCAATACATATAAGAGAAGCATGTTAGTAAGGGGTGCTAATTTCGGGCTTACTAACATTTTAGTACTAAATAGTGGTGCAATCAGAATTCTTTCTTTCAGGGTGGTTCCGAAGCAGGATTGCGAACTTAACTTTTTCTTTTTTTTAGCTAGAATCGAAATATGAGTAATAAATAACAAATTATTTAAATACACCTTTAAAAAAATATTTTTTTATAAAGTAAACGAATTCACACATTTTTATTATTTAAAATATTATTTGGAACTAAAAAAAATATTTAGCATGGAAACCTAAACACATTTTTTAAGTAATTGTTTAAAAAATATATAAAAAATTGGGAGCTACCCGGGATTTCTATGCCCACTCTTGCGTAAGCCACTGGTATTAAAATAATTCAATAAAGTTCAGTATGTTTCTAAAATGTCGGCGTTTAGGGGGACATCTGCCCTATTTTATGGTACATTTTATTCCATGAACTCATGGAATACGCATAGTCCGGTGCAACCATTCTTTCTGTATGAAAGGAGTGATAATTTTTGTTTAAAGAATGCTCTCATATATGCACCCACAGAAGGGGCTAACCCCTTTCATCCCAAAAGTGCAGAAATAGAACTGGAAATATCTTAAAAATAGATAATTCTCACTGAATTAAACAATTTTAATTTAAAATATGGTAATTTTTAATTTACTTCGAAAAATCGTCCAGCAAAAGAAGTTTTTGATATGAAATATGAACTCACAAATAATAAAGATATTATGCTTGTAGAGACGCAAAGTAGTTGATATCATACTGAGATCCCCTGCCCTGTGAATTTAATATATATGGCCCAATCCCTGGATCTCATGATTCGAGAACCCGCTCCCAGAAAAAAACACGAGTCACATGCTTTCCTTTACACTTTTTATGATAAGAGTGAACAGGTTAAACCAGCGTTCAGAATTTAAAAAAGGGGGGGTTGAGAAAAAAAAGAATGGCATATGTGGAAGATTTCTATGTGTACTCAGTAATTCGGATAATTTAGCATTGTATAAAACCATAAATGTGTATAAAAACAATCTGTAAATCAGAGAAAATAAGCTGTAAATACAACTTTGTACAACTTCGCTAAAAAAAATTCTTTTGGGTTAGGTTTTGTTATGGGTTTATGTATGGGCGGCATATACCCATAACAACACTGTCCCGGATGTGTTGTTATGGGGCACATATAACACCCTATTACCCATTCTATTAGTAGTAACGAAAGTAACGAGTAACGAATACTTAGTAACGAATAGCGAACATCTAAGTAACAAATACATACGGATACTCATTTTGTCGTTACTTTTACAGCACTAGAACGTAAGAATTCGCGTGCCTCGCCGATACATTTAGTCTTAGCAACAAATAGTGTTTGTACGGCGGTCCATCCTGCATGGAGCTTAACCTCTTCTAAATTATCAAAGAAATCATAAATTGTTACATTACTATTATTTCCCGAGAAGGGGGTAATAAGCGGAATGAATTCCGTAAAGGCTGGGCAAACCACAACATTTTCATTTACAGTGGGCCCCTCTTCATCGCTGTCCTGAGCCGACATTATTCAAACCTCAAACAAAATCAAAATTCAGTTAAAATTATTGAAAAAAAAAATTATTTCCCCTCACGGCACAAAACAAAACCATAAAGGATCAGAGTATTATCTTCATTATTCCTTATTAAAGCTAAACACAGACTCCGAAAATTTAAAAAAATGTCACGGCACCATTTTCGTATGCCATGACTTCACGAAGCTTAAGTTAAATTTTGCAAACATACCTAAATTAAAGTTAAATAAAAATATCAAATAATCCAATATCTTTTCTTAAAACAAATGGCATAGAGGCCGAAATAATCGTATAGTTTAAAAGTTTTAAGCCGCCAAAGACCCAGGTTCTATCTGTGCGTTTAGCTGAAAAGAAAAATGGCGCAACGACGCCATTATGGACCCAGTAACGAGACAAAGAATTAATGAAGAAAACACTCTGTTAAACTTTAAAATCTTACATTTATTTTAAATTAACTCAAAAAACAAATTCATGGAAACACATTTTCTTTTACAATATTCACACTTAAAATACCCATTGTTACAAACATTTTAAGGTTCCCTTTTTGAAGTGCACTTAACGTTATATTTTTAAAAGCCGACAAAAAAAACAAAAAAAAAATTAAATAGAGAAAGGGAAAGAAAAGAAAAGGGAATGACTTATCGTCTGGGGAAAGAATCTGGGGGCCCCCATCGTGTTTTTCTCTTCAAGTTGTAATTCGTTGTTCGCCCATCATCTCTCCGCGCTTCATGCCGCCGATGGGATGACACCACTCAGGAAATCTCAATAACAAACGACCACCGTCCGCAGGTAGCACCAGCTCGAGGAAGACCCCCGCTCGCTCCCTGACGCTCGCTTTTCCCTTCTCAGCCTTCTCACTTCTGTATTCATCCGACCATCAAGTTCATTCATGAACTTTAATTTTTTCATATCTTAGTGCATAAAATTTTAAGTGAAATTTATTTATTTGGTGAAGTTACGTTGCATTAAAAGGAAATTTAATTATTTCGTTGGTTAATTGATGTATTTTGAGGCATTTACATTTTTTCTTGCACGTGGTTGTGTTCCTCCGCCGATTTCGATGTCTGTATCGAAACTTCATCCAATCTATCGAATTATGTGAAATGATGCAGGGAAAAAGGGTAAAAAGAAAAAAAAACAGAAAAGGCAGAAAAAAGTTAAAGACGGATAGAAAATTTTAGCATAAAAACTTTTTAAACCAAAACTTAAAATTTAGCAAACACTTTACAAAGCCAAAATATGATGTTTGTATCAAAAAATTTATTTAAGAAAAAAAATGTCGGCATAAAGAAAAGGAAAAGTCGGCTCGATTTTAAAAAACACATATAAACATTTCTAACATTAATTATTTATCAAAAGTTACAATCATACCAATACCACGTATCAAAAAGAAAAAGTTTTGTTCATCCGATCTGGCAACCTGTTTTGACGTTAGCGCGCAAAACGAATCAAAACAAACTGCGAAATCGGAAAGTTTGTGCCGTGAAAGAAATAATAAACAAACCCAAAAGATAAGTAGTACCACTTAAACATTACACAAAATATTACTCTATAATTTGTTTTTACTACTCATAGATCGCTAGAACAAACATTATTTTCAAAACATTTTTCAGATCATAACAAAATTTTTTGACAGTTAATGCCATGACTTCACGAAGCTTAAGTTAAATTTTCTAAAGTACCCAAATTAAAGTTAAATAAAAATATCAAATAAACCAATATCTTTTCCTAAATCAAATGGCATAGAGGCCGAAATAATCGTATAGTTTAAACTTCTTAACCGCCAAAGACCCAGGTTCTATCTGTGCAATTCGCTGAAGAGAAAAATGGCGCAACAACGCCATTGTAGACCCAGTAAATTGACTTAAGGAATGAACGAAGAAAACACTCTGATAGATTTTAAATTCTTACATTTATTTTAAATTAACTTCATCATAACAAATTTTTTTTCTTGAATAACTAACCACACCATTACATAAGAGTATAACAACAACTTAACTTATTATTAATAGAGCTCTCTAGCCATTTTAACCATTATTTTTAGTGCACCTTTGTCGTAGCCGACTGCTTAAAAAAAATTTAAATAGAGAAAGAAAAAAGGAAGAAAAGAAAATAAGACTTATCGCCTTTAAGAAAAATATTGGGGGCCCCCATGGTATACAGTTGTGTCAGGTCACCAGCTCCATGTCTCGTCTCCGCCACATCATGCTTTCGGCGTCCTCTCAAAATTCACGTCCGGATCTCAGTCAGCAGGCAGAGGAAGAGAGCGAGCTTGCTCCCTCACGCTCGCTTTTCACTCCTCAGCCTTCTCACTTCTGTAGTCATGCGACAATCAAGTTCATTCATGAACTTTATTTTTTCCATAACTTAGTGCATAAAAATTGAAGTGAAACTTATTTAATTGGTGAAGTTACGTCGCATTAAAAAGAGATTTAATTATTTCGTTGGTTAATTGATATATTTTGAGGCATTTTCATTTTTCTTACACGTGGTTGTGTTCCTCCGCCGATTTCGATGTCTGTATCGAATCTTCATCCAATCTATCGAATTATGTAAAATTGATGCAGGGAAAAAGGGTAATAAGAAAAAAAAAAGGAAAGGCAGAATAAAAAGTAAAATGCTTTTCTTATCTGTTACCCAATGAAAATCAGGGCTGAAGAAAGCAAAAATTTGAAATATGCTTTAAAGGGCAATGTGCATTGTGTAGTCATTTTTGCTTTAAGATAATTCTTTTAATGATGGAATTAAATGCCGATGAAAATTGTACATAAGTGTTAATTAAAAATTTTAATGTCTTTCAGATCACTAGCACCTGTTTTCTGTTGTATAATGAGACTGTCAAACTGAGAAAAAAGGAATTTGACTGTGCTATATCTGACTTGGATTTGCTTGATTCAGTTGTTGCTGATTCTTATACTGATGAGGTATGCACCCACCAATTAAGTTAAAAAAATATTTGCTACTTAGCTCTTATAGAGTTAGTGTTCCTTAAATACTCAACCCTTTAAGGACCATAAGCTTTGAGGTGACTCATGGAAATTTTTAATACATAAAACTGCTGAAGGGTGATATAAATAACATGTATATCAAGTTCAGTGAAAATTTGTACAATAGATTTTGTATAAATTTATGAGACATATGTGTTTCAGTGGTCAATAAGAAATGCAAAATTGTAACTTTTTACAAAATTTAATTAATTTATTATTCTAACCAGAAATAATTTTATAATCAGTGAGATAAAACATATTTAATTTTTGATTAAAAAATAATTTTGAATAAAAATAAAAGCATCAGAATAGGCATGCAAAGTGCCCTCCCCCTCCTCTCTCTCTCTCAGAAATAGCAGATCAAGCTTTAAAAAATAACAAAAGATTAGCACCATCTTATAAATAAAAATGAAATTCTGTTTGTTTGTTTGTTTGTTTGTGGATTTGATTCGTATACAAATCCACAAAAATGGACCTATCGGCCTGAAATTTAGTACAGATATGTAAAATAATATAGAATAACTCATAGTCCACTTTAAAACTTTGAAAGTCCACAAGTTCCCGGAATTTAAGAGTTTTTTTATGCTCTTCACGCAAAAATCTTTCCGTAATTGTAACCCCTGTAGTGAAAAAAGTGTGAAATAAGGATCATGGTTGCCATGTGTGGCGATTTTGCCGAATAAAATGTCGTTCGTATACAAATCCACAAAAATGGACCTATCGGCCTGAAATTTAGCACAGATATGTAAAATAATATAGAATAAATCGTAGTCCACTTTAAAACTTTGAAAGTCCACCCGTTCCCGGAATTTAAGAGATTTTTTATGCTATTCACGCAAAAAGCTTTCCGTAATTGTAACCCCTGTAGTGAAAAAAGTGTGAAATAAGGATCGTGGTTGCCATGTGTGGCGATTTTGCCGAATAAAATGTTTTAAATTCTCAAAGTAAAAATAAAAGAATAATAATGATTTTTTTTTTGTTAGTTTATATTCGTAAGGTTATTTTTTTTTTTAATTATAATATCGTGTGCATGGGAAATCAGAGGAATGTAAAGCTTTACACGCAAAACAATAAGAATTGAAGATTTCCGAGGCTAATAGGTAAATTATTTTAGTTTGGCGAAAAAATAAAATGGCTCAAATGCCGATTTTGTGAAAGTGAGTTCTAGCGGTTTGTACAGATTTCGGCTTGGCGCAATTTATTGAGAGCTTAAGGAAATAGATTTTTGAAAACAAGTGCAAAGGTTTTATTAGAATACAGCGTTAAATTTTAATGATCCATGAAGAAATAATGCAGTTATTAAGGGATTTCAATTGATCTATCTCCAGAATTCTCGCCAAATGAGTACATTGATTTAAGTTGGGGGAATTCCGCCAAATTTCAGAAAATTGAAATCTTCTCATTTAGTACATCGGAGTAATGATGAATAAAACACGTTATAGTTGATAATTTTAAAAAATTCGGCTGTATTAAGGGATTCAACTTTTATAATAAAGGCTTGCTTTACTTTTTCGCGGTCGAACCATTTCCCGTATATTATTGCTGCTAAGTCAATGCTTCGAATGATTTCCTGAAAAAACGCTTGCAAAATGGCGTATGTTGGCACTTTGGCGAGGCTTAGATTTGAAACTGGATTTTATTTGAGACTGGGATATATAATGACACTGGTTATAGATAAAAATGAATGTTGGTATGAGTGTATGAGGTTGAAAAACTCCAGCACCGTTGAGCACCGTTGCACCATTAAATTTGGTTCACCTAAGTCTTTTATCATGGAGAAGCTTTTTATGCTATCCGTTTTCCTCTAACTTGCCACCAGGTGGCTCAGCAGAACGTCGAATTCTATTCCGTTTAGCCGTTTGCTATGCGAATATCGTCCAACCGATTTCGATGAAATTTGGTACACGCGAATATTAGAACACGGAGAATATTTTTCACTATCCATTTTGCTGTAACTTGCCGCTAAATGGCGCTGAAAAGCATCAACTTCTATACCGTTCGACCACCCGGCATAAAATTTTTTATACTTACACATTTGAGCACGAAGAATATATTCTAACTGCGTTCCTTTTGATGTTACTCACCACTAGATGACACTGCAATGCATTATTATTTTAAGTCGCCACTAGATGACGCTGCAGCAGGCCAAATTCTTGACCATTCAAACGGTCGCTATGAAAACCAGTATACATAGCTATTTGAACAATGAGAATATTTTGGCGTTATCCATTTTGCTATAACTCGCCACTTGACGGCGCTGTAGCAAATCATTACTTTAATTAACTACTAGATGGCCCTGCAGTGTATCACTTCTTGACTGTGCAAATGATCGTTATGAAAATTGGTATACATAGATAGTTGAACACGGTCGCTATGAAAATCAGTATACATAGCTATTTGAACAATGAGAATATTTTGGCGTTATCCATTTTGCTATAACTCGCCACTTGACGGCGCTGTAGCAAATCATTACTTTATTGAACCACTGGATGGCCCTGCAGTGTATCACTTCTTGACTGTGCAAATGATCGCTATGAAAATAGGTATACTTAGATATTTGAACACGGGGAAGAGTTTGGCGCTATCCATTTTCCTATAACTTGCCACTAGATGTCGCGTCAACACATGAACTTCAGGACTGTCCAGCCGATAGTCATGAAAATTCGTATACATCGATATCTGAATGCGAAAAATATTTTCGCCGTATCCGTTTTGCTAAAACTCGCCACTAGATTGCGCTACGCCGCATGGCCTTCTGCACCGTACAAACGATTGCCTTGCAATTCGGTATGCATGATTATTGGACACAATATAATGCGATATCCACTTTGCTATATCTGTTTATTACAATGAAAAGTAATCACCACAAATCGTAATATCAAAAAGTCCATTCATTCCCGTGCGAAGAACGGGTACTTCAGCTAGTTTGTTATAAATATAGCTTAGGCATTAGTTCAAAGTCAACCTCAAAAGAAGAATTCTGCTTACAGCCTACAATAATAAAAAATAAACTCAGGGATGAAATTTGAGAAAAAAAAAACTCAAATCATACGTAAGCAAAAAATTTGTGCACGTGATACTTGTATATAATATATGCGAAAGAAATTTTAAGAAGTAAAACATCAGAACATGGTACAAGATAAAAATATTACACAGTTAATTAATAACTACTATCAAAAATCCACAGAAAAAAGCAGAATTTTCAGCAGAATTTCTTAATTCACAAAAAGCTGAAATCAGCTAAAAAACTGAAGAATCTCATCCCTGTAAACTAAAAATGGTGGTAAAATAGCCAACATGGGATCCAAGGCCTGAGCTGCCCATCCACATCTTCATCACCAAGGCTCTAGAGTGCAGAAGCATATGCCCAGGCCAGATGCTCGATGGTCAGCTTGATGCGGAAACCCCAGTATTTAGTCTTCAAGCAAGCCTGGTCCTCATTTTATCGATTAACTAGGGAGATGAAAGATTGATTCAGCTTTGCCCAGCCCAGAAATCCATTTCCAGATCTGTGGCACGGCAGCACAATGTGCTAACCATTACACCTCTGGGCTTCAGCCCACAAGAATAGTAACTATGTATAAAAATGTAAGTAATCTTGAATTAAAAAAGAAAAATAACTTGACAGCAAAATTAATTAAAAAAAAGTTTATCCATAGTAAAATTTACCAAATTTACTTTGAATGGAAATCAGCAAACAAAGAAAATGTCATTGCTCCATCATATAGGAAATTGGTTTCATGCATTTTGTTATGGATCATTGAAAGAAATGCTTCTCTATTATTAATTTCTACGTTAAAGAGAAAATAAGTTTTGTATATTATTAAATATGATTTTATTTACTTAATACGAGTAAGTATGTACTAAAAAATAGACTTCAAATTGAAAAAAAGTTGCAATGACTATTATTTTTATTCGTTTAAATTAACTGAAGTTTGTTGGTCATTTCCAATAATTGGGGGAAAAAAAAAAAAAAAAAAAAAAAAAAAAACTTTTAAACGATAATTTGATGTTTTTGCCAATATTAAAATTCTGATAACTTTTTAAAGTTATGAGACATATCTGAAAGAAAAGGTCTTTAAAAGGTTAATGAAAATTTATTTCAGTGTTTAATCTTTTTTGAATGTCTGGTTGATTCTTAAACTTTTTATAAAGACATCTTAGTTTACATGTTGACACCAAGCAGTGCTTTTGCCTGCTGCTTTTGTTATTTTTTT
>JAWZYV010003593.1:0-11964 GCA_038373885.1 Cheiracanthium punctorium | reverse complement strand
TCTGTTTCGAACGTTCGTTTGGAGTGCTTCCAGAATACCAATTTTTCGAACGTTCGTTAACTAGGATGCGGCACGGATAAGTTTTGGATGACGTCACAAATCCGAACGTTCGCTTTAACGTACGTGGCAGAATAGAGCCCCTGGTCTCCGCTTTGCGCCGGCACTGAAACAGCGCCATCTGCTTGATTTGCAGCGACCTCTACCCAATGGTGTATTGGTGACTTGCGCGTTTTCCTGCTGTGTCGCCTTTCGCCCATAGCCGTTCAACGCTTCTTCCATATGCAAAGCCCTGAATTTTTCTTGGAGGACTTTTTGAAGCTTATCAAGCGATATGACAAATGTCTCAACGTACTCGTACGAGAATAATAAAATAAAGGTATGTCATATCTTTAATGTCTCATTCTATTTTTTGACTTTCATACACAACTCTGACCACAGTCGACAGGGGAAACTTATTTTTCAACTTATCCTCGTATATTAACATCACAAATTGAAAATTCATTCGAAAATTGTCAGAACCCCAAATTAGGGCCCCCGAAAATACCCCCAATTTCATAAAAAATACAGTTTTAAGAATGCTTTAAATCTTGGTTCTGACATGATACAGAAAAATGTTTTGCACAGTGCAGTTATATATCTTCATATAAAGTGAATCCAATGTTAAAAAATTTTGAAGGCCCCAAGGGCCCCCCGGTACGGGGCCCCAAACAGGGTCCTTATCGCTAATTTACGCAATTTCGAAGCATTGGTACAGCTGAAGCCGACTTCCCACAGGAGAACTATTGACATGGAGATGTAGTATCAACATAGTAGTTTGATATTATGAAAAAACATTTCTTGAAGGTACAACTGTTTCCAAGAATAATCCCAAAAAGTACCTCCCTATTTGGGACATTCCACTGGCACATTTGAGTGGCAAGTGGAGACAGTTACGACAATATTTACGAATCATTTTGAGTGTTCCTGTAAATTATGCTACATGCATAAATTTTAGGCTATGTTACTTAGGAATAGTGTAACTTTCAGCGAAAAGATCTTTAGAATCGTTTCAGTAGTTACAGAGATGTCCATATAGCGTCATGTGCTGGAATTCTTTTGAGTGTCCCTGTAAAAGACCTAGTTATACTGAATGCTGAAAAGTAGCCTATATTACTCAGGAATAGTGTAGCTTTCTATCAGTGAAAAATGTTTTCGAATCGGTTCAGTAGTTGCAGAGATCCCCATGCAGCGTAATGTAATTCTTATGAATGCCCCTGTAAAATAACTATTTGTGATATATGGAGGATATATTTGAGCTATATGAAGAATAAGTTAATTTTCAATATTGCCACTGTCGATTAAACTTCTAAAAGTAACGCCGAAATGCCCCCATGCCTGCCAGTGGAATGTCCCATATAGGGAGGTACTTTTTGGGATTTTTCTTGGAAACAGTTGTACCTTCCAGAAATGTTTTTTCATAATATCAAACTACTATGTTGATACTACATCTCCATGTCAATAGTTCTCCTGTGAGAAGTCGGCTTCAGCTGTACCAATGCATCGAAATTGCGTAAATTAGCACCAAGAATTCTTATCTCAAAAGATAGCATGAAAATAATTGCAATTTAAAATACTACTATGTGCGAAAAATGTATGTGAAGAAAAGAAGAGATTTTTTTTTCATTTACTGCAGAAAGTGACCTGCAGTAAATGAAAAAAATTTTACTAAAGCAATTTTAACTTGTGATGAAGTTTCCAAGATTAGTCTTCTAAAGTATCGTCTATCAAGATTCGTGGCGCCAAGGATATTTTTAAAACACGAGTTAAGCTGTTATTTTTCTCACCTCGCACACAATTCCCCCTATACTCAAGTTAATGTGTCGGCGAGAGTCATTAGGCTTTGAATATGGGAGGGTGGGGAAGTCTGGAATTATTCCGGTCATATTTCTTAAAATCACAGGCCATTAGGAAATAAGTTCAGCCAACACACTTGAAACATTTATATTAGAAAACATTAACGTAACATTTATTTACGTATAATAGTTCTTAAAATGTTGTTAACTCTTTCTAGAATTTTGAATGATCTTACTCTGAGCAGAGTAGTTTGATGGAGGACAGCATGTAGTTCAAAAATGAGTGTGTTTTATTATTTTAAAATTGTAATGCTAATAAATGAATTCTGGTTGTCAGTTAATTACAAATAAAAGTACCCCATTTTCAATTATACTTTTTCAAAGCTCAATAATTCAAAAAGCTCTGAGGGTTAAGAATTTTACAGAAAAATTTAGAGTGATATTATCATCCTTCCAAAAATTCACCGCCATATAAACACAGATAGATTGATATAAGAATGAGAAAACTGCATTATGAGTAATCTTCGATAGAATTTTGTCACCCTAATTGTAATAGTAAGACAGTATCACTCTTTTAATAAGGGTGGAGGCGCTATCTGCAAACTCTAGCGAAGAGTCACCACCTTTCCCAAGATGCGTTCACTATAAAGAGGAGTGAGTGCGTTGCTTCTATACATGCCGACGCCATCAGTTGTTACTTCTTATAAGTATAATGGAATACTTTCAGCTAACACAAGTAAGTAAAACCTTATAACTTTTCTTTTATTGTAAATTCTATTGAAATTTAGAAAAATCGCAAATTTAAGTTACAATTCAGTTCAGTTTTGCATCCAGTGCTACTCAGTTCTTTGAAAATAAACTGCTTTGAGTAGGGTTATCATTTTGCTTAATTGTACATTTTGTGTTTAGGTTAGGTCAAATAAGCATTTTTCATTCAATTATACCTTAACCCGCCCAAGAAAATAATTTCCTTATCCACCACTACATTTCATCGAAGTATTTTATTTATGTTCATGTATCTAAAATCTGACTTTTGTTATTTGTTTCTAAGTATAATATTGAAGCATATTTTGGTAAGGTACAGTCAAATAGCGTCCCAAGGGGACGCCAAATAGGGGACGCCAAATAGCGTCCCCTTTTTATAAAAAACAAATTTTTAAACTAATATACCAATTGAAGTAATAAATAAAACACCAGAGTTAAGTTGAAACATTTCTTTCTTATTTTGAACAGTCAAAAAATTCTTAACTGTGTTATTTTTTCTACAAAAATAGATTTAACAAAAGACTAGAAATTCTGAGAATATTTTTTTAGACGCCTAATTACGTCCCGGGGACGATATTGAGATCACAATAATCAGTACGTAAACTTAAATTTTATCTTAAGTAATTATTAATAATCATAATTATTATATCTAATCAGACTTTTATTAATCATTGGTATAGTTTAAGTAATTTTACTTCTCAAAACAGATTGCACAAACAAAATTTACTCCTGGATTATCAACACCCCAGACAGCACATAAGCTTAAATCAAGCTTGATATTTCCTTGAATTTGACGTATTAATGCAAGCTTGGCTTTAGCTTGATTTTAGCTTTCAAAGTGCGCAGTGATGGCGCCATCTGTGAAAGGGAATGGACATTAATTGTCTATCGTCCTCAAATTTGCTGAAAGTTCGTAAAAGATGTGTTTTATTTTATTACCAGTGCCCAAGTGCCAGTATTTAGGGCCCAAAAATCTTACATCTTACACTTTTGTAGTTTTAAAATAAAATTACAATGGATAAAAAAAAATTCAGACTTAAATAATTTTTTTAATTATAAAGTATGAACAATGAAAATAATTCAAATTTACATTTATATAAATTAATTTAAACTTATTTTTAATTCTTCGAAATGCTCTATATCGATATAGCATACCAATATGTAGGAAAATAACTAACCACATTTGTAAAGAGAATTTTTAGCGTTAAAAAATAGCAAAATTTTTCAATTATTTTTTATTTTAAGAAATATTTACAAAAATGACTAAAGTGTTTGTATTCCATACATGTTAGCAACTGTGTTATAGGTTTTCGAAGTAACGTTTAACTATCTGTTTCTTTGATTTCAGATTACTTAACACAAAATTTGTGTGAAGTAAGTAAACCCATTCTATATTTCCAAATATGGAAATTCTTCAAAATAAAATACAATTATACTATGAAATTGATTTCAAAATCAGTCGTTTGTCTCGATTTTGGCCAGCAGTATTGCTCATGAATGTTGCGGTACTGAAAGCTCTTAAGTTTATATTATGTTTATTTCCCTATTAGTAGAGTCTCTAAATCACACATAACATTATTTTAATTTTGATGCATCCCATGGAAAAATAAAAGAAACAAATAACGCATCGCCCACTTATCAATCTGGCGAGAAAACGGCGTGATAAGTCAACTTAAGTCATATCTGCGTGAAGCTTAGTAGCTGAACGGATAGCGAGCTCGACTCCCAACCGAAAGGTCCTGGGTTCTATTCCAGCCACGAACACTTGATGGAAATAAATTAAATTGAAATTTCAGCGTAGAGAGGAAGAATGCGTGACAAAGTAAATTATGTGGGGCGAGTTCGACGACCGGCACCCCGTGTATTTAGGAATTTTTTTTAGGAAAATTTTTTAAGCTTGAAATGTCAAGCTTAATGGAAGCTGGGCAAGTGTAAACTAGAACACTTGATTCAAGCTTGCATAAAGCTTACACGCTTGAAATTTTCAAGCTTATTGACTTGATAAATCAAGCTTGCTGCAAGTTTGATGCAAGTTTGTTGTGCTGTCTGGGACAATCCTCATGCATCCATTGGAAACATTTTGTATATCTTATCCATTTCTCTCAATTTGTATCTTGAGGAAACATTTTCTGACATACTGGGCATTCAGCGTCATCGTTGTCACTCTCTTCTTAGTCAATAGGAACTAAAATTGGGTCTTCATCAGACGCGTCCTCGCCAGAAGATTGATTCTTACATCGCTTTTTGGTTTTCTTTTTGTTGCTTCCTGTCGTACTTTTCTTTAAATTTCTAACCCTTTTTTTCCTGTTTTTCTTTCATCTTTTTCTTTTTTTTTTTCTTTTCTTTCTTTTTTTTTTGCTTTTCGCGTCTATTATTTCTTGTTTATGCGGTGAAGCCGTAACTACCATGGCTTTGCCTCGCCTAGTTGACGTTGAAGGTGGCTCAACAACTGGAACAGGTTGTATGTCAGCTGGAACTATAAACGGGAAGGAAGGGTTGCTTAACCTAGGTGATGCGATTGATGTTCTTGGTTCAGATGAAGTGACCTAAATACAGTCCGAGGACGATATTAGGCTCATATGAGGGGACGATATTAAGAATTTGTCAAGTTTGTGGATATCATCCATTAAACCAAAAGCACATGTCATGACCTAAATAAAATTTCAATCAATTTAAATCTAAGAAATAACAACAAATTTTGTCAAACATTTCATTACAATAACTCAAATACATCCATATTTAAAAAGTACTCATAGTATTTTAATTAAAAACTCACCTTGGACAGTTTTTTCTTTTTTTAAATATCTTGCGCATGGAACTACGTTTCACCGTCAAACTTTTACAACGGGCGACTGACATAACTAAGTTGAGATTTGACGTACACTGTTAGAAAAATAGTTCAACGTTTCACCGAAATTCCGGTACGAATTTAGCTGCAACCGATATTTTGAAAAATGTGGTGCTAGGATTCACCATTTTATTGGTGCTTCCTCAAGCACCATTTTCGCGGTGAAACGTTGAACCAGGATCTAGGATTTTTCTCTAACCGACTATATGGTTAAAGCTTGAACCAATATATAGGATTTTTCTCTAACCGACTATATGGTTAAAGCTTGAACCAATATATAGGATTTTTCTCTAACCAATTATATGGTTAAAGCTTGAACCAATATATAGAATTTTTCTCTAACCTACTATACGGTTTAAGCTTGAACCAAGATTAGGGTTTTATATCTAACCAAATGTACGGTAAGTGATTGAACATCGAGGTTTTTTTCTCTAACCAAATGTATGGTATAAGATTAAACCAAGATAAGAAAACTCTCTTTAGTGTTTTATTTATACGCAGAGGGCGGATTAAAGGGGAGGCGGGGAGGACCACCGCCCCCCGCCGTGAAAAAAGAAATTAATGTAAAAGATCCTATTTTATTTCCATAAAATGGTATATATGTCAATTTTCTAACTAACAGCCCCCCCCTGACAAACTTGCATTAATCCGCCCAAGGGCGGATTAAAGGGGGGGGCAGAGGGGGCGACCGCCCCCCCGAGAAAAAGAAATTAATGTAAAAGATCCTATTTTATTTCCATAAAATGGTATATATGTCAATTTTCTAACTAACAGCCCCCCCCTGACAAACTTGCATTAATCCGCCCAAGGGCGGATTAAAGGGGGGGGCAGAGGGGGCGACCGCCCCCCCGAGAAAAAGAAATTAATGTAAAAGATCCTATTTTACTTCCATAAAATGGATATATATGTCAATTTTCTAACTAACTGCCCCCCTGACAAACTTGCATTAATCCGCCCAAGGGCGGATTAAGGGGGGGGGCAGAGGGGCGACCGCCCCTGAAGAAAAAAGAAATTAATGTAAAAGATCCTATTTTACTTCCATAAAATGGATGGATGTATATGTCAATCTTCTAACTAACCCCCCCCCCGCCCGACAAACTTGCAATATCCACCACTGTTATACACTGGAAAAGATTTCAGACCCAAATAACGGTACATGTACTGGCAGCTTTGGGACGAGTACATATACCGTAAATTTCACAAATGCCATAAGTACCATAAAATATTTTACAGTATATACATATACTATTAAAAACACAGTGCATAACATAGTACACATGCCATAAATTTCCTATATGGTACATGTACCGTAAAAAATTACACTACCTCTACATATACCGTATATAAAATTAACGGTAAAAGCACCATAATTAATTTTAAAATGGTATGCAAGCTGTAAACGAAATTTATAGTACATATACCGTAAATAATTTTTAATCAGTACATAGGCTGTAAAAATAATTTATGGTATTTGTGCTGTAGTTAACTTGAAATCAGTACATATGCTGTAAATGAAATTCATAGTATACATATCGTAAATAACTTAATTAGTATATATGCTGTAAAATGTAAAGAAAATTGTATCATTGATACATATTGTCCTCCCCCCTCCTACATATTGTTACATGCAGTAGCGGATTCAGGAGAGGAGCGAGGGGGCCTCTGCCCCCCAAAAATGAGATTGCTGAAGGGTAACATTCTGCTTCATGCAGTTTGAATATGTAAAGTGATCTTTTTTAATCACTTAGCCCCCCCCTGCCCCCCTAAAAAAAGTTTTTACATTGGTTTAGACTAAAATTTTGCTTTATTGTACATTTTGTTTGGGTGAAATAAGCTTTCTTTCAACATTTAGCCCCTCCCAAAACAGAATTTCTGGATCCGCCACTTTTTACATGGTAGCAAAAAGAAAAATAAATAAATAGCTCTTACATTAAACTCTGCTTACACTCACACCTAATTTTATGCTGATGTACTCCAGAAAATAAAATATTGTATATTGTGGTTCCATTTTCTGTATGTAACTTAAATTAGACAAGGTGGAGCCAGTACCATATGAAAAAAAGATTTAAATAAACAATTATTCTCAAAGTAGAGGTTTCTTTTTCGCATGCATTAAGCACTATCTTTATACTCTAAACCAAAATTATTGAGTACATCCTTTCAGGGTAACTTATACAAAATTTGCAAAACATTCCTGCTTAATTTGATATTTTATGCTGCAATTTACAATTTAACCTTGTGAATAGATTTTACGTCAGGAAGAAAACAGCTGATCAGTTATGTCATAATGTACTTTTTTTCTTGGTACCTTTATGAGAACAGATTCTCATGCAGTAGCTTTTCATTTTTGTTGAATGACTGCTTTTAAACCTAGGAAAAATCCATCACCACCATTACTTCTTAGTTACAAACTTTTCAACCAGGTCGCGTGTGACGACCTAGCTGTTCGGAAGTTTCTGTAGTTTTCTCCGAAACTTCGTGTAAATACAGGATAGGACCCCTTAGAAAGTACCCACAGAGGGCAATCTCACCCCCGGCCTAGATCGATAACAAAACATGCTTTAAAACACTATCAATAGTTTTTTTCAATAAAACAATTAAAAAGAATAATGAGAGATTTTAATGATATTCAGAGTAAAACAATTAAGAATAAAAACTTTATTAACATTCTTTATTACATACAAAATAAATCTGCATTTCATGAAATAAATAAATATATTTTTTCTCCCTCTTTCTAACATTTTCCATCTAATACCTACTGTTGATTCCCAGGTAGAAAGTTGATAACCAGAAACTGGGGGAGAAAAACAAAAAACATTTAATGTACAATATTCAGAATTCATAAAACATTAGCATCTCAGAAATGTTAAAGATAAACAAACAAAAATAAGAAGTTGAGTAAATTCAGATTGTAGTACAATCTTAAAATCATAAAAGGTTTGAGTCAAATGTATTCCAATTTCAGTGAAATTGCAAAAACTCCAATCAGCAATAGGACATAACTTAGTGCCCCCCTCCCTACAAACAAACGAGCAATTTTAGAACATTAATCAAACTACATGAGATAATCTATTAATATCAAGTGCACACAAGTAGTTTATAAAACTACAAAAATAAATTCTTTAATTTATGAAAAAAATAATTTTTAATAAATTAAGTCTATTGAAAGAAATTAATTTTTTTCACACCCAAAAAATTATTTTAAAATTAAATATTCTGTTAATTTGATCTATTTGATAGCAAAGGCAATTGATCCATGCTGTGTTTGGTGAAGAAAACTTGGGGGAAAAAATTTCTAACTCTTGAGAAGCCTGAGAATATGTAATACAATTCACAGGTTTAAAATATGGTAAAGAAATGACATTTCAATTCTCATGGACAGAAAAAGTTATCATTCTCCTGCTCATGTAAAAAGATTGTTGTTTTCTTCACTGTCCAGTCCACAATTTTTATTATTTGTAGTGCTTCCAAATATGAAACAATAAAGTTTGTAATGCTGCAATGCTTTAAAATAATCTACTTATATAATACACTAACGTATGCAATACCAAAACCGACGATATTTCTATGCTGGGAATGGCAACAACTAGATTGAAATATTAGCGTAATAACAACACATGTACAAAAATCCAGTTATTAACAGTTTAATGACATCAAGAGAAGCAAGCATATTTGTTACTGGTTACGTATGCCACACAGTAGTTGATTACAAAATAACAATAATTGATACACAAATATGCAAGATCTTTCGGACTTTTCAGTTTTAAAATATCGAATTTACAATACTTTATGCATTTATCACCGATCTTTAAAAAATGTCACCACGCATTGGGCTAAAGCACATTTTAGCCATTTGCTATTTCAACATCAGCTTTTATGATGACACCCAAAATGTTTAGCGACACCCGGCAAATGGCCAGGGAGGGTGCCCGGGCACCACCCCCACTCAGATCAAATGACACACATTTGATAGTACACATTTTTAGTAATAATTTGTATTATATGGTTTGTACAGTACTTTGTCTCCGGGGCACTCTCCCCCCCCTCCACCTTCTGACTTGGCTACACCTACGAATACTAACCTAATAGTCCGGGAGCCAGCTGGAATTTTCATGACTAATAATAAAAAATCTGAAATATCGTCACATACTTCATTTAGTTATACATATAACAGAAGTGAACGTCAGCTGACGCATTTGCATTGGGTGCAGCCGCCCAAACATGTAAAATAATTTTTAAAAAATAATTACAATAAAAAAATTGATACTCTGTACATGTGTTTATCATGTTGCATACAAATGGGAAAAAAAAATAGTCAGCCTTATTGTAGTGGATTATACATCAGCTGCCGACAATCATCTGCATTCGACTGTATAGCGGTGAATTATACATCAACATGTAAAGAACATCCGTTAATTAAAATAATAAAAAAGCTGAAATTTGGTGAAGAGTAATGCTGAAGATTCCCATTTTTACCTAGTGGCCACTGGCTCCTAAATCATTTTCATCTAGGAACCAGTACTTACCGCAATCTTTAACACATTGGCTATAAGTATGCGCATCGTTGGTTGCTATTTTATTTGCTTGTACTGAAGTTTAAGAGCATATATACTGTATATATAGAGACGAAGTGAGCGGTAATAATAGATAACAAAGAAAATTCAATACATTTTAAAAAGAAAATCTATTTTTAAGTGACTAATGCAAGGTGCAAGTTGATGATAACTAAGAAATATACACTCATGTCCATAAATTAAGGATAATTCAGAATCACACAGAAATTGATCTCTAAAATAAAAATTTCACCTGTGGAATGATCACACACATCTTGAAGAAGAATATGCAAATTACAGGAAACCACCAGATGGCGTGGATGGTACGTCACAATGACGAGAGTGTAAGAGAGGGGTATATAAGGAATGGTGGCAAAGAAGTAAAATTGTTCACAAGCGCTGTGAAAGCCTTTCAGTGCAAAAACCGCATAGTTATGGCACAAAGGAGGCATTTGGATGATGTTTTACGTGGCAGAATTATCGGACGACTGGAATGTGGACGTACCCAGCTGGAAGTATCCGAGGAACTTGGAATCGCCCAGAGTGTCATCTCCAGGCTTTGGCAACGATTCCAGGATGATGGTAATGTGAGTAGACGTTACAGCACAGGTCGCCCCCGAGTTACAACGCCGAATGAGGACCGCTATTTGGCAGTTACTGCCAAAAGAAACAGACGGAGTACAGCATCAGACCTGTCTCGTCAGCTCTCTTCAGCTACCGGTACGACAGTTTCAAGGCAGACCGTGTACAGACGCTTAGGGCACATTGGTCTATATGCTCGTAGGCCTGTCAGATGTGTTCCACTTACCGCAACTCACTGTCGCCTGCGATTAACCTGGAGTAGAGAGCATGCATTGTGGACACCGCAACAGTGGTCTTGTGTGATGTTTTCCGACGAGTCGAGGTTTATTTTGGAGTCTGATTCTCGCCGGACATTCATCTGGAGAGCGCCAGGTACCCGTTACCACCAAGAGAACACCATTAAAAGACACCGTTACGGTGGTGCAGGATGGCTCGTTTGGGGAGGAATTATTCTTGGTTCCAGAACTGACCTGCATGTTCAGAGTGTAACGATGACAGGCCACATCTATCGGGATGTCATTCTGGAACAACATGTACGTTTGTTTCGGGGCGCCATGGGTGCTGAATTTGTGTTTATGGATGACAACGCCCGTCCTCACCGTGCAAACATTGTAGACGAATGCCTTCAATCGGAGGATATCACCCGTATGCATTGGCCAGCATACTCACCGGACTTGAATCCAATAGAGCATGTGTGGGATATGCTTGGCCGACGAATTGCAGCCCGTCAACCCCCTCCCACCTGTCTACCGGAACTTCGGAGTGCATTGCTTGATGAGTGGTGTAATATTCCCCAAGATCAGATTGATCATTTGATACTCAGCATGCCTAGGCGTTGTCAGGCCTGTATTGCATCGTCCGGGAGACATACTCCGTATTAACCATCCTACTAACCATGTTATACTGTTTTTTGTAAATAGGTTCTTTTTTGAAATTTGGTCAAGGGAGTAAAACTTGCAATTTTTATTAATTATGTCAAACATATAGCATATTTTTTGCTCTTTACATTTTGTTTAATAAATAGACTTTACAAATAAGTCAAATTTGTTTTGCTTCTTTCTCTTTCTTTGCCTGAACTTCATTATCCTTAATTTATGGACATGAGTGTAAATGGTTGAGAAGTTTAAGCTTTTGGCATCATTTATATAGCAATAGTATATACATTTATCTCCAAACACTGAAACTGAAAACAGACAAAATATTATTCATAGCATTTATTAACTAAATTTCAGAAGAATGTGCATTTTCTCCATCAAATTTGGTTGTGTTCGTAGAATGGTGCCATCACATCACAATTTTATACTATTTACTGTTTCAAAAGTTTGTAATGTAAGACCTGAACACTATGTAAAGCCCATTTTCAATAATTTTTCATTCCATTGAT
>JAWZYV010003592.1:0-13181 GCA_038373885.1 Cheiracanthium punctorium | reverse complement strand
CTCCTGTCAATATTTCATTTCATTTCTAAATTTGTTTCCCGTAGTGCCTGGGCGCCTTGCGCCCTCAACTACGCTCATGAAGCTGTATTGGCAGGGGCTATGCATAAATGGTTACAGTACCACAAAATAATGATAAATGGGGGGGGGACACAAAAATTATATACTCATAGTATAAATAGAAGATAACTACATGATTGCTTGAGTTCATGTACACTAAAAATAAATAGTAATAAGAAAACACCATTAAATTAGTGTAAACACTGGGATAAAGAACAAGCTACTACAAAAGAAAAAACAGCTCTGGGGAGTCACCTAAGTGCTCTCCTCCGATAAAAATAACAAAGTCTGAAATATTTTTGGATTATGAAGATTTTCAAATTTTTTTTTTTTTTTTTTTGACACATGAAAAAACACTCCTTGCGGCTGGCACTTCCGAAATGGAAAAAAAAGGCTGTTTCTTAAAACAGAACTAGACCCTCACAACTAGTGGCCACAGCGAGAGCGACTTCTTTATTTATAGATTTTCCAGCGGATGTGACGTCACGTAGGATATGACAACACTTCCTAGGCTTTTCCAGAAATCTCTCGAGGACTTTCTTTTTATCGCCAAAATGGTCGTTAAGTTGTTTGTAGCCAAATCAAGGGGTGGCGTGATCATTTCACTTGCAGTAATAACTGCACAACGCACTTTCCCGCAATGCACATTGGCGTGAGAAAACAACATTACAATTTTGTTACAATAAATAAAATCTAGATTATGCTTGAGATAGATGGGGTATACAGGGCCGGCCCAAGGGGGGTGCGAATGTAGGCGATCGCCTAAGGCCCCGCTCCTGGGCTATTTTATTGCTATCTCATAAGACATGATAGAGAAGAGGCCTCGATCTTGCGCTTCGCCTGGGGCCCCGCACGCCCCTCGGGCCGTCTCTGGGGTATATGACTTACAAAATCTAGTCACCAGTGCTAAATTTTTGTTCTTAATTTGATTTATGATCATACTCGTGGATGCTTTTTAAAATCTTTTGTTAGTGTGACGTTTCTGAACTAAATACCTTTACATTGCAGATGAGTCTCATTAATTTCGAAGCTTGGCTCTTGTTCAGTAAATTTTGTGAAATACTTTTTTTTATGAATACCTTTGTGTAAAGTGACATCCTTTATGCATATGACACAAACCTTGATATCATGTAAATGCATCCAAAATTCGAATTTTGCATTCATTCTTTTTTGTGTGTTTTGCACTTGAACAGTTCTAAAGTTAGGTTTCGCTTCACAACACATTGTTAGAAAAACTGTAACATACATATGATGTAAAAACAATTAATCTTACGGATTCACTTAAATAATGCCGAAATTTGTACACCATGTGTTCTTCCTTTTTTGTATGCAAATTCTCTTTGTTAATGTGACGTGCACTCTCTCAGAACAGTTTTTGAGACAACTCTATAATTCTCTTTTCACAAATACCGTATTGTTTTTTTTTTAAAGGAGGCTCATTCGACTTTTAAAACATGTTCGTTATACTATTTTCAAATGCTAATTTAATGCCTTTTGAGCTTACATTTTATGCTTAAATTTCACGCGAATACTTTTTAAAGAGTCTGTACTTCCTTTGAATTCCTTCAAACTTACAAATGTGCATATGGATAATGTCAAAAAAATGTTGTTTCTTACACTTAAAGGTCGTTTGTTAAGATAGACATCATTCTGGGGAATATAAAAATATTGTTTTTATACTTCATTATTTTCAAAGCTTTTGAATTACTTTGTTTACTGTTCATAAAGAACCTAATTGTTCATAGTGTATGAAATTCCATTTGTTACGAAAAATTGATACATACTTTCTCAATAAATTTGTTATGTAAATTTACTTGAATTTTCAATGTGTTTTGTTTGTTTTATATCTCTTTAATAGTATAAAGAATTTGAGCGGGGATGAAGGTGGGGATTTCCATGAAAGCGGGGTAAGTGGACAAAGTTTAAATATATTGAGTGTAGACATATTTTTCAATTGTTTTTTTTCACAGCCCCTGTTGTAATTACCTCCACAACGAGCTTTATATTCCAGAACGTACTTATGCGTGCACGTTGACAGACATACATAGCATGCACGCACACACAGTAAATGATTTTTAGAAAGCACATTGTTACATAAAAATGTAACACTCTTAGCAGAAGTCCACAACATACAAACGTAAATAAACAATACAGCACTTGCCACTCACGTTAAGAAAAATATTTCACCTTCATCAATTTCGCCTTGCGAACTTCCCCAGTATGGGAAACGCCACGTCATAGGAGAAACTGGTTTTCCTCATCCCCGATCGGCAGAAGTCGAAAGGAATGACTCCGAGAAAAAAAAAGATGAAAATTTCCTCACGCGCAGTGTGTGGCAACAGTTTTTAAAAAATAAGTTCGTTAGAGAGACGCTAAGAAATCAGTTTTGACATAAATCACCATGTAGCTCAGACGTCTTTTCTGCGAGGGGGGCTTCCCAGTTTAATTCCGCTTGGCTTCCAGCCATTTTGCGGACTGGGAAAGCCCCAAGGAGAGTTAGTTTTCTGGAAGATATTGTTTCTCTCGCGAAATCTGAAATATATTTTTGCTGCATCATTGGAGTGAAAAACCGATCTAAAAGTCTTCAACAAAAAGAGGCGATCAACCAATGTGTAAGATAGAAGAGGTACAAAGAACTTGTATTACCTTGGCCTAATAGCGGCAAGGAATCCACGCGGCGTAACGTACTTTTGATATGGTGCTATTGATTAAGTGATTCTGAAGCCATCAGATTAATGGTAAAGGTAACGTTTAATATTTTGAAATCTTGATATTTACCAGCTTTAAAATGACCGATAGCAGTGCTGATAGAAATATGCGCCGAAGCGTCACTTGGGCGGCCATCTTGAATTAATGATGTGTACCTTACAACAAATCAACTGATACAGCTTACATTCTTCTACTGTTGTATGTGTGTTCATCGAGATCATCAAAATTTGTGTTGCTGGATCTGCCAGGTTTGAATAAAACTTTGAAAAGACTTTAGAAAGAACTGCCAAAACTTTTAACTTTGTGCTGATCATCTGCAATAAGAACTGACATCACAGAATGAATTGTAGTGGTTCTGCAATAAGGACTGACATCAGAAATTAAAGTGTTGTGGTAAATATTAAGTTTAAGGAAAATTTTCTGCAATTTTGCTAAGTTGTATAATTGTGTATGATTTCAGATTTTATAAAAAATTAATGCCACTCTTTAATACTTCAGTATTTTCCAATTGAAGTATTCTGGCAAATTTTCTAATTTTCAAAAATGACATCAGTTTGATGTCTGTGTATGCCCATTGAAATATTTCATTTTTAGCCAACTGAATTTTAATTTTTAATAATAGGTTTCTGGGCAGTGTAAAATGAATCTATTTAATTGGCATATTATCTCAATGTGTGATAATTGAATCTCATTGGCAGTCCATTAATTATTAGACCTTTTAAATTCAGCTTAATTAAACTTTCACTATTTCACTTTGGGACCATTTTAATGATGTTCAATTATCACAACATACAAACAAATCCTGGGGTAATATAATAGTGTGTGCATGAAGTATTATTTGAGTTTAAATCTCAATGTGTGTTTAATATTCAGAGATCTCATATTAAAATAAAATCTGGTATTGTTTAATTTTAGTGTTAATTGAAATTTGAAATTCAATGTGTGAGTATGGTTCAGCATTTTGGGATCTCATAATTAGAATGTTATGCCCATTTAATCAAGAAATTGTTTAATGTTTTTGTCATTTCATAACTGTCAATAAAAACAGAACTCAGAATTTGAATTACTTTATTTGAGTTAGTCAATTTTAGGAAAATTTTACCTTTCAGCCTTTTTACATTATGTGTTCTGAGTCATTATACCTTACCAGGTGAGTGTAAATAAAATAAGTTATTCTTATCTCTCATAATTCAGGATTTTAATGCCTAGGCGGCATTTAGCAATGTACTTTTTCTGATCTGAACTTTTGTTCAGAAGAATTTTTGCCTCTCACATTTCACACCCTAACGATCATGGCAGTTGACTCACCAAGAAGTTAACACACATATTAAACGTGCACTTGTTCGCATTTAAAGCGGTTCTTCTCAGAGGTCGTGTATCTAACTTGCAACCTTTACAGATTTAAAAAAAGCAACTTATATTTAACTGCTGTAGTCACGGACAAATATAAGGGGAGGGGGAAGTTTAGGGGGTCTGAACCCCAGTTGGTCTATGCAAAAATGCTAATTTTGATCGAATATCAACCTGTAAACTCTATATTTTAATAGGTAATAAAAAATTATCATAAAGATTAAAAATTTATTATGTATCTGAAAATTTTAACAAGCTATTTATGCAAAAATTTACTGTCTATCAAATTTTACAATAAGAATGCCCCCCTAGTCGAAAGCTATAGATACATCCGTGGCTGTAGTTAGAAGATCCGTCAGTAGTAACTGAAAGTACATACTTAATGTTTGAGAGTGAAAAAGCGTTTTATCTTTAACTTTTAAAATTTTTGGTTTTTGAAATAAAAGAAATGTAAATTACATGTTTCTACGGCATTCACATCACCATTTTTAAGCTGTATATTGTGATGAGGCTAAAGACATAGTGGTCTGTGATATTAGAAGGCAGTCAAAAAAATAATATATGACTTTTACAGAACATAGAAATGTTTTAGATTATATTATTTAAAAGATTATCCTTTAATCGTGGTGATCTGATTACAAGATATACCCTATGAATTTCTTGTATTATCTGTAATTTTACATGATATGTGTTTATACTCATATGCATTAAATATGTTTTATGAAATCTTCCTTGTTCATAAAAGTAGATTTCATGCATAAAAATTTTAATCTGCTAAAAAATGTATATTTCATAATCTTTAATTGTTTGTATTTTCATGTTTACTAGCACAAACAAAAATTTCGATATTTCTTTTACGTTTTGCTGTTTTGTCGAATTTATACGAATATAAAACATTTATCCTATTATACCGTAAAAAGAACATACAAACAGCAACATTTTTGTCTATGGTAGCAAATTTCGAAATAAAGCTTTTGAAAATAGTCACTTTACATTTCACTGCATTATAACTCTTCAGACAGCGAAGCTAGTTTTACAGGCAATGAAAAATCACTTAAGAATTCTTTTTCTTGCTATCTATACATATAGGATATCCCAATTTCAAGTCTCACTACCAATAGTAAAAATGTCATTATTCACAGGAAAATTAAATGTTTGTAAATTACAGTAAAATTTAAAATATAGCACAAATTACGAAATTCTTCTATGTGCTACAAAAAGGATGTTTCATATCGTTTGTAAAAGACTATGTTTCAGTGCTTTTAAGTTTTTGTACAGAAAGTCTATTTTTACAAACAGGGGAAGATTTGATTTTGTAATTGCGAAATTGTGGTTGAAACCATTTATAATTCTGCGCATCTAATTCTTATGATTAAAAAAATCACTTTAAGAGTCCAGATAAGGTCGTGAAATATCCTCATTTCCAAAGAAAATGCTTACATTTCACTGGATTTAAAACACTTTATGCGATGAAAAGAGTTTATAGGCAAGTGCGCGTCTAAAAAAATGCATTCTGTTATGTGTACGTTGAGAGAAGAAAATCGACATATACAAGAATTTCTAGGCGATATTTCCGGTCATTCTTGAAAAAAAAAAAAATTGCGAGAAGAAGAAAAAGAAAAAAGCAAGTATAATTTTGCTGGACCTGTAAGAAAGAGCTTAATTATTGATTGAAAATACTTATGAAAAATGTGTTGATGTGATACAGTAATACTTGCAGGAGTAAAAAAACTGAAATATACGATGGGATTGTCAGGCCAGTAGAGAGAAACATTCGGGCCAGGGGCTCGAAGATCTGATGGAGCCCCTCACACACTGATAAATTTGCAGTAAACACCTCTATAACACGGTAAATATGTTCCGTTGTATGTGTATCCTATGATCTGAGAAATACTCCCTATGGAATGCGAACTGCTCAATGTAATCTCTGCAAAACTTATTTGCACCTCTTAGAGACACTATGATGTTTTTTGTTGCCATTCAAAAATTATTAATTACAGGAGCTAAAGCGTAATGAAATCAGCACATCTCTGCCATTTTACTGCGCCGTACAACACTCTCTTAACGTATTACACGAAAACGAACACAATTTTTACACCGTGTTCTACGAATCCGTTTACATGAAACGTGTTATAAGGGTCTATTGTATTCTCATTATAAAAAAGAAACAAAGTGCTTTTCTCTTTCACTCTGTCACTTATCAAATTTTTATTAAAAATATTACTGTTGGTCTTATAAACAAACCGGTGATAATGAAGTACAAACGATCCACATACCTTTCGTTCCGATCTCATCACTTTTTCAAAAATGCGGGGCTGGAGAAATGCTATATTCGCACATGTCACATGCGTTTTACTTTTGTACCGTTTCGGTACAAACGAAAATTTTTGTGGTAAAATCCGGTACAAACGAAGTACTAACGATCGACATAGCTTTCGTTCCGATCCGATCACTTTTCATAATTGCCCGGCTGCAGAAATGCTAAATGTACGTGCTAAATTCGCATGTGGCACATGCGTATTACATTTGTACCGTTTCGGTACAAACGAAAATTTTTGTGGCACAATCCGGTACAAACGAAGTACTAACGATCGACGTACCTTTCGTTCCGATCCGATCATTTTTTTAAAATTGCGGGGCTGGAGAAATGCCATGTTCGCACTCGTCACATGCGTATTACTTTTGTACCGTTTCGGTACAAACGAAAATTTTTGCGGTACAATCCGGTACAAACGAAGTACTAACGATCGACATACCTTTCGTTCCTATCCGATAATTTTTTCAAAATTGTGGGGCTGGAGAAATGCTATATTCGCACGTGTCACTGCGTATTACTTTGGTACCGTGTCGGTACAAACGAAAATTTGAGCGGTACAAACCGGTACAAACGAAGTACAAACGATTGGCATAATTTTCGTTCGAATGTGCCACAAGTGCGGGGCTGCCGTTTCCCCAGCCCCGCACTGTCATATGCGTATTACATTTGTACCGTTTCGGTACAAACGAAATTTTTGCGGTACAATCCGGTACAAACGAAGTACTAACGATCGACATAACTTTCGTTCCTATCCGATCATTTTTTCAAAAATGCGGGGCTGGAGAATTGCAATATTGGCACGTGTCACATGCGTATTACTTTTGTACCGTATCGGTACAAACGAAAATTTTTGCGGTACAATCCGGTACAAAGGAAGTACAAACGATTGACATACCTTTCGTTCCGATCCCATCATTTTTTCAAAATTGCTGGACTGGACAAATGCCATGTTCGCACGTGTCACATGCGTTTTACTTTTGTACCGTTGCGGTACAAACGAAAATTTTTGCGGTACAATCCGGTACAAACGAAGTACTAAGGATCGACATAGCTTTCGTTCCGATCCGATCTCTTTTCATAATTGCCTCCCTGCAGACATACTAAATGTACGTGCTAAATTCGCATGTGGCACATGCGTATTACTTTTTTACCGTTGCGGTACAAATGATAATCTTTCTGGTACAATCCGGTACAAACGAAGTACTAACGATCGACGTACCTTTCGTTCCGATCCGATCATTTTTTTAAAATTGCGGGGCTGGAGAAATGCCATGTTCGCACTCGTCACATGCGTATTACTTTTGTACCGTTTCGGTACAAACGAAAATTTTTGCGGTACAATCCGGTACAAACGAAGTACTAACGATCGACATACCTTTCGTTCCTATCCGATAATTTTTTCAAAATTGTGGGGCTGGAGAAATGCTATATTCGCACGTGTCACTGCGTATTACTTTTGTACCGTGTCGGTACAAACGAAAATTTGAGCGGTACAAACCGGTACAAACGAAGTACAAACGATTGGCATAATTTTCGTTCGAATGTGCCACAAGTGCGGGGCTGCCGTTTCCCCAGCCCCGCACTGTCATATGCGTATTACATTTGTACCGTTTCGGTACTAACGAAATTTTTGCGGTACAATCCGGTACAAACGAAGTACTAATGATCGACATAACTTTCGTTCCTATCCGATCATTTTTTCAAAAATGCGGGGCTGGAGAATTGCAATATTCGCACGTGTCACATGCGTATTACTTTTGTACCGTATCGGTACAAACGAAAATTTTTGCGGTACAATCCGGTACAAAGGAAGTACAAACGATTGACATACCTTTCGTTCCGATCCCATCATTTTTTCAAAATTGCTGGACTGGACAAATGCCATGTTCGCACGTGTCACATGCGTTTTACTTTTGTACCGTTGCGGTACAAATGAAAATTTTTGCGGTACAATCCGGTACAAACGAAGTACTAAGGATCGACATAGCTTTCGTTCCGATCCGATCTCTTTTCATAATTGCCTCCCTGCAGACATACTAAATGTACGTGCTAAATTCGCATGTGGCACATGCGTATTACTTTTTTACCGTTGCGGTACAAATGATAATCTTTCTCGTACAATCCGGTACAAACGAAGTACTAACGATCGACATACGTTTCGTTCCGATCCGATCATTTTATCAAAAATGTGGGGCTGCAGAATTGCAATATTCGCACGTGTCACATGCGTATTACTTTTGTACCGTTTCGGTACAAACGAAAATTTTTGCGGTACAATCCGGTACAAACGAAGTACTAACGATCGACATACCTTTCGTTCCGATCCGATCATTTTTTTAAAATTGCGGGGCTGGAGAAATGCCATGTTCGCACTCGTCACATGCGTATTACTTTTGTACCGTTTCGGTACAAACGAAAATTTTTGCGGTACAATCCGGTACAAACGAAGTACTAAAGATCGACATACCTTTCGTTCCGATCTGATCTCTTTTCATAATTGCCTCCCTGCAGAAATACTTAACGTACGTGCTAAATTCGCATGTGGCACATGCGTATTACTTTCGTACCGTAGCGGTACAAACGAAAATTTTTGCGGTACAATCCGGTACAAACGAAGTACTAACGATAGACGTACCTTTCGTTCCGATCCGATCTTTTTTTCAAAATTGCGGGTCTGGAGAAATGCTATATTCGCACGTGTCACATGCGTATTATTTTTGTACCGTTTCGGTACAAACGAAAATTTTTGCGGTACAATCCGGTACAAACGAAGTACTAATGATCGACATAGCTTTCGTTCCGATCGGATATCTTTTCATAATTGCCTCCCTGCAGACATACTAAATGTACGTGCTAAATTCGCATGTGGCACATGCGTATTACTTTTTTACCGTTTCGGTACAAACGAAAATTTTTGCGGTACAATCCGGTACAAACGAAGTACTAACGATAGACGTACCTTTTGTTCCGATCCGATCTTTTTTTCAAAATTGCGGGTCTGGAGAAATGCTATATTCGCACGTGTGACATGCGTATTATTTTTGTACCGTTTCGGTACAAACGAAAATTTTTGCGGTACAATCCGGTACAAACGAAGTACTAATGATCGACATACCTTTCGTTCCGATCGGATCTCTTTTCATAATTGCCTCCCTGCAGACATACTAAATGTACGTGCTAAATTTGCATGTGGCACATGCGTATTACTTTTTTACCGTTTCGGTACAAACGAAAACTTTTGCGGTACAATCCGCTACAAACGAAGTACTAATGCTCGACGTAGCTTTCGTTCCGATCCGATCTCTTTTCATAATTGCCTCCCTGCAGAAATAAACGTACGTGCTAAATTCGCATGTGGCACATGCGTATTACTTTTGTACCGTAGCGGTACAAACGAAAACTTTTGTGGTGCAATACGGTACAAACGAAGTACTAACGATCGACATACCTTTCGTTCCGATCCTATCATTTTTTCAAAATTGCGGGGCTGGAGAAATGCAATATTCGCACGTGTCTCATGCGTATTACTTTTGTACCGTTCCGGTACAAACGAAAATTTTTGTGGCACAATCCGGTACAAACGAAGTACTAACGATCGACGTACCTTTCGTTCCGATCCGATCATTTTTTTAAAATTGGGGGGCTGGAGAAATGCCATGTTCGCACTCGTCACATGCGTATTACTTTTGTACCGTTGCGGTACAAACGATAATCTTTGTGGTATAATCCGGTACAAACGAAGTACTTACGATCGACATACGTTTCGTTCCGATCCGAGCATTTTTTCAAAATTGCGGGGCTGGAGAAATGCTATATTCGCAAGTGTCACATGCGCATTACTTTTGTACAGTTTCGGTACAAACGAAAATTTGAGCGGTACAAACCGGTACAAACGAAGTACAAACGAATGACATAGGTTTCGATTTTATTTGTGATAGGTGCTGGGCTGGTGAAATGTACGTCACAATGGGTTTATCTTTGTGATGTGTTATCAATAATGTAAAGGGCGCGTTATCAACAGTGCAAGGATTGTTTGTGAAGGTAAAAATACACTCAAAGAAATGAGATAAATAGGGCTCTGCTACTTGGTGCATTTTTATCAGGGCTTCGAATCGTAATTTTTTTGGTTCTGGATCAACTAAAAAATATATAACGGTTCCGGTATTCGTTTCGCCAAAAATAACGGTTTTCGGATCAGTTTCGGTTCGGACGATTCTACTTGGAGAAGGGGGTGATAGGTTGACATGGTTACTTTTTGAAGGTCTATTTTGGCGCGCTGTCTTTTTATGATGTTTTCCCATTTTGTTTTATTTCAATTCGGAATTTCAGAAACTATTCTACTTATTGCTAGTTCAAGTGTAAACAGAGTTTTAAACATGAAAGAGCGTGGCTAGACTTGTGCTCGCCCCTATTTAAATGAAATCGAATCAGACCTGACGCACGTGTAAATTTGAGGAATGTTCTGAGAAACGAAAACAGACTGCTCAAGTAATGATGCTAATTGTATGGTTGACGTTAAATGAGAAAATATTGATAAGTTGATTACAGTAACAGAATGTCTGAAGATAAATCGAATCGAAATAAACCGATAATTTTTTTTTCTGTTCAGTTCTGGTTTCCGTTCCGACGGAAATAACGGTTGTTGACGGTTTTCTGTTCAGTTCCGTTTCGGAGCCCTGATTTTTAATTACCTCCAGGGGTCTGGGAACGTAATACCAGCGGCGGACAAGGGATTCATGCAGCCGTGTTCCGTACGGTACGCATAGGAGACGAGATACTTGTTTTCTAGAAAACAGTACGGTACTGTGTGCTTTCCTGGAGAAAAAACCGAAACCGTTGACTGCTTTTGTGAACATGTTTAAAATAAGCTTTTTGCGCTTATCACTCAAAAAGATTCAGTAGGCATTGCTGTTCACAAATTTCACCATGCAGTCTTGTGACCAGTAAGACCCATACCTCTTACGCAGTTTCCGGAAAAAAAAAAATTCCAGGGCAAAGTTCGTCCAAAAAAAAAAAAAACGAGAAAAGATTAATAAAAACTGTTTTCAGAATTTCCATGAAAGCATCATTCTATAAAAATAGTTGCGGGTGACATAGCTCCACGAGAGAATCCTTTGCTTTTTAGCACATCATTTCCCGTAAAAAAATGGTCACGATTACTTTTAACAGCACTGACATCTGCTGAGAAATGGAAGAATGCGAGGACAGCTGAATAGATTGCACAATGCTGAAAAAAGGGCAGCCATTGCCATCGCTCGACTTAACTACCAGCACGCATAGCCAGCTGTCGTCAAAAAAGTGTCTCTAGATCTGTGGCACGGGATGAACGTTTCGATCGTCCGCCATCTTGCTGGTAGTTAAATCGAGCGATGGCAACGGCTTCCCTTTTTTTTCAGCATTGGGAAAGGGTTGCGCCTCAAAGGGTTAAGACGTTGCATCTGTGCCCCGAGCAGTAGAGTACAGTCAATGATATCTTACATGATTCGTCTTCAAGTCCATATACTGAACTGAAAATTTCTGTCAATTTCCAATTCACTTACACGTCAAATTTATAGTGCGCTATGCATACGAGATAACAGCCGACCGGACTGTATGGTGGGTAAAGCAACGTACTACGGTTTCGGGTTCAACTCCCGGTGGTCGGGGTTTGATCCCCGACTGGGCGTGGTTGTCATTGTTCGTCCCTTCATAGGCGGCGACGTATGGCCACCTACTCGGTGCCCCCATAATAGAGAGGCCAACAATTCCGGCTTGTTGTGTTCAAAGCTTTCAAGGCAGTGGCCGGTCATTGCAAGTATATACATATATATATACGAGATAACAAAATTGCACCTGTTTTACTTGTAAAGTATGGGGCGCACGTTATACATCAGTGGCGGCGTTATACATCAGTGGCACGTTATACATCGTGGGATACAGCAAGTACAGCCGGGCTGCACTCGAAATTATCAGCACATACTGTAAAATAATTTATTCTACTAATTTTCCTAAATTCAGATTAGAATTTTGGAATTCCTACGGTAAATTAAAAAAATCTCCGAAAAAACCAAACCAAAAAAAACGTATTGTGGCCGGATAGCTCATTCAGAAAAAAAGCACTTTAATCTTTCCGCAATTCAATTGGGAAAATCTTTGGTTCAGCCCAGAGCACTGAAAAGAAAACTGGCAGCACCGTTGCCATGACAACGACTACGTCAGCAGCCTCTCCGGCATAGGCAGTATGCAGCTGATACAGCCGATGGAATATTTTCTAACGGCGGCTGAACTTGAGAACTCGACTACCTGATTCGCTCGGACGAGAAGTGAGGGAGAGGGTAAGGAGAATATATGTTTGGAAAACTCTGGACTTTATATTGCTGAATTTATCAAGAAGGGAAGCCTGAATAGACGCTTATGAATGGACAATGACCCATCAAAGCAGTATTGTTTTTAAGTAAGCAAGAACTGGCATTTAGAGGACATGGCGAGCGAGAAAATTCTTTAAAATTGGGAAATTTTAAAGAGCTTTTAAAATTATTGATATCTGAATTAAAACAACGCCTTTTTATGGGGACATCACTGACCGATTCGCATGTTTAAAAGAAAGGAGGATTGATTTGACTTATAAAAAATAAGTAAGTTTTCTTTTTTTTTTTCTTCTCAAGTTATCGTTACAAAAGAAATTTCTAAGGAAACTTCGAATCAGACACGGATGAATGCAATTTTGAGGATAAGAGCGGCTGGTTGAAATTTATGTCCATTTTATGAA
>JAWZYV010003591.1:0-13226 GCA_038373885.1 Cheiracanthium punctorium | reverse complement strand
CTTATTTATTATTTACATATTTCGAAATTTTCTTTAGTTTGTTTTAAAGCGGAACGTTTTTAAAATCCATATCAGTATATGTAGGAAACGGTTGAAATTAGTATACCATCCCGGCTAGAAAATTACTTATGGTTAGCAGTTAGATCTTTTATATTCTTTCTAATGAAAATATTCTTTTTCCAAATGAAACACTCTGGCGATAAAAATGTTTATTAGCTTTGCATTACATTCATCAAAGCACTTAAGTTCTACTAGTTAAATAATTGTATAAATTCTCATTTAGACAGCCGGTGTTTATTTGTCTTTCCAACGAAAAAGGAAAGCTACCCCCCCCCCCAAAAAAAAAAAACTGAGGCTTATGTTTACTCATCATTATTACTAAGTCGAATAAACTAGATTTAGTCATTATATAAAATTTGAGGAAACAGCACGCTTACTAATTTTATTAGGAACGCAAAGGAGATTTTGGATTGCCTTATCAAGAGTTTTCTTTTCAAAAAAATTTGAACTGTAGATTTATAAATACTAAATTAAAAAATGTTAATTTTGATGAATAGATAATTTATTTGGTCCTACCTCTGAAACTTCCAACGAACGGTTTGTGGGTTGAAAAAAAAAGATCGATCTTAAGATTATTAAAAAAAGGAAGAAAATCTGAAACACTTTCAGATTTTAAATACGCACCTAAGTGCTATGTATTAAGTGTATCATAGTTTTATGCGTCGTCCCTACTTTTCTTCTTTATTCCATTAAGTTGAAAGTGTATCATTATTCATGACTGTGCCGTATTTTGCTTCCTTGTTTCATAAAACCCATATTTGGAATAGAAATCTATCTTAAAATCGCCTACTTAAACTATTTTACAGTCGTTGCCAAGTACATTACAACTATACTTCATTGTTTTAAATATTGTTTCGAATGTCCATCATAATCCATGCGTGTGCCGTGTTTCTCTTTCGTGGGTTGATTCCTACTGAAATGCCCGACTCTCGCCAAGGTGGCGATCATGAAACATATGGAGTTACCACGACGATTTTTTGTATTTAAGTGGCAATCGTAATGTAGAATTAAAATGGCGATTTGGAACAACCTGTAAGTAAAGCATTCCGTTGCATTTTATTTATTTGGGTTGCCCATTAATGTAGTTTTAATAATTAAATGTCTTCAAATTCCTTAACGGGTGCATTTATTGCTAATTTGTTCACTTTAGTTTTCATCTAGTTCTTTTGGGAGCGTTGAAACGTGCATAACTTGGAGCATAAACGTGCATGGGACCCATGACTGCAAAGCTCGCCGAAATGCGGCGATTTTTTAGTTTGGCGAGAGTGGGTGGGTTAAAATAGGAACCAACTCTTTCTTGTTCCATTAAGCATATCTTTGGAATTGAAATCTATCTTAAAATCGCCAACTGAAACTGTTTTACAATCTTCGCCAAACATATTACAACTATCCTCTACCATTTTAAATACTGTTTGGAATGGGCATCATAATCCATGAATGTGCAGTGTTTTAATTCCTTGTTCACAAAACACTTATTTGAAATTGAAATCCATACTAAATCGCGTACCAAAACTGTTTAGCAATTTTCGCCAGGCATAGTCAAACTGTAGTTCACCTTTATAAATACCATTTAGAAAGTGTATCATAATCTATAAGTGTACCGTATTTGTTTTCTCTGTTCCATAGAACACATCTTCGGAATTGAAATCTATAGTGTGTGTAGGTGATACTTAAATCACCTACTAAAACTATTTTAGAATGTTCCCCAGGCGTTTTCTAACTATAATCGATACGTATAATAAATTTTCGCATTTTGGCACCCAGTTGAGCGATCATTTATCAAAAATTGCAAACCTTGTGACTTTCATCATTTTATTAACGCCTCCCCCCCCCTCCACATTATCTGGCAAACATATTTCAAAAGTGACTCGACGCGAAAATCTGTACCAAAAATCGTGTCTACACAAAAAGCAAGGTTGAAATTAATAGCACTCTGGTGCTTAAAAACAAAAACTGCAAAATCAATAAAATAATTTCGTTAAACGAGACAGCACAACACCAGCTAACAAAGAAATTTTTGTTTATTTGAACAAATAATTTTGTTTGACTTTAAACAAATAAACCATTCAAACAAATAGTTTGGTTAAATTAAACAAAACCATTTGGTTAGTTAAAACCAAATTGATTGGTTAAATTCAATGTTTTTTGAAATAACCAAATAATTTAAAATTTACTTAATTCAAAAAAATTTCAACCGGATAATTTTTGTTGATTCAACAAAACATTTTTTAAGTGTACTTATTGACTGAGAGAAAACACAAAGAACTTGTCTGTTCCTTGTGTGTTTGATTTCTTAATCTGTATATGTTAACAATTGGTAACATTTTAGGCCAATCCTCATTTATGGAAACTAAGACAACTGCAGAACTGCTCAATTCGATAAACTTTAACCACGAATTGTCTACTAACAAATAAACTTGAATATTCTTGAAGTATTTCTTAATGTGAACTTATATCTATTTTTATCTTTAATATTTTATATTGCTAGCTCGTGAATGTCCTCCACCACCTGGAAGGCTTTGTAACATTTTCACTCAGTGGGGACCTGTTGATGAATGCCAAGCTCACGAGGATTGCAAGAGTCCTCTTCTATGTTGCAGTGACGGATGCGTAAAAAAATGTTCTACAGGTGTATGGAGAAACTAACTTTTTAATGAACTTTTTAATTTTAATAAATTTCTTATGTTTAACATGGTTGTTTCATAAGTCGTTGCTCAAATTTCATATCAGATGCATCAGGATAATGAACGCTTTGACATAATGTGATGGTAATTGTACATACTTTCCTTGAGTCGACAGCAAAGTGTTTTGAATTTCTAACTATCGCAGTTTAGAAACTTCCGTAACTCTAGTAAGACTCTACTGGAAAATGAATAAAACTTCCAGTAAATTCTCTAAACATTGAAACCACAGATAAAGCTCCTTTTTATTTAAAAACGAATTTATAGGTTTATAAATTCATTAATTTTCAATACGGTAAGTGCCCAACATCCTCCTTCAGGACACTCGTCATTGTGACTGTCGGTCATAAAAAATAAGACAATACTTTTTCCTATTTTAATTTCACTAATGAATTTGATTTCTTGGATAGCAAAGTGAAAAACGCAAATGTTTCAGTTTGATTTCGTTTACAGCTTACATACCATTTTAAAAATTAAATATGGTGCTTTTACCGGAAATTTCATATACGGTATATGTACAGGTAGTGTAATTTTTTACGGTACATACACCATATAGGAAATTTATGGTATATGCACTTTTTTAACGGGATATATATATATTAATATTACTGTAAAATATTTTATGGTACTTAATGCCATTTGTGAAATTTACGGTATATGTACTCATCCCAAAGCTGCCAGTACATGTACCGTTATTTGGGTCTGAAATCTTTTCCAGTGTATAAGAGTGGTGGATTATTGCAAGTTTGTCTGGGGGGGGGGGGTTGTTAGTCAGAAGATTGACATATACACCCATTTAATGAAAGTAAAATAGGATCTTTTACATTAATTTCTTTTTTCTCAGGGAGGGGGGCGGTAGCCCCCTCTGCCCCCCTTTTTAATCCGCCCTTGGGCAGATTAATGAAAGTTTGTCAGGGGGTGGCAGTTAGAAAATTGACATATATATCCATTTTATGGAAGTAAAATATGATATTTTACATTTTTCTCGGGGGGGCGGTCGCCCCCTCTGCCCCGCACCCTTTTATGCAAGTTTGTCAGGGGGCAGTTATAAAATTGACATATATATCCATTTTACGGAAGTAAAATAGGATCTTTTGCATTAATTTCTTTTTTCACGGCGGGGGGGGGTCGCCCTCTCCGCCCCCCTTTAATCCGCCCTCGGTGTATAAATAACACTAGAGTTTTCTTATCTTGGTTTAATCTCTACCAAGATAAGACCATACATTTGGTTAGAGAAAAAACCTCGATGTTGTTCACTTACCGTACATTTGGTTAGATACAAAACCCTAATCTTGGTTCAAGCTTTAACCATATAGTCGGTTAGAGAAAAATCCTAGATCCTGGTTCAACGTTTCACCGCAAAAATGGTGCTTGAGGAAGCACCACTAAAATGGTGAATCCTAGCACCACATTTTTCAAAATATCGGTTGCAGCTAAGTTCGCACCGGAATTTCGGTGAAACGTTGAACTATTTTTCTAACAGTGTGTGTGTGTGTGTGTTTCTGGATACTTAACGCCAGTAGCTTGTAAAGATAAATTTAAATTTTTTGAGTCAACGGCGTAACTTGATTGCTTTAAAAACTGTTTAAACATTGCATTATACCTCAAAAGAACATAGGTTTAACATAGAATGCTTCATAAGAAGGTTGTGGAGAGGGAAAACCGCTTAAAAGCAAATGTATCAATCATACATTGATAACTAAATGTATCGTGAATGTGCTATATAAGCAACATAAACCAATCAGTTTGATAAATCATCGTTTCGGTTTTGCAGTAGAAATATTTTAAGTGTACCACAACGGCAAGCTCATACTTTGGAGTTCCACCAGTGGCCGAACGCATAGCGCTCTCAACTTGGAGACGGAAGGTGCCTGGTTCAAAACCAGGTCGCCTCCACCGACCTAACAGTTCGTAGTTTACCGTGGTTTCCTCCGAAACTTAGCGTAGATACGGGATAGGTCCCCTTAGAAAGACCCCCCCCCCTACTAGAGATGAGTTCGGGCTCATTTTTTAAGCCCAGCCGGAGGACTTTTAATTCGAGCCTGCCCGAGCGATATTAAAGTCGGAGCCCGAAATTTCAGCTAATAAATAAATAAAAGTTAATTACTTCATTGATAAAGTATCATAAATTATGCCGTTTGTGCAAATTAAAGACAAATATAATAGAGCCCACCAGAGTCCACGTGTAGCTAATTAGCCATAATTGCACATCATACTCAAGACTAGTATTTATAAAAAACTAGCTGAAGTACCCGTTCTTCGCACGGGAATGAATGGACTTTTTGATATTACGATTTGTGGTGATTACTATTCATTGTAATAAAGAGATATAGCAAAGTGGATATCGCGTTATATTGTGTCCAATAATCATGCATACCGAATTGCAAGGCAATCGTTTGTACGGTGCAGAAGGCCATGCGGCGTAGCGCAATCTAGTGGCGAGTTTTAGCAAAACGGATACGGCGAAAATATTTTTCGCATTCAGATATCGATGTATACGAATTTTCATGACTATCGGCTGGACAGTCCTGAAGTTCATGTGTTGACGCGACATCTTGTGGCAAGTTATAGGAAAATGGATAGTGCCAAACTCTTCCCCGTGTTCAAATATCTGTGTATACCCATTTTCATAGCGATTATTTGCACAGTCAAGAAGTGATACACTGGAGGGCCATCTAGTGGTTCAATAAAGTAATGATTTGCTACAGCGCCGTCAAGTGGCGAGTTATAGCAAAATGGATAACGTCAAAATATTCTCATTGTTCAAATAGCTATGTATACCGATTTTCATAGCGACCGTGTTCAACTATCTATGTATACCAATTTTCATAACGATCATTTGCACAGTCAAGAAGTGATACACTGCAGGGCCATCTAGTAGTTAATTAAAGTAATGATTTGCTACAGCGCCGTCAAGTGGCGAGTTATAGCAAAATGGATAACGCCAAAATATTCTCATTGTTCAAATAGCTATGTATACTGATTTTCATAGCGACCGTTTGAATGGTCAAGAATTTGGCCTGCTGCAGCGTCATCTAGTGGCGAGTTAAAATAATAATGCATTGCAGTGTCATCTAGTGGTGAGTAATATCAAAAGGAACGCAGTTAGAATATAGTCTTCGTGCTCAAATGTGTAAGTATAAAAAATTTTATGCCGATCGGTCGAACGGTATAGAAGTTGAGTCTTTGCAGCGCCATTTAGCGGCAAGTTACAGCAAAATGGATAGTGAAAAATATTCTCCGTGTTCTAATATTCGCGTGTACCAAATTTCATCGAAATCCGTTGGACGATATTCGCATAGCAAACGGCTAAACGGAATAGAATTCAACGTTGTGCTGCGGCACCAAGTGGCAAGTTAAGGAAAACGGATAGCATAAAAACCTTCTCCATCATAAAAGACTTAGGTGAACCAAATTTCATCGTGCAACGGTGCTCAACGGTGCTGGAGTTTTTCAACCTCATAAACACATACCAACAATCATTTTTATCTATAACCAGTGTTATTATATATACCAGTCTCAAACAAAATCCAGTTTCAAATCTAAGCCTCGCCAAAGTGCCAACATACGCCATTTTGCAAGTTTTTTTTCAGGGAATCATTCGAAGCATTGACTTAGCAGCAATCAATATGGGAAATGGAATCCCTTAACAGCCGATTTTTTTTAAAAATTATCAACTATAATGTGTTTTATTCATCGTTACTCCGATGTACTAAATGAGAAGATTTCAATTTTCTGAAATTTGGCGGAATTCCCCCAACTTAAATCAATGTACTCAATTGGCGAGAATTCTGAAGTTAGATTGCTTGAAATCCCTTAACAACTGCATTATTTCTTCACGGATCATTAAAATTTAACGCTGTATTCTAATAAAACCTTTGCACTTCTTTTCAAAAATCTATTTCCTTAAGCTCTCAATAAATTGCGCCAAGCCGAAAACTGTGCAAACCGCTAGAACTCACTTACTCAAAATCCATATTTCAGCCATTTTATTTTTTCGCCAAACTAAAAAATTTACACATTAGCCTCGGAAATCTTCAATTCTTATTGTTTTGCGTGTAAAGCATTACATTCCTGCTCTGATTTCCCATGCACACGATATTATAATTTAAAAAAAAAACCTTACGAATATAAGCTAACAAAAAAAAATCATTATTATTCTTTTATTTTTACTTTGAGAATTTAAAACATTTTATTCGGCAAAATCGCCACACATGGCAACCACGATCCTTATTTCACACTTTTTTCACTACAGGGGTTACAATTACGGAAAGCTTTTTGCGTGAAGAGCATAAAAAATCTCTTCCGGGAACGGGTGGACTTTCAAAGTTTTAAAGTGTACTATGATTTATTCTATATTATTTTACATATCTGTGCTAAATTTCAGGCCGATAGGTCCATTTTTGTGGATTTGTATACGAATCAAATCAACAAACAAACAAACAGAATTTCATTTTTATTTATAAGATATCTCATTTTAGCGCCAATTTTTGCGTGTATATGTATGTACGCATACGACTATTTTCATTATGATCTTTTCAAAAATTTTCCCACTCCGCCGCCGGGTTTCCGAGGTCGTTACGGCGCTGCCGCGAACTTCCATGCGGCGCAGACCTCTAACTGCAAGCATCAGCATAAACTGAAGAATAAGAATGCAAAGGGAATTCCAAAGCTCTAGTGGGTTTAAAAAAAAAGTTTAATCGAGAATTCCAAAGTTGATTTTTTTTGGTTATAGGTAACTCGCAATAGAATTCCCTGACAGTTGAAAACAATATGTGCAATTAGTTTGTTCTGTCCGTGACGCTTTTATTGTTTGCATATCACGTAAAAATGACTGAAGCGAATGAAATTTAATAACATTATAGGGGGTCACTCAACTTAAAATATAGGCGTCGAATTGAAATAAAAATTGATTAGATTTTGCGAAAATCGTTTCAAAATGCATAAATATTTGTCCATTACGTATAAACCACTGTAATGAATGGGGAAGAATTGGTATCGTCGCAGGTCGTCAGTTAAACAGGCTTCGACCAGTGGCGTAGCGAAAAATGTTTTCACGGGGGGGGGACTTTTGACTACTGTAGCTCATATATGCATACGTGCGTGTGATTAGAGAATGAAGAAAATGCATTTTGTATGACAAAGTTCCTCATGGAGGGAGGGGTGTAACCCCCAACCCCTTCCCCGTGGCTACGCCACTGATGTCGACGTACTTGAAACTTTTTATGTATTTTGAAACTCGTGAAATTTGTACTATTTCTGAAAAATGACAATGGAATAGAATGAATTTAGGACTAATGTTAGATGGCAAGTTAATTTAAACTGTAGATGTGCCTAAATTGTTTCCAATATTTCTTGGATTTTGAAGTGTTGTGAAAATCGCGTAAATGTTTGTTATCGTATCCCTCGAAAATGGCTTAAGAGAATAGAATGAAATTTTGTAACATGATCAGGAACGACTGAAACAATAAATGTCAGATTTTTTTTTTAAATTCAATAAATTTTAACTTTTCTTGAAATTTTTATTTACTTTTTAGATTTTGTGAAAATTATGTAAAATTTCCTTGAAGCATAATGTTAAAATATCTACGGTAAATCTGACAAAATTGAGATACAATTCAAGAGGCCATTCCTAATCTGTAAAGCTCATTCCATCCAAAATAAAACTTTTAATTATGAACCAAAGATCAACAATCAAAATGATATTAACCCTGAAATCAGAAAAAGGATTATTGCCGCAAATCGCGGTTTCTTTGGTTTAAGACCTTTTTAAAATCCCATCTAATAAAGAGAACAAAAATTCTGTTGCTCAAGGTGTTAATAAGATCAGTTTTAACCTATGCCTCAGAAACATGGACTTTAACGACGACGGAGGAAAAAGCACTGGCAATCTTCGAAAGAAAGGGTCTAAGAACTATTTGTGCCGTTTTAGAAAATAATACTTGGAAGAAAAGATATAACTTTGAAATCTATAAAGATGACGACATTATTAAATACATAAAACTGAATAGAATGAGATGGGCAGGTCACCTTCTGAGAATGAGTGCTGAGAGAACTGCTCTTACGGTCTTCAATGCCACTCCTTTTTGTAAAAGACCTAGAGGAAGACCTAAGAAAAGATGGAGGGACAGCCTGGATGAGGATTTTGCCAAACTGAAAATAAGAAACTGGAGGTCCATTGCAGGGAAGAGGGTGGAATGGGAAAGACTTCTGAGGAAGGCCAGGGCCCGCAAGGGGCTGTCGTGCCAATGTTGATTGATGATAATTACGAACAAAAACAACTTCTATCGTCTTTAACTCATCACTTTGTTGCTCGACATCACCATGGCAGAGTGGTTAAGTCACTCGAAATGGTAGACGGAAGGTGCCTGGTTCAAAACAAAGTCGCGCCCGCTGTCCTAACCGTTCGCAGTTTTCCGTGGTTTCCTCCAAAACGGCGTAAATACGGGTTGGGGCCCTTAGAAGGACCGTCACGGAGGGCACCCCCCCCCTTGTGTTGTCTTTCTGACGTGGATTTATAAGCGGCCAAGCACACAAATCCGAAATACATGTGTTGCATAAACAAGAGACTATCTATAATGACAATTTTTGTTTGTGTAACATGTATTCCGGATTTGTGTGCTTGACCGCTTATAAATCCACGTCAAAAGGACAACACAAGGGGTTCCCTCCGTGGGGGTCTTCCTAAGGGGTCCTAATCCGTATTTACAGTAGTTTCGGAGAAAACCACGGAAAACTCCAAACGGTTAGGTCGGCAGCCGTGCGATGGGACCCGAAACCATTTTTGTGCAATTTCACTCTACAACAGGTGCATTTCACCAGCCCGTACACCTTGAAGTTTGGAAATTTCACATATGCCAATCGTTAGTACCGAGAGAATTTCTTTAGTACTGCATTCATTACGCATTTTTGAACAGTTCAAATTTTCGGGAACATCAGTTAGCTAGCCCACACACCCTGGGGATTAGGAATTTTGCACATGCCAATCGTTAATACCGTTTAGTACAGAGAGATTTTTGTTTGTGTCGCATCCTTTACAGATTTTACAAACAATTCATGCTTTCGGGCTCTAACATAACAAAAAACATCTATTGGTTGCTTAAAAAGAAAATTAATATAAATTGAGCTAGAATAAGGTAGAATATAAATAACAAGTGTTCAGTTTAATGTTTAGTCTTTCATTAGGAATAATACACTCATGTCCATAAATTAAGGATAATGAAGTTCAGGCAAAGAAAGAGAAAGGAGCAAAACAAATTTGACTTATTTGTAAAGTCTATTTATTTAACAAAAAGTAAAGAGCAAAAAAGATGCTATATGCTTGACATAATTAATAAAAATTGCAAGTTTTACTCCCTTGACCAAATTTCAAAAAAGAACCTATTTACAAAAAACATTATAACATGGTTAGTAGGATGGTTAATACGGAGTATGTCTCCCGGACGATGCAATACAGGCCTGACAACGCCTAGGCATGCTGAGTATCAAATGATCAATCTGATCTTGGGGAATATTACACCACTCATCAAGCAATGCACTCCGAAGTTCCGGTAGACAGGTGGGAGGGGGTTGACGGGCTGCAATTCGTCGGCCAAGCATATCCCACACATGCTCTATTGGATTCAAGTCCGGTGAGTATGCTGGCCAATGCATACGGGTGATATCCTCCGATTGAAGGAATTCGTCTACAATGTTTGCACGGTGAGGATGGGCGTTGTCATCCATAAACACAAATTCAGCACCCATGGCGCCCCGAAACAAACGTACATGTTGTTCCAGAATGACATCCCGATAGATGTGGCCTGTCATCGTTACACTCTGAACATGCAGGTCAGTTCTGGAACCAAGAATAATTCCTCCCATAACGAGCCATCCTGCACCACCGTAACGGTGTCTTTCAATAGTGTTCTCTTTGTGGTAACGGGTACCTGGCGCTCTCCAGATGAATGTCCGGCGAGAAGCAGACTCCAAACTTAACATGGACTCGTCGGAAAACATCACACAAGACCACTGTTGCGGTGTCCACAATGCATGCTCTCTACTCCAGGTTAATCGCAGACGACAGTGAGTTGCGGTAAGTGGAACACATCTGACAGGCCTACGAGCATATAGACCAATGTGCCCTAAGCGTCTGTACACGGTCTGCCTTGAAACTGTCGTACCGGTAGCTGAAGAGAACTGACGAGACAGGTCTGATGCTGTACTCTGTCTGTTTCTTTTGGCAGTAACTGCCAAATAGCGGTCCTCATTCAGCGTTGTAACTCGGGGGCGACCTGTGCTGTAACGTCTACTCACATTACCATCATCTTGGAATCGTCTGGAGATGACACTCTGGGCGATTCCAAGTTCCTCGGATACTTCCAGCTGGGTACGTCCACATTCCAGTCGTCCGATAATTCTGCCACGTAAAACATCATCCAAATGCCTCCTTTGTGCCATAACTATGCGGTTTTTGCACTGAAAGGCTTTCACAGCGCTTGTGAACAATTTTACTTCTTTGCCACCATTCCTTATATACCCCTCTCTTACACTCTCGTCATTGTGACGTACCATCCACGCCATCTGGTGGTTTCCAGTAATTTGCATATTCTTCTTCAAGATGTGTGTGATCATTCCACAGGTGAAATTTTTATTTTAGAGATCAATTTCTGTGTGATTCTGAATTATCCTTAATTTATGGACATGAGTGTATATTACTTTTATAGAAAGCATAAAAGAATTTCATGAAATCTAAGTTGCTAATAATTTCTTAAAGATTAAAATGTTGCAAAGTCTAGAGATAGGGAGTTTTATGGGAAAAGCGGGAAAAGATGACGAACAATCATCGTAAATTATAAGAAACCCATACACAAACATCAGTAACGTAGCCAGAAATTTTTCATGGGGTGGAGGGGTTACGACTACTGCAACTCCCATATATGTATACGTGTGTGATAAGGGAGTGAAGAATATACATCTTCTATGGCAAAAAATTCCTCGTGGGGTGTATGGCCCCTATGACCCCCCCTTCCCTTGTCTATGCCACTGACCAACATATGTCCATACAAAGTGGATTCTCAAGAAATCAAATACCAAGCATTCTTGAATCGGCTAGTACAATTTAAGTAATTTTTTAAAGCAAAAGCTTGTAAACTATCGGCGGCCTACTGAGTACGTAGATGTCCAAACTCCATGGTGTGCGGCTAGCGAAACTATAGCTCCGGAAATTTCAACTGTCCGTAAATCCATAAGGGTTGCGGTACTAACGAAAATAGCTCGGTCCTAATGGATAGTAACCAGGGGCGTTTTCTCAGGATGTGAAAGTCTCCTCTCGGCTCCCTTCGGCCTGAAATTAACTCGAAATACGCGCTCCTGTGTTTCGAAATCAATGTCATGATGTTAATGCCTCCGGAATGACCAGATAACATAGCGTTGCAATGTGGCAGTGAAACACACTTATCGAGATGAGCGAGGCAGTGGATGCGGCTTAGCTATAGTAATAACGATTTTATATGTGAAATTTCCGAATTCCATGGTGTGAGAGCTGGTGAAAGAAATATTGTGCCCGGAGATTTCAACTGTCCGTGAATCCGTAACAGGTACGGTGCTAACGTGCATGTAATTGTACTAACACAGGTCCGTGCTGGCCCGGGAGGACAGGGGACGTGTCCCCCTGCGCCCTCTGCTTGAGGTGCCCTTTGCGCCTTAAACCAACGAAAGAAATCGCGAAAGAATTACATTTTCATGTACAAGAAATTAACGTTGAAAAATTATTTTAAACTAAAATATTTTTTTCCTCGAATGCAAGAGGGGATAAAGGGGATGGGGTGGAGTGGGCGACCGCCCTCCCCCCGAGAGAAAAGAAATGGATGTATATGTCAATCTTCTAACTAAGCGCCCCCCCCCCGACACAATATTGCATTAATCCACCACTGCCCGAGTGTTCAAGTTTTTAAAATACGAAAATGTAGATTTACTGCACTATTCGAAAAAGAATGAAATGTACAAAAAGTTTTAACATTTTAAATATATTTTAACTGCAATATTCCCCTTACTCGATTTCCACCTGCATGAAGGACTAACAGTCTGTGATTTCTGAGTGACATTGACCATCGGTTTGCTTTTACTTATATCAGTTAGTGGATATTCGGTTGTCGATGGTAAAATACGATGTCTAAAAATATTCGTGACATTTCATATTGATAGTGTAATTTTCTTTGTTTTTCACAAAGTCATAGCTAGGGTCATGAGGGCCCAGTGACGTATTATTGCAATTGTGTGTGTGTGTGTGTAGGGGGGTTAGTTGGAAGATTCACACACACATCCATTTTATGGAAGTAAAACAGGATATTTTACTTTTTTTTTACGGGAGGGGCGTGAAGCAGAATGACTTTCCCCTGCGCCAGAAGAGGGCGCTTTTGAACTCTAATCTTTTTTCTTGCCTTTCAGATGCAGCGAAGGCTTCGATGAAAACTGACGTGAAAAGGGGTTTGCCCTCTCTGATAA
>JAWZYV010003590.1:0-13707 GCA_038373885.1 Cheiracanthium punctorium | reverse complement strand
TTCTCGGTGTCTGAGCTCTCTTTCTGGCACACGCATTGCTGTTTATAGCGCCATCTATCAGTGAAATTTGTAGCTAAAATTTTGCAGCTTCTGTGTCAGAGTCTTACGTTTTTTTTTTTTCAATTAACACATAACTTGTTTCATGCTTCTATACATCACCGTTTCGGGGTTATACACTTTCAAAGTTAGGAGTTCTCCGTATCTAAATCTTTCCCTTGAATTCGTTTAATTTTCTTAAAAAAAAAAAAGTATTCCGAAATCTAATGGTTTGGGCCACTGAATTTAGTTTAGAAGCTTACAGAAAAAGGAGTAAGCTTAAGCTCACCGAACGTCTTAATCATGTCCCGAGAGTTTTATACATTCGGCTGTTATTTAAGATCTGAAACTGTTTGCTATCGGCCGCACAGTCGCAGGGAGCACAACAAAGCCTCCAACCCATCGCGGAAGACAAAAATAGTCCCCCAGGCATCTTGTTTTAAAATGAATAATGAGCCTCTGTGTTTATTAGTGCTCCATTAATGGGTTCTAAGAGAGAAAAAAACCTGGAGATGAGAATTTGAAAAGGCAAAATTGAGTATTGTGTGATTAACCCTTTGAGGCGCAACCCTTTCCCAATGCTGAGGGCAGCCGTTGTCATCGCTCGACTTAACTACCAGCAAGATGGCGGATAATCGAAACGTTCATCGCGTGCACAGCCAGCTGTCGTCAAAAAAGGGTCTCTCGATCTGTTGCACGCGATGAACGTTACGATCGTTTCAAACGTTTCGATCGTCGGCCATCTTGCTGGTAGTTAAGTCGAGCGATGGCAACGGCTGCCCTTATTTCAGCATTGGGCCATCTATCCAGCTGTTCTCGCATTCTTCCATTTTTCAGCAGGTGTCTGTGCTGTTTAAAAATAATCGTGACATTTTTTTACGGAAAATGACGTGCCAAAAAGTAAAGGATTCTCGTAGAGCTATGTCACCCGCAACTATTTTTATAGAAATCCAATCTATTCTTCGTGACTGGCAACAGTCAAAACGTCAGAGTTTGGTGTTCCCAAAGCGGGAACACTGCGCGTTTAAGAGTTAAACGACTTGCCATAGGCGTAGAGTTATATGGGCCCGTGGGGCTCGAGCCCTCCCAATAAATTGTGAATAGGGGCTAAGCCCACCCAATAATTTACCCTAAAGACAGAAAACTAATTTATACTAACATAAAAAAAAGTATTTCGCGCCATTTACAAACGTTTAAAAAAAAACTTTACTTGTACTTTTAAAAATTTTTCTTCTTTCGATTTCAATCATGATTCAGTATTCATTGTAACGCCCTGTAACACACAATGTTACTATAAGCTGCCATCGCCAGGCTCTGGTTCATTAAAATCAGATTATGCAATGTAAAGTACGAAATGAAGAAAAGTTCAGATGTGTCTAAAATGCACTATCTCATCGAAAATGTTTTTTTTTTCCTCCCCTCCTTTGGATTTTTTACTTTGCTTCTATTTTTAACTTATAACATGGTAGAAAGATACTAACATGGATACTTACCTTACATAAGTGTAGAATTCAATGGACCCATAGAGCTCGAGTGCCTCCAATAATTTATACTTATATATAGTAAGTCATAGCTGCCAACTGCTACGGAATATAACTAACCATTTTTTGTAAACAGTATATTTTTTAATTATTTTTTTCAAAATAGTAATCAGCTCGCGCGCGCAGCACAAAATTTTTGCTATATTTTAAGCCGAAAAATCATGAAGAAAAAGTGGTTAATTATATTCCGTAGTAGTTGGCAGTTATGAGTAAGTTATATGTACGTGAATCAGTGGCGTAGCCAGAAATTTTTCATGGGGGGGGGGATTACGACTTCTGCAACTCACAAATATGTATATATGGGTGTATGATAAGGGTGTGAAGAATATACATTTTGTATGGCAAAAAATTCCTCATGGGGGTATGACCCCCTTACCCCTCCTTGGCTACGCCACTGACGTGAATATATGTGGTTGTGGGGCCCTGCCCCCCCCCAATAATTTTGAAAACTTTACGCTTATGCAACTTGCTGAAACTCTAACACAGATCACTAACATCGCAGCCGAGATATCATTTCTGAAACAACCTACGCTAAGGCCGTTGCGCTCGCTCTCTTTGCCGAGGGATTTATTAACTTTTCTAATCAAAGTGAAATCTCGAAATTCCGCTTAAGAAATAAAGGGGAAAAAGAAGAACACGCCATTTTACTTTCTCTTCTTATCTGACAAACCCGTTCTTTTTGCCGACTGTTTAATAGACACATCATCAGACTGTACATCTGTCTCTACGTTCATTGTCCTCCTCCCTTAAGACTGCGGGGGTATTTTAATAATACGGGTGGGGCTTATATCGCACTTTTTTTTTCTTTATCGTCTGCTAGCCCACGGGTTCCATTTCTCCACTTTTGGTTCTATCGCTTTAAAAGCTCATTCCTCCCTGTTCCCATGTCCGCTAAAAGTTGTTAAAAAAGTTTCTTCCACCCACTCCTAATAAGCCTTTCGCAGTCCTATGCTGTGTTTTGAAGTCGGGCATTAATCTTTTCTTTTAACCCTTTAACGCGCAGTGTTCCCGCTCTGGGATCACCAAACTCTGACGTTTTGACTGTTGCCAGCCACGAAGAATAGATTGGATTTCTTTAAAAATAGTTGCGGGTGGCATAGCTCCACGAGAGAATCCTATACTTTTTAGCGCGTCATTTCCCGTCAAAATAGGGTCACGATTCTTTTTAACAGCACTGACATCTGCTGAAAAATGGAAGAATGCGAGGACAGCTGGATAGATTGCCCAATTCTGAAAAAAGGGCAGCCGTTGCCCAGGGGCGTATCCAGGGGGGGGGGATATCGGGATATCGGGATATATCCCCCCCCCGAAATTTTTGGATTAGTGATGAAATTCAGTCTATTTATGCAGATATAAGTTCATATCCCCCCCCCCCCCGAAAAATTTTCCAGGCGCATATCCCCCCCCCCCGAAAAATTTTCCTGGCTACGCGCCTGCCGCTGCCATCGCTCGACTTAACTACCAGGGAGATGGTGGACGATCGAAACGTTCATCGCGTTCCACAGATTTAGAGACCCTTTTTTGACGACAGCTGGCTGCGCAGCCAGCTGTCGGTCCGCTGACGGTCCCAAATGGTCAGCTGACCATTTGGGTCGGAGCAGTTACTTCTGCACCCCAGGACCACGGTCAAGTAAGCGAGGTTGGGCATCGCTGGCCTTATCCCTCACGTCATGGGATGTCGTGCCACGAATTTTCACGGGAAGGACGTTTGTGCCTAATTCGTGATTGGGAAAAACCTCCTATTTCAGTTTCCGAAAAGTTTCGGCATTCAGAAGTCCCTCCCCCTCTGATGAGGATCTAAACTACAGTAAGAAACTTTTAAGGAACGGTGCAAGTAGCTTTAAATAACTTATCGGTGAAGTAGGCTTGCAAAGAAATCATCAACAAAGGAAGGATTCTCTGCCGTTGCATCTTTGTGGCCAATTTGAGCACACAGGTTAACAATTTGTTTGTCATTTAATGAGCATTGTTAGAGCTGGAATCCATTCCCTATTCGTGAACTGGACTTTACATTAGTTGAGATGTTAAATTTAAAAATAGGGCTCTGCAGTTGGGGGTATGGCAGTCCCCAGTCAAGGAGTTTACATAGTCATCATCTCTCAGTGGCCTAGTCACTAAACTCTGTTCCCATAAGTACGCGTAAAGTGACAGAGCTTGGGAGGGTGAACTCCCCTCTTGGCCGGACTGCTGTGGGACTGTATACATACACTGATGGGAGCTGGCGCACGTAAAATCTGTTCGTGGCTCTAATCTAATGTCCTCCATGTTCAAATGATACCTGTGGGTGTGCCAATTTTGAATGCTAGGTCCCTCGACTTGAATAAATTCACAATCAAGAGACCCCTAGTTAAATCGGTCTTCCTCCCACTTCGGCCGCATTAACCCTTTAACGCGCAGTGTTCCCGCTCTGGGAACACCAAGCTCTGACGTTTTGACTGTTGCCAGTCACGAAGAATAGATTGGATTTCTATAAAAATAGTTGCGGGTGGTATAACTCCAGGAGAATCCTTTCCTTTTTAGCGAGTCATTTCCCGTAAAGAAGATGGTCACGATTATTTTGAACAGCACTGACATCTGCTGAAAAATGGAAGAATGCGAGAGCATCTGGATCGATTGCCCAATGCTGAAAAAAGGGCAGCCGTTGCCATCGCTCGATTAAACTACCAGTAAGATGCAGGACCGTAACCAGGATGAAATGTTAGATAGGGCTTTGAATCTAGTTAGGAGGGCTGACCGAATATTAGTATTAGTATTCGAGGGACGAGGGAAGAGACTGTTTTTCAATTTGTACATTTTTTTTAGAGTATTTGTTTCAGAAAACGCCGTATTTTAAAAATATTTAACATTCAATATGTTAATAAATTTTTCATTAAGATTGCATGAAAAATATTCAAATGAAAATTGACTGAAAAATCCATTTTATTTATGTTTCATTTAAATATGTATGATAAAGCAAAATATAAATATTATATAGAGCGATCAGTTTAAAAGAGTGCCCGTTGGTTTTTCTTATTACCTTTAAATCTGATGAATGTGGGAACTATACGATTTCGAGCACTGTTGGGGACTGTTGCAACTTTATGTGTAAGGTAAAACAGAAACGGAGACACACGTTACTTAATCCTGTGTTCATTTTGTTTCTGAAAAACATAATTGAATTCCAATTTTTTACAGAATCAGTCTTCACAGCAAATGTTGAAAATGTTCGTTGCCATTTTGAATGCAACAGGAACACGTTGAAATTTTTAAGTTTTTACTCTCCTCGAAAGCTTTGTGTGGCAGTTTTGTGTTCTTGGAAAAATCCAAGATCCGATGCTACGCGCAACCAAGAGCAGTAAAATAATTAACGGTATATATATTTAGCAATTGTGATAAGAAATTCCCCCAAAACAATGGTTATTTTTAATGATGTAAAATTTAACGATTGTTAAAAATCATTCATTTCTAAACAGTAGTATTTATCTATAAATTTACAATTTTTTTTTGAAAATCTTAAGGGGGGCTGAAAGTCTGCTAGGTAGGGCTCAGCCCCCATAGCCCCCCTTCTGGTTACGGCCCTGGCAAGATGGCGGACGATCGAAACCTTCATCGCATGTAACTGATCTAGAGCCCCTTTTTTGACGACAGCTGGCTGCGCAGTGGCAAACGCTGGCTGTGCGTTTCGATCGTCCGCCATCTTGCTGGTAGTTAAGTCGAGAGATGGCAACGGCTGCCCTTTTTTCAGCATTGGGAAAGGGTTGCGTCTCAAAATGTTAAAATGGAAACCTCACCCTTTCGTCCATCTCCTTCCTATATGGAGGATCTGCCGCCGCTTTGCTGTTGCCAGACGGCATTTGAAAGGACAGCAACACAGTCATCAGTTGGGAACACTACAGCCTTCAGCAGAGAGCGACTCAGCCCTTCATATTACTTGTGACTCCCATTGTGATTCCCTAAGAATAGTCGCTATGAAGGTCGATCATAGAAATGGCCATTATAGGCGCAGTCAAAGAAACTTTCTTGCTAACGGAAATGAAGAGCTCATGCTGGACAAACGAGCATTGAAATGGCTGAAAACAAAATTTAAAATGAAGCAGTGTAATAAATGTTATTAATAAATTAAAAAATACGTCATGGACTGAGTGTACCTTCGTACGGCACTGAGTATACCTCAGGTATGCCACCATACGCAGAGGCGGCCCATGGGTACTTAGAACCCCCTTCGCCATTGAAAAAGGGGTCCCCTTTTATGCTCTAGATCAGTGCGAATCGTCGAAATGGCGCTTTTTCAAAGACGGTGCCCCCGATCAACACCTCCTAGCAGAGGCGTAGCCAAGGGGGGTGGTTAGGGGGGTCATAACCCCCCCATGAGGAATTTTTTGCCATACAAAATGTATATCCTTCACTACATTATCACACACACGTATACATATATATGAGTTGCAGTAGTCATAACCCCCCCCATGAAAAATGTCTGGCTACGCCCCTGCCTCCTAGATATAGAAAGCCTAACAACTGCTGACGTCACCAAGCTTTCGCGTCATCAGTAGGCTTCAAGAATGACGTCATTACAATTTGACTCTCATAAAGTAAAACTATTTAAAATTTCTGGTGAATTTACTCACGCACAACAGTATTTTACTGATTCGAGATAGAAAATTTAATTTTACGTCGAAGGGCAAGTTTTCAACTGTAACTACTTATGTAATGCAATAGGGAAATAGATCATAACAAATCGTTTTGTATAACAAAGGTATTTTAATTTTTTATCTTTAACTTAAGATAGTTTCCAATATTTGTAGCACTCACCAGAAAATTTAAATAGTTTTATTTTATGAAAATAAAACTGTGATGACGTCACTGCTTGAAGGCCTAGTGGTGACGTCAAAGCTTCAGGTGTTAGGCTTTCTATATGTAGGAGGTGTTGCCCCGATGCGATGCTTAAGCTTGCTTACCGTGTCGGGCCGCCCCTGACTGTACTCGACTGTTTTTAGTCCAAGAAAACATCTGACATACTTTTGACACGCACTGCAGTCTAGTACTCCAAAAACCTTCTTCAGGTCATGTGGCACCCATAAACCCCCTCTTTTACTATCGCACTGCGTGTCACTTTCCGTTTTAATAATGTAGGGGATACCCACTTTCCCATCAGACTGGCAGATAAAAGTATCCGTTTGTAAACAATCATCCACCATTTTAACCGCTCCACTTAAAAACAAAGAAGGCATGAACTGTAAACAAACAAACAAAAGGGCCCCCGAAGTGTTTTATATTTCTTTTTTTTTTTTATCTTCTTTTAGAAAATTATCTTTCTCACCCTTTTTCTTCCACTTCAGTCGCTCCAGACAATGCAATGCAGTGAAACAGTATTTCTTGTCACACTTTCTGCTCCTCCAGAAAGTTCCATATTTGTTTGTTGCCTTAGAAGATTGGCTTAGACGTGGAAAGATCTTTTGATAGTGCAGAGAATTCCATTTGCAGAACATAAAAGTGTCTTGCACGGTTGTTAACCCTTTGAGGTGCAACCCTTTCCCAATGCTGAAAAAAGGGCAGCCGTTGCCATCGCTCGACTTAACTACCAGCAAGATGGCGGACGATTGAAACGTTCATCGCCTGCCACAGATCTAGAGACCCTTTTTTGACGACAGCTGGCTGCGCCGACACAGCCAGCTGTCGTAAAAAAAAAGGGTCTCTAAGAAAAACCAACGGGTACTCTGTAAGAAAAATCAACGGGTACTCTATATCTGATTATACTGTATATTCTGTGAGCTTTGGAATTGATTATTTTCATTTGATTGAACATTTTAAAGATCAATTAACTTGAATGAATTTAATTATCGATTAATTCGATTAAAGTCACCTTCATTCGTGATCGTAACCAGCTGGGAACGGTTTTTCTTCACGGTCCTTTCACCTTCTGGCGAAGAAAGTGAAATATAAAATCGAGATTTGTCGTGTGTCAAGTCTTATCGCCGTTTACCCCCCCCCCTCCCCCCCCCCCCCCCCCGACATCGTGGGAAGCCATCACGATATATAAGGTCAGACCATCCGCATAAATGTCTTACATGATATTTGGAAAGAACGGTAGTGGGCGAACATCCAGACTTGAAAGAGTCATAAATACAAGTGGGCGATATACACAGATCATTCTAAGAAGCGATTAAAATGTTGCGTTTTTTATTTATTTTTATTTTTTGGATAGATAATACCCTTCCAAAACATTTGTCTTGAAAATAAAATAAAATAAAAATAATAACGTATCATCTTACTATTTTATTTGCCGAAATAACACCGTGATGTAATGACGGAGATCATGTATTCAATAAGGTAGGCGGCGTGCCTTTTTTTCAATAACACGTTACACTCATTAGTCCAATTTAACTGAAATTAATGACAGACGAGCGAGTTAAATGGAATTATTATGAGTAATTTGCCCTGTAGCTCCACGTTTTTGACCTGAAAATTTTCCACAAATGAATGCGCGTTATTAGATTGACGTCAGAAGAAGAAATAATTAAAGGGTTTTCAACCCTTCCCAAGCCTCTAAATTTCTCCCGTTCATTTGGTTTGCAGAAGGGGAATGTTTAATGATTCTTAATTTTAACACTTTCCGACTACAGGTTGTTCAGCAAGGGACATGCTGATTTCAAAATTAGAATCTCAAAAACGAAGATCCATAAATAGAGCTGAAGCAAACCGCATGTATTCGGTACTAAGATACGGATAATCACTCAGACTCGAAGTAACGAATTGTTACTTTTCGGTTGATATCGTTACTACTCGATCCGAAGATGTTTCGGATCGAGCAGCTTCGAACTTCGAATACAGACTGCCAGGCGAGGCGAACTAGAGGGGAAACGGGTTCCAGTAATCGAGTACTAATATCTTCTGTTATTTGTTACTGGGGTTACTGGATATCGGATCGCGGTTTCAAGGGGGAAATGACTTTCGAGTTTGCATTTCGGATCGACCAGGTTCGAACTTCGAATACAAGACTGCGGGAGGGAGAAAAATGAATTTCGGTATTTGAGTAATAGTATGTTCCTTTCCGTTACTAGATACCGGAAGTATTATGGATTCTCGCTGTTGGGAGGGAAAAATCAGTTTGAAATTTGAGTAGTAGTATGTTCTGGTTGCAATTCGTTTGTGCCGCGCCGAATGGTCTCGTTTTGATGAGGTTTGGAAGAATCCGTATGTTTCGTTACAGTTATGGAGATGGAATAGTATCTGCTGCTCTATTGATATGGGTCGTACAATGGGGGGATACGATCCGGTGTATAGTATGTTATTATGCGCAGTTGAACTCTTTTTTTGCGGGGGGGGGGGGAAGGGGGTGTTCTTATAATTGTAGAGGAGCAATACATATAAGAGAAGCATGTTAGTAAGGGGTGCTAATTTCGGGCTTTCTAACATTTTAGTACTAAATAGTGGTGCAATCAGAATTCTTTCTTTCAGGGTGGTTCCGAAGCAGGATTGCGAACTTAACTTTTTCTTTCTTTTTTTTTTTTTAGCTAGAATCGAAATGAGTAATAAATAACAAATTATTTAAATACACCTTTTAAAAAAATATTTTTATAAAGTAAACGAATTCACACATTTTTATTATTTAAAATATTATTTGGAACTAAAAAAAATATTTAGCATGGAAACCTAAACACATTTTTTAAGTAATTGTTTAAAAAATATATAAAAAATTGGGAGCGACCCGGGATTTCTATGCCCACTCCTGCGTAAGCCACTGGTATTAAAATATTTCAATAAAGTTCAGTATGTTTCTAAAATGTCGGTGTTTAGGGGGCCATCTGCCCTATTTTATGGTACATTTTATTCCACGAACTCATGGAATACGCATAATCCGGTGCAACCATTCTTTCTGTATGAAAGGAGTGATAATTTTTGTTTAAAGAATGCTCTCATATATGCACCCACAGAAGGAGCTAACCCCTTTCATCTCAAAAGTGCAGAAATAGAACTGGAAATATCTTAAAAATAGATAATTCTCACTGAATTAAACAATTTTAAATTAAAATATGGTAATTTTTAATTTACTTCGAAAAACGATCCAGCAAAAGAAGTTTTTGATATGAAATAAGAACTCACAAATAATAAAGATATTATGCTTGTAGAAACGCAAAGTAGTTGATATCATACTGAGATCCCCTGCCCTGTGAATTTTATATATGTGGCCCAATCCCTGGATCTCAGTATTCGAGAACACGCAACCCAGAAAAAACACGAGTCACAAGCTTTCCTTTACACTTTTTATGATAAGAATGAACAGGTTAAACCAGCGTTCAGAATTAAAAAAAGGGGGGGGTTGAGAAAAGAAAAGAATAGCATATGTCTTTGGAAGATTTCTATGTGTACTCAGTAATTCGGATAATTTAGCATTGTATAAAACCATAAATGTGTATAAAAACAATCTGTAAATCAGAGAAAATAAGCTCTAAATACAACTTTGTACAACTTCGCTAAAAAAAATTCTTTTTGGTTAGGTTTTGCTATGGGTTTATGTATGGGCGGAATATACCCATAACAACACTGTCCCGGATGTGCTGTTATGGGGCACTATATAACACCCTATTACCGATTCTATTAGTAGTAACGAAAGTAACGAGTAACGAATACTTAGTAACGAATAGCGAACATCTAAGTAACAAATACATACGGATACTCATTTTGTCGTTACTTTTACAGCACTATCCATAAAACAATGCAGTAGAAGGCATGTTTATTGGGCACGCTGTAAACATTTTAGACAGAAGTTTCAAGATAATCCCTAACATTTAGTGCGTACACACACTTCCTTTAACCCTTTGAGGCGCAGCCCTTTCCCAATGCTGAAAAAAGGGCAGCCGTTGCCATCGCTCGACTTAACTACCAGCAAGATGGCGGACGATCGGAACGTTCATCGCGCGCCACAGATCTAGAGACCCCTTGCTGTGCGCGAGCACAGCCAGCTGTCGTCAAAAAAGGGGTCTCTAGATCTGTGGCAGGCGATGAACGTTCCGATCGTCCGCCATCTTGCTGGTAGTTAAGTCGAGCGATGGCAACGGCTGCCCTTTTTTCAGCATTGGGCAATCTATCCAGCAGTTCTCGCATTCTTCCATTTTCAGCAGATGTCAGTGCTGTTAAAATTAATCGTGACCATTTTTTTACGGGAAATGGCGTGCTAAAAAGTAAAGGATTCTCGCGGAGCTATGTCACCCGCAACTATTTTTATAGAAATCAAATCTATTCTTCGTGACTGGCAACAGCCAAAACGTCAGAGTTTGGTGTTCCCAGAGCCGGATCACTGCGCTTTAAAGGGTTAAGGGAAGGGGGGGATTACAGACGTAATCTTAATGTTTAAAGGCTTAATCTTTATTTTGAAAATTTAATTTTTATGGATTTTATGATAAAAGAACCTTCGATAAGGAGATTAGAGCCCCCCCCCCAAACACCACCTTGATTGCGCCACTGCTAACAGATGGCGCTGCACGTCGAAATCGGTCATCATGTATGAGCATAAATTCATTTCCTGCAAGCAGTCACAGCACAATCTTTTCAAAATGTCTTCCCTTACGACACTCAGAGGAGGCGCAAACGAATTTGACGATTCAGATTCGACCAGCTTGTTGGAATGGTTCCGGTAGACAGTTTCTTCTAATAAACTCCTCAGAAAATAGTCAGAAGGTGTCAAATCGGGAAAACATGGAGGCCATCGTTATCGAGGACAGCGATTACAGCGGCATCTGTTAGGGGTTTTTAAAACTACTATTTCGAAACTCCTGTTTAAAATTTTCACAGCTTTCGTAATAAATAAAAAGTTTGTATCATCCGTATTCTGTCCTTGCTTTTCGAGATACGTAATTTTAAAATAATTATGCCCTTTGTTGAAGATCCTGTAAGTTGAAAAGTGTTTATTTTTTGCAGTCTGTCAGTCCGTCCGTTTTCCTTTAAATGCCGTAAATATGCGCTGACGAAACTTATACAGGTTACTGCAATTTACTATATCATATACCTGTTGAAAATTGTGTATATTGGAAGAATAGTTCTTTAACAAAAGTATCGAAAGGAATTGCAATTTAAAAAAGAATGATAGGTTAATCCTTTTTCATGGAGAACTATTTTTATCATTTTCTCTAGTCTTTGCAGACATTTGTAATGGTGAATAAAATTTCAACATTAAGAATAATAGATACATTTAAAAAAAACCTGAATGAAAAAAAAAATTGTCATCTTTCGGTATTTTGTGATTTTTTTTTTTACTGGTGACCCCTTAGCTTTCACAGCTAAATCACTGATCTATAATGATTTGTGACAAAGCCACACGAACGCTACCCATCACCTAGGAGGGGGTGCCTTTTGCGGAGGACTTACTAAGAGGTTCTAACGCGTATTCATGTTACATCTGGCGAAAACCGGACAAAATTACAGACAGTAGATCGACAGCCGTACGGCAGACCCAAATCTTGGATCTTCACTCCTCGGGGCACACCTAACCTGATAATGGCGGGAATGCTGCAGACCGTATGATTCCGCCGCTTTCAAATAGTTCTTTCCGTTTGCCCTGCTTTTTACAGAACTAAGACATTTATCAACTATTAAGTGCTAAAATAAAGTGTATGTTATAAAATAATTGCATATTTGTCTTATTTGAATTCAATAATTAAAAGGATTACGAAATTAAGTCAGAAATTAGAAGTAACGCCTTCCCAGACGCTTGACCAATGATAGACCTCTTTCGTGCTGGCGGGAATCAGAAATGCAGATTCGCCTTGCGATTGGGTTGCTTTGTGATATTGACAGCCAAATAATTGGAAAGAGAAACGAGTGTCGGAGTGATACATTCGGAAAGTAGTGAAAAGGCTCCTCTAGCCTTCTCCTCTGTTATCAGGTAAGGTTTGCCCCGAGTATACTACTACTCTTGGAACTTCACTCTTTGTCTACGCGGCGCACCGTGGTCACTTTTCCGTTTGATCGATGTTTTCTGCAGAGTGATTTGATATTGCTAACGGAAACATGGACTATCCCTTCAGATGATTTTCAAATACTACGATTCTCTTTGGTCGAACGGATAGACAGTGGTTTCCAAAACAGAAAGCTATTAGCCGAGTTATGATTTTTACAAAGGAAAATTTAATGAAATACTTTACCCGTGCCTACACGAGAAAGATCAATGATGTTCAAATGGTCATTGTGTATATTCAAGATAAAGTGAGATTTGCAGTTACATACGCTAGTCCTCGAATTTCTTAGGAAGATAAATTAGACACTATATTCGAAACGTTGCTGAAGGAGAATGACTAAAACAGTCTTGCTTTAGTAGGAGATTTTAACATAGAATTAAATACCGATCAAGGATCCAATTTCTTAACTGAAATGGATACTTTAGATTTTCCAATACGCCTCTAATCCAGAACATTTCACCACTATGGGCCAAATAACAATTGGTGCAATTTTCAGCGACAAAATTATGCGAACAGGAGTCTATATGAGCACTTGCAGTTAGCATTTTCCTCTACATGGCAGAATTGATTGAATAGATTAAAAAAAAAAAAATTGAAATTCTTCCAGCCGAGTGCGTAAATAAAATCTGCAAGAATTTCGGATTTTTAGTTTTTAATTTATTTAATTTATTTATTTATTTACTAGCGGCTACCCGCGACTTCGTCCGCGTCGGCTTTAGAATTAGGTCCCGAGAGAAACGAAGCATGTGTGAATAACAAATATGTTTGCAACTAAAGAAACAGCATTTAAATATTATTTGATTTTTACTTATTTTAAATGAAGTATAAAGCATGGTAGTATACTTCATTTAAAATAACAGAGTCCGTAAAATTACTAAATTTAGATTTTTTTTTCAGGCATTTGGCGAATAGAGACAGTTACGACAGTATTTGCGAACTGTTTTGAGTGTTCTTGTAAAAGAAATATTTATGCTATATGCATGAATTTTAGCCTATGTTAATCAGGAATAGTGCAGCTTTCTATTAGCGAAAAAGTTTTAGAATCGGTTCTATAGTTACAGAGATACCCATAGAGCGTAATGTATTAGAATTATTTTGAGTGTTCCTGTAAAGGAACTATTTGCGCTACATGCATGAATTTTAGCCTATCATACTCAAGAATAGTGTAGCTTACTATCAGTGAAAAAAAGTTTTGGAAT
>JAWZYV010003589.1:0-12680 GCA_038373885.1 Cheiracanthium punctorium | reverse complement strand
CTTAAATTGAACTTCCAAGTTAATTACTAACGTTAGACAATAAACAATTAATGGTTAATACAATTAAAAAAAAATTACTGCATTTGATTTGTAAAAACATAATCCTCCCCCCAAAAAACAATACAACATTTAGAGGGTGTAAAAGATTTCATGAAAAATGATCACAAAACGAGCCAATGTAAAAAGCAATGTCTTCTGAAAAATACAAATACCCAGGGTGCGCGGGGGGGGGGGGGGGGGGGGGGATGCCGGGGATCGTCCCCGGCTGAAGAATGTAATATCCCTGGCTAAAGAAATATTAATGGATCCCTGCCAGGGATACTATTTATCCCCTGCTGAAGAAATGTTATATTAAATCTCTATTCCTACAAGTTCAACAATACCTAACGATTCTAAGTACTGAGAATAGAAATTCTCCTTTTGCTTTCTAGACAAAGGAGCAAGCTACAAGCATCCCTTTGAAGTAGGTATACGAATGCCTGATGCCATTTCTCATTCTGTCACTGGGGTCAGGTTTGAAAGAAAGATTGTAAAATGTACGAACAAGCACTGCTCTGCAGCCAGCCGGGGATGCCGGGGATCGTCCCCGGCTGAAGAATGTAATATCCCTGGCTAGAGAAATATTAATAGATCCCTGCCAGGGATACTATTTATTCCCTGCTGAAGAAATGTTATATTAAATCTCTATTCCTACAAGTTCAACAATACCTAACGATTCTAAGTACTGAGAATAGAAATTCTCCTTTTGCTTATTAGACAAAGGAGCAAGCTACAAGCATCCCTTTGAAGTAGGTATACGAATGCCTGATGCCATTTCTCATTCTGTCACTGGGGTCAGGTTTGGAAGAAAGATTGTAAAATGTACAAACAAGCACTGCTCTGCAGCCAGCCGGGGATGCCGGGGATCGTCCCCGGCTGAAGAATGTAATATCCCTGGCTAGAGAAATATTAATGGATCCCTGCCAGGGATACTATTTATCCCCTGGTGAAGAAATGTTATATTAAATCTCTATTCCTACAAGTTCAACAATACCTAATGATTCTAAGTACTGAGAATAGAAATTCTCCTTTTGCTTACTAGACAAAGGAGCAAGCTACAAGCATCCCTTTGAAGTAGGTAAACGAATGCCTGATGCCATTTCTCATTCTGTCACTGGGGTCAGGTTTGAAAGAAAGATTGTAAAATGTACGAACAAGCATTGCTCTGCGGCCAGCCGAATTGGAGGGTAGACGTAGAAGCGACATAAGCAGGAATATATGTGCATAGAAAATCGGCAATCGATTTTTGTTTGAATTTAAGTCACTTCTCAGACATTGCTCTCATGTTGGCGACTGCATTTGTCATGTAATACCTAATATATTAAGTGTGTGGAGCATTTACACCTTCTCTCCATTTTTTTTTTTCAAATGTCCCCCCCCCCCCCCCTGAAGAATGTTTTCTTTCAAATGTTCCCCCCTGGAGAAAATGTTCAGTTCGCACCCTGACTATACCAAATATTAAATTATGAATAAATTGCAATATTTCAACATGGTTTTCCTTTCATATTTCTGGTTTAAATAAATATTTATAAATACTTCCATTAATTTATCAGAAATAAGAATACACACTTGATATAAAGAGCTATTAGCATGGTAATATGTTGTGTCCTCGAATAAATCCCCCAAATATATTTTCTAGTGTCCCCAAGTTTTCCTTGGATTCCAGGACAATGCTCGATTTGTCCCCAAAATACTGTTTAGAAATATGGTCAACTTAGGTTAGCATCCAGGAAGTGTCCGTGTTGGACTATTATTCTTTCACTGTTTTCTTAAAATGGTTTTCCATAGGATTTGAATCGAGAGAATGTCTATGTTGTGGTATTTTTCTTTAACTGTGTTCCTAAACTGGTGTTTTCTTCTGTTGGTTGGTATCGAATGCACATGGGTATATTCTTGCCTTTTTCTATGGCAGTGTTCTTAAACCTTTGTTTTCCTCTGCTGGTTTTGTTAGAAGAATTATTCTGTTTCCGTACTCCAGGCATGAAAACAGCTGAAGAGCAAAAAAGAGGAAATACACGTGGACATATTTTCAGGCATATATAACACGGTTGATAATCAGGGGCGTAGCCAGGGGGGGGGGATATCGGGATATATCCCCCCCCGAAATGCTTGGATTAGTGATGAAATTCCATCTATTTATACGCATATAAGTTCATATCTCCCCCCGAAAAATTTTCCTGGCTACGCGCCTGTTGATAATGCAAAAACATGGAACTGGGGAATAATGTGTAAGCTTAAATTCAACCACTGTTAAACTAAATGGTGTACTAAACAATTTCTACCATTTAAATTTCAACCACAAACAAATTGACTGTGATCTTGAAGAAAATAATTATGCACTGTAAATGTTTAATAATCAGTTTTAGATATACAATATTTATTAAAAGAAAACAGGCTATAATTATTTAAAATAATTATCTTAAACAATATCGTAAAATCCTAGATCAAAAGAAATCATAAGTCTCACATCCAAATTTCAGATTATTCTTTTGATATGAAAATAAAATAAAAAATTGATTCTCAAAAATTTTAAGACCTATCTTTTTTTTTTTTTTTTTTTTTTTTTTAATTTTGATCAGAAATGGAATGAAAAATTATACATATGGCATTGGCATTTTCTAAAATAAGCATTCAAATGATAGAATAAAAGTGAAGTTTTCTTGTTTTATTGGAAAAAGAATAATTCTTTAATAAATGTCTAAATATTTTCTCAGGTAAAATTTTAGAATCTTAGCAGTCTTGCAGCACATCAGCACACAGAAGTGGAACTTATGACAGGGACATATGTTCTGCTCCTTCCTATATTAGCTGCAAAATACCAACTCACAAGATTATGCTTTTTAAAATTAACTGTAAAAATAATTACCAAAGAAAAACCTGCACATGAGAATAAAACGAAATAGCGATTTTCCTGATTTTAAAATTGAAGTGAAAATGTTTCAGAAATCAATAAACATATTATGGGGAAAATAATACTTTTCTGTTGAGTTACTAAAATGCCATAAATTTTAATTTAACAATAGAGTATTAAAAACTCTGTTTTACATCTTGTTTTTAAAATTATTCATTTACCAAAAGGCTGCAAATAGATTGAAGTTCAGTTGGCAAATATGGAACCCGGAGATCGGGGATAGTTAGTTACCATAATTTCGCTAGTATAGTCCGCGGACTATGCATGTCAAAAAGGGATTTTTTTCCAGGACACTGACTATCTGGCTGAAATAAATTTCTTTTGCAAAAAAATGTAGTATATTGATCTTGCTTTTTGATCTTGCTTTTTAGCGCGCAAGCTCCACTGAAGCCGATGCTAACAAATTTATTTCTGTAGAAAATAAAGCACATAGATGCACTTGAAGTCGGCATGCAGGGAGCATTTGAATTTCCCCCCCCCCCCATTATGTCATTTAAAGCATCGATGTAGTTACAGGTGCGGACAAGCTTCGTGAAACCATTTTAGAAATATTTCCGTCCGATATGCAGAAGAACCAAATTTTGAATGTGCTTTAAAAAAAAAAAATAATTTATGTAATACGGGGGAAAACGGGCCTTCACAAACCGAGGTACCGACGCCGCGTCAACATCGAGAAGGTTGTTATTGTTTTGTCTTCACTCAGCCAGCTGGCTAATAAAGCAAGAGAGCGAATTCTGCTGAGACGTTAAAACATGACTTGTGTGGCCTAGTCGCCTCAATTTCTTTCCTTTTTTTTCCAATTGCGAACGGAATTTTTAATAAAGAGCATTTTTAAATTTCATATTTCGTTAACTTTTAACCCAGAGAGAGTATCAATTGAATGTTGTTTAAAATTAAGTATTATGTGGATTGACCCATGAAAATTAGTAATGATCTTTTCTTTTCTTTTTTTTTTTTTTTTTTTGCTTGGTTATGTACATTTTCATAAATGATTAATAAAAGTAATCTTTTTATTTATTTAAGGAGGCGATAAGTCTTGCCTAAGGATGGATTAATGCAATTTTATGGTCGGTTAGTTGAAATTTGTCTAGTTTATGGAAGTAAAATAGAATTTATTTTTCCTGTAGCGGAGGAGTAATCGCTCCCCCCCCCCAATCCCTTTAATCCGTCCGTGGTCTTACCATTAGTTAACTTTTCACGAAGTTACGGTACATATTTTTAGTAGGGATGGACGCGAGACGCGAGAATTCTCGCATTGTCCCGCGAGACGAGACAGGCATTTTTTTTGCGAGACGAGAAAGAAAATATTTTGCGGGACGAGACAGAGTCTGGTCTCGCGCGAGATTTCTCGCATTTTCTTCCGTCTCGTATAAATACGATCTGAAAAGCGACAATTTGCCTGAAGCCTCTACCGTTTAACTTGCGTCTCCTTCGTTTTCGGTCCTGGTATACTATCAGCACTCTACAATACGCACAAACACGTAACATTTAAAATTAGAACAGACGAGAGATATACAAAACACACAAAGGAGAGGATAAAGAAAGTGGCGGAAAAAAAAGAAAACAGAGAAGAGTTGAAAGAAAAATAATAAGTAAATAGGAAACGCGGTACGGTATGTTCAAATCTGACCACTTTTAGACGGGGCCGGGGGCATTAAGTTTGGGGCCCCCCTTACTGTCCCCTTTTTTACGCATTAAGCCTCTTTACTGAGCCTACCTTTTTAAAGCATTTTAACCCAGTTTTGACCGCTGTTGTACTCGAAAATTGCATTAACTGTAGTTTAGTATTTAAGTTAACTGTAGTTTTTGTACTTTAATCAAATCGTATTTATCACCCCAAAAAAATATCTCTAACTTGATCTAGTGATAGACAATTAGGTAATACCTATATTATAGAGGAAATTCAGTTTTTTCCCCACAATTACTATTTCAGTACATATGAATTTATAATTTAGATAATCGGCATATATATAGGCCCCCTTTTTCTTCAGGGCACCGGACTACCGCCCCCCCCCCCTTGCCCCTGTGATAATCGGGTTTCGGGTATATCAGAGGGAGATTAGAAGTAGAGCAACTTGCATTCGCATTGATTCTTAGTCTGAGTAGGTTGAAATATGGTTGAATATCCTTGGTTGAAATATCCTTGTACCGATATTATCCTCAAACTTTCCCGCACATTGCGGCGCGCGTAGGGGAGGGGGGGGCGCCCACCCTGGTGACAACTTTCTAGGGGCGGTTAAATCCCTATCGTTGGCCTATTTTAAAGAGATTTAAATGACATTTTTTATTCTTATATATTAATATCAGACGGAAAGAAATGCAAGCAATTTTTTAAAACTATTTCTCTTTTCGATTATATTATCATGTTTTCCCTTCCTTCGGCTTGTAAAACTTCAGAGTGTGACACATTTTCGTGTAAAAATCTCTCTATTCTAAAAAAAAGTAAAGGCCGCTGTCAAAAGCTTGTCAGCGTATCTCCTCCTAAACCGTGGGGATTTGAGTTTCGACTAAGGTGCCCACAGATTCGAAAAATTCCGAGGAACCTGCTAAGCTGATTTAAATTTCGAAAATCGAATTATTTTAGAAGATATTAATAAAAAACTGAAAAAATAAACGAATGGTTGCCAGATTTGGCATAAAATCATTCATTCCTTTGCAACAAAGCGTTTCCAAGTATCTAGAATGTAGAATCGCGTGAAATTTACAAACATGAGTTAGAATTACGCCCATTTTACGCCAAAATAAAAACTATATGAAATAAGTAACTCAAAATGTGTTACACAAAGTTGACAATTTTCAAATAGTAAGTTCGCTTAGACAACGGGAGTTTAGAATTAACGATTATTCCTTTTTCCAAAACAGAATAACTAATATCTTGAAAATGAAAAATAATTAAAATGCAGATTATTTTAAAGCCGGTTCTCGTCCAGCTGGATTATTTGCTGCCAGTAGAAATATTTGGCGGCGTTAACAATGCCATTATAGCAGTTACAGTACACTTTGGATATTTGCTAGCGCGATTAGATGGTATAATTCGTGGTACTAAGTACGCCAATCTGCAAACGATTATGTATATGAAAATATGGATAATGGTTTTCCGGTAACCTTACATGAACAGTAATTATAGGTTGTGAGCATGTGTAAATCGCCAAATAATGAAAAGTCGCCATGGGTGGCAAGCTATCCTATCTGTTCCGTAGCTTTTATTAACTTTACATGTACGCAAGTCGCCAAATAATGAAAAATCGTAATGGGTGGCAAATTCGAAGGGTGTCCAATAGGTTTTACATTATTAAAAATACAGCTGAAACAGATGTTCTGATTTTATTATGCTTTAGCTCCTAATTAATATAACTTTTGAATGGCAACATTGAAAATCATTGTGTTTCTGAAGAGTGCAAATAATTTTTCCAGCGATTATAAGCGGAGTCCGCACTCCAGGTGTAGTATAGCTCAGGACCCGTACAACACGGATTCCCATAACAAAATATCTTCCGTGTTATGAGGGGGAGGGGTTCTACTGTAGTGTGAAGTTTAAATTTTTATGTACCAATGAACATGCAAGAACCAAGCAATGCGTAGCTCAGTAACATTCTATCTGATCCAATCTTCGGGTTTTGTCTGTTGAAATTATGTCTTTTTTACGAATAAGCCTGATTAGGGGCCAAATGCCTCATACGAAAAGCGAGCGTAGCGAGTCTAGGGGCCTTGGCCCCTAGTGATACAAAAAAAAAAAAAAAAAAAATCACTTCACCAAAAGCTATAGAGGCAATAGGGCTACTGTGCACACTGTGTACTTAAAAATCAGGCCACTGATCTTGAAAAATTATCGGAATGTCAACTTTCAATAGAGATAAATACAAAATACATGAATGTACCTCTGTTTGCGCCCTTTCGGATGCCCACTCCTTTACATTTTTTATTCCCCCCCCCCCCCACACACACACGCACGCACACTCACATTCATTTGAAAAATAAACCCATTTAATGTTGTGCGGTTTTTTCAGGTGCGTTTTTCTCCTTCCACTGCTTTTTCACTGGTTCTTCTAAAACTGTACTATGTACTTTTATCAACAGTCACCCAGTATTCATCATGTCCAGTGGCGTACGCAAGGGGGGGAGGGTTTGGGGGTTCACCCCCCCCTTGTCAAAATTTTTTTACCAAAATGTCCACAAATTTTCAATTTTTAGCTTAAATATTACGCATTTTAACACAAAGTTATGTCTATAACCCCCCTCCCCCCTTGAAGGAAGTCTGCGTATGCCACTGATCATGTCAAGAAAGAAAAAAAAAAGTAATAATAAACACAAAAATTGTCTTTCAAAATGAGCAAAAGCGCTATACTTATAAAGAAATATTGTAAAATACTACTATATGTATAAGATCTTTTCCTGTTTTAAAACTTCACGCTATGAGATGAGGAACAACCCTCGCAGAATTTCTCTTTATCCTTAACGCTTCCTCCAGTCATTTAAAAAGACAAACTTTGAACACAGGACTGGGGCCGAAAGGAAACGCATGCTTTGTGTTGAGATGCCAAAGCTTTTTTTTTTTTTTTTTTTTTTTACGCAGAATATCAGATATCGGAGGGTCCCTACTACAGAGTTCCAGTTAAAACAGAAATGTCGGGAGAGAGATGTCCCGAGGACATAATTGCCCGGTGTCTTTTGGATTTGCCGACACGATGGATGACCTCTCACTCCAGAACAGAATGGAGCTACGGAGGGCGAGCTATCTCAGCACGTGGAAGTAGGTGCGCCCTATCACCGGAAGAATTTTTTCCCCTCAACAATAGGACACCTCCGAACAGATTGCGAGATACGGCGCCAGAGCGGTGACAAGTTGCAAGATGACCGCTGCTTTCACAATTGACATGAAGACTTCCGTTCGCTATTCCCACCCACAAAGAACTATTGAGTGACCGTTTTTTTTCCCCGGAAAAAAACAAGGGTGAGGAATTAATGTATCGAGAATTTCGCTAATGATCGGTTTCCAGACAAAAAATAAAGTATGTGGATTCTGGACACTGGAAAAGACACCGATATATGGTTATTTTCTATCATCCTCCAAAGGTATGGGGAGGGGGCTCGAGCCCCAAAGCCGCCCCCCATTTCGTACGTCACTGCAGAAGCGTAACCATGGAGTGGGATATCGGGATATACCTCCCTGCGAAACTTTCAAAATTAGTTATTAAGAGCTTTCAGATTTTTGTCGTCAATAAGAAATTAAGTTTATCAATACAAAATTGTATCTTATACAACCCCCTCGACAAAATTTTCTGGCTGCGCTCTTGCCTCATCGACTAGCATATAACGACCATGTTACATCCTATGTCACTATTATAAGTGGCGTTTTTTCCGCTCACCATTGGGGAATAACACTCAACATACAACATGGTAAGATGACTGAATTGTGAAGGTTCTGAAGGCAGGGTTCTATCCTGCAGTGCGGCTATCGAAGTTTTGGGCGGTTTTCTCCAGATGTAACGTGAATACGCGTTAGAGGTCCTCCTCCCATTGCACCGCTTCTAAGCAGATAGCTCTTTCGTAGCTTTACCTTAACACAAAACAACACAGAAACATTAATAAATCATCAATATAGCTCTTATGTATTCATGATGTAAGTAGTATTATTCCTTATAAAAGCGTTTTTAGCCATTAATAGAGCACTTGGTTTGTAACAACAAGGTATTTTTAATTTCATATACTGAAGTATTTAATGGATTTTACATGAATTCCAGCTGGAATATAACATTTATTTTTATTTTTAATTTGGGTTTTTATACAAATAATTATCGAATCATTTGTATAATGAATGTAAAATAATGTGAACTCTGATTATTGCACAAGTAAAAGAAAAAGACGACCAACAAATATTAAAATATTTTGCAAGAGGGACTCAAACCATTGGTTTTTGGCAAAGACATTAGAATATACTCGTTCTAGTATATTCTAATGTCTTTGGTTTTTGGAGAGGGGGGGGGGGAATAAAGGACAAAGTGTCAATTTAAGTTGGCTAATTTTGAGTTTTACGATATGCGAGAAAAAGTAGAGCGTGTTAATTGGCATTTGGACCTTTGTATGCCATGCCATTCCTAATTTAGATCCTCATTAAAAGGAAAAAGAAATTTCCGAGCATTGACTTACTCTAGAAAAGTGTGGTTCAGCTCCATATATTTACTATGCTCAGTGGTGTGCACAAATGGTGTGGGGGTGGGAATTCAGTCCCTCCCCCTTTGTCCATGCATTTTTAACATAAAGTCCGTACAGTTTTAATTTTAAACATATAGATTATGGCTTTTATTTAACCACAAGATTACTTCCATTCCCTCTTCTCTTAAAGAAAGTCGGTGTACACCACTGATTATGCATCTGCACATTATTTGTAAGTACATAAAATATTTGTAAGTAATAATTACAACAAAAAGAAAAAACTGCCATTTGCTTGAAATTACCTAAGTGATATGATAATTTTAAGAAATAAGAGGGCCCCCCAAAAGGGATGCTTGCTTCAGAGTGGCTTTTTGAGACCCAGATCATGTTTTTCTAGAATACAAATAAAGGGAACACAAGGTCATTAGTTAAAGAACTTTGGTTCTAGAAATACTGGCATATAAATTTAACTTTTCATAATCAGCTGTACGTATCGTAATACAGCGGATCTGTTGGTGAGCTGTTAGCTATTTTGTAAACAGTAAGCAACTTTTTTGTTTTCTGCTTAAACAGTGTTAGGTGATCCGTTTTGAATAGCAAATGTACAAATCTAAAACGTTATAAAAGATAAAAAATCCAAGAGGTTGAGAAAATAGTTGTATGGATTTTGAGGCCCCTACATGTGGGGGCCCCGGGCATTCGCCCTGCCATGCCTCCCTATTTTTACGGCACTGTCTTTCGCCATAAGCCAAGCTATGCGAACGCAAATGAATGATCTACTGGAGTGATTGCGCAAATAGAACGCTCACAAGTCCTTTCTGTTGTCTCTTCTTTTTGATAGTGTAAATCACATATCGGCAAACCCTGGCCCGTGGCCCTCGAGGGTATTTTATCCGGCAAGTGGAAGATTTCAAATTTCCATAGACCAGTGGTCCCCAACCCCCTGTCCGCGGATCAAATGGTACCGGGTTGCTCAAGAAAAATTACATTATTTCCATTTTATTTTCTGTCGTGGTCTCGAGTTTTTTGGGTTTGTGCTAATTTATACAGAACAGATTTTGTAACAGAAAAAAATCTCATGACTATTTTACATTATTTTACTGCTTATTAAATATTTCAAGACTATGAATTAAAATTCCAGTCTTTTAAATCCCTATTGCCATTTCCAACAACCTAACTGTGTGAAGCGGGATTTTCTGCACTGACAAGAACCAAAATAACAGAATAAAGGAATGAATTGTACATAAGCAACACACTTTGGGTGTCATTGCTTCTTACCTCCGGATCTAACCGACTCGTTGCAAAGAAATAAGCTCAGTGTTCTCATTCATTTAGCTTCCTAGTTAGATAAAATCTTAAATCATTTTACATTCATTTTTTGTGAAACTGTATATATTTTAAAGGTATGTTTAAGCACAATTAAATTAAAACAATCAGCGTACCCCCTCCCCTGACCAGTCCGCGGTAAAATTATTATCAAACGCTGACCAGGTCGCGGCGATAAAAAGGTTGGGCAGCACCGCCATAGACAATCACAGGGATGCTACAGTCAAAACCTCAGTTTGTCTCAGCATCGTCTCAGACAAAATCCCTTTTTGTCTCAGTTTGTCGCAATCAAAATTCCTTTTTTTCTCGGTATGTCTCAACTAAAATTGGTTTTTTCAAGTTTGTCTCTCAACCAATTTTATTTGATTGTTTGTTTATGTGTGTTAAGGCAAACCTGTACGTGGGGTATCTGCCTAGCATGGAGAGTGCCTTGGTAGGAGGACTTTCTAAGGGGTTCTAACGCGTATTCACGTTACATTTGGAGAAAATCTACCAAAACTCCAGACCAATTTTATTTATTTTATCTCAGTTTATCACTAAAATAATGTTTTCCCCATCAATTTGATAATTAAAAGAAAGTTCAAGAAAAAAGAACCAAACAGTACGACGATTCTTAGGCTTGAACCAGGGATGACAATATTTAGCATGCCAGAAGATTTGAAATGCAATAAAAATAAATTAGGGGACTCGAGGGGATTTTTAACAGGGATGTGATTGGCCAAGAAAAAAGTTAGCTGAAATTTTTTGGTCTCCGGGGGGGGGGGGGGGGGGGGGGACAAAATTTTTGAAAATTTTAAAAGGTATAATGTATGTTAGCACAGTGACATCAAATAATCATGTTTTCATATTAAATGAAGTCAGGGGTCTCCCAATAAGGAACTAATGATAAAAATTACATATTAGGTATATAAGTACAGCATAGGACCGATTATCCGGAATTCCGAAAGTACCCAAAAGCCGGAATGGCTGCCAGTCCTTTTTTTTTTCCGATCATCATAATGAAATAGGAAAAAAAAAAAGGTCTTAAAAATTTAAAGCAATCCGAAGTTGACCGGCAAAACGGAGGGGGGGGGGGACGCACGTACATACAGATATATTTTTATTTAGGTATTTTTTAAACAAAGTTTTTCATTTAGGTGTTTGAATCTGTTGGAAGAATAATAAAAATAAAAAATAATACAAGAGAATGATTAAAAAAAAAAAGAAAATGAGTGTAGTTCTGTGCTTCCTACCTCTTGCATTTCTGCTTATGCGATAGCATAATTGAATCATTGGAATGTCGAGCCGGAAAGTAGGTCATGACTCACTAGAATTAAATAATCCGTTATCAGCCTTTCTGCTGTTGGGCTTTTTTTTTTTTTTTTTTTTTTTCGTGCTGCCGCTTTGGAATCTTTAAGATTTAAATAAACAGAGCCAGCTGGCCAGGTTTTTTTTTTTCCCCTCCCCATCCTCTCTTATATACTAGCTCGGCAGCTGTAAAATATATGTGTTTTTGTTATGTATCTGTGGTAATTTGAGAACATATGCAGCTTTTTTTGTTCTTTTTTTTTTTTCCCTCCAACGTAGGATTTGGCAACACTGAATCCATCACGTGCAGTTAATCCATTCTGACAAAGGAATAATGCGTTCAGATAGAGATTCGCCTAATTTCGAATGACGTATTTGGATGGATATTGGCTAGTTGGGGGGGGGGGGGGGTGAAGAGGCAGTAAGACGAAAAGAATTTCTTTCCTCCCCACGTGGTAGCTACGAAATGAGCAAGGTTGCTGCAGTAGGTGTAACGTAGACCGGAAACTCAACTGTCAACCCACCCACCCCCCTTCCCTTTACACCGGGAGCTTTTCTTTCTCCAATACCGGCCGGAGGTTTATTTTGAGGACCCGAATGTTCGGCACAACTCTCAGCACGTGGTCGCGCAGTGCGCGCTCCTGTGAGTCAGATTCAAAATTACTCATGTTCGCTGTTTTGGCGCAGAATTGCGCAGATACGGCCAAAATCGTACCGAATGTCGCAAAATGGCGCAGGCCGGCTGTTTTGTCTCAGTTCGTCGCAAATGTCGCAGGTGTAGCATCCCTGCAATCAATATAAACCAAATCAAAATCCCATATAAATCCCACTTATACGGTCCGTGACGTCCCTAACATCCTAAATTTTGGCTCGCAACCTTCCAAAGGTTGCCCGTACCCGGTGTAAATGAACAGGTTAAACCCGGGTTCCCCCGATTAAAATATGAAACCCATATCTCATATAC
>JAWZYV010003587.1:0-411074 GCA_038373885.1 Cheiracanthium punctorium | reverse complement strand
GAAAGGTAAGCAATTACCTTATTTACTAATTGTATTTCTAATATGGAAAGTTAAGATCAATGCATATTCTATAATCATTCCAAGAACAATAATTAGACATTATAATTATTCTTAATAACAATTCAATTCATTCAATACAACACTAACCACCTACCTCTAATAGATAAAGAATTATCAAAGACCGTAACCACCTTTTTTGGGACACCCTGTATACACACAGTCAAATGTTCAGTTTTTCAATATATGTATACATATATATATTGAAAAACTGAACATTTATAGCAGGTGTCAAATATTAGTCGCTCACATTTTTTTGAACTAAATGATGACGCAAATCCTTAGTGACAGAGTGATGCCATTCTTTCACTTCAGCAGGATTCTCAGGCAAATCTTGAGCCACAGCACTTATTAGAGCAACATTCCCAGCCTTAACTTTTGACTGCAGGTTGTCAGCAAGGAGAAAATATTGTGCAGACTGATTACTGGACATCACTGGAGCACTGCTAGTATTTAGAGCTGGAAGCTGTGTTTGGGGTTGTGGCTGAAGTTTGAGGTTGAGGATTTGGAGGAGCTTGGATATGATTTAGATTCTGTGGAGTACACTGTGGTGCTTGATCATTAGCTAAAAAATAAAACAATAACAATTATTTTAGAAAAAGTATATTTAGCAAAATAATAAATATCATCAGTGTTATTGGGACACCCTGCATTAACAGTGTTATTTTCACAGACCGAATTCAGATCCAGGCACACATTAAATTATTTATTTTTTTTTGCATCTTTTGCCTTCTAATGCGTTAGTTCAAGGATATTTAGTCATTTAAATGAGGGAAAAAAATAATTTACCCCCTAATTTTTAATTGGAACATTGGTCATTTTTGACCTTACTTTTATAGGTAGTTTAAATAATAAGTGAAATATAAAGAATAAATAAAAGATTTATTTTTAAATTTAAGTAAAGATTTGAATTAAGTTTGAAGGGTTAGGGGCTTGTATCAATATAGCTCCATAAAATTTATGAAAATGGTTATTTTTATGATTTTTTTTTATCCAGTTTTCCATTAATATAGAAATGCAAGTTCTATTTTAAAAAATCAAGTCAACTTTTAACTATATCTGCTAATTTTTTCAAGTCAATATTGATAAAATTTAATTTTTCAATACATTTTTAGTCTGATGTTCTAACTGGGGAATATTGGCCTGTAAAAGGTTAAATTTTATTATTGGTTTAATAATTATCAGATAAAATATTTTCAGATTTATTTCATATAAAATGCTTTATTTTTATTATAATACTTTAGAAATTACAAGGCAAACAGTTGTGTCCATATAGTATGATTTGCTATTTTGCAGGCTTTAACACTAGAAGCTAAATGCCCTCCTTTCTCATAGGTATGGGCACCTAGTAAGAATTTGAGAGGTGGATCCTATCCTTGTATTAACCCCTTCGTGTGCAGTTGCTAAACATTCTAGCCACATAATTGTGCCTCTTATGAGGCTGATCTCAAAAATTCAGAATCGTTTGTCAATTTTCTTATGCCTATTCACCAGATGATAATGAGATTATGCATAAAGTGATAGAGTGATGAAAAGTTATGCAAATTTTTTACAATGTAACAGATATTTCACAGAAAAGTTATTGATGTTTCATTAAAAATGTCCGAAATTTAACTATTAATCCAGGAATCAACAAAAACAGAAAAATGTGATAAAAATATTTGTGCTAGAAAGGTTCAACAAGTCAACAGATCAGTTTGCAGATTTGAAAAATGAAGGGGAAGAGTAAAATAGAATTAAAGTAGATATACTAAATTTCTTGGAAACTGAAGAAAATCAAATCTATCCAGGAATTTTAGAAAAACTTTTACAAGAACATTAATTTGATGCTGCAAATTCTTTGCCAACAAGGCTTTGCAAGTCCCATAAAAGGCATCAAGAGCCAAGTGTGGCACAGTAGTTGGAAACTGCTGGGATAGCACATACTTTATTCTACAATATAGTGCAACAGTGTTTCTCATGAGAAATTCATAACTTCAGCCCTTCGATCTATGTAATGCCACTAAGAAGACTCACTGCTATGTCTACGTGTTGCAAATAAGCTTACTGTTATTAAATTCTAAACATACTAGTGATTAGAATATTTAACTGTCCACCAGCACGATACTGCCAAACAAATCATTGGAAAAATCCCAAACTTAGTACGAAACACTCTCTCTTTCTCTTCCCCTTCTTTTGAAACTCATGTAATCAGGACATTATAAAATCTTTGTAAATAATGGACATACAGTTAATGTTAAATAAAAATATTTCACAATGGATTTTTTTGCTGTTTAATGCTTACAATTACTCATACTGCATCATATACAGTCAACTCCAGATATAGTGAGGATTCGGCTGTAGTGAATGCAAACCATGAGTCCCAATTCACATATAGTATCTCTATACCATGGGGTTTACTTCAGTTTAAGTGAACTTCAGATATAGTGGACAAAATGTGATGGTCCCCAGAGGTTCCGGTTATAACCGGAGTTGACTGTATATACGTAAGTGAGATGAATATTTTTACACTTACCAGCTTGCTGTTGTTGTCTGTCTGAAGCTTGTTTCAGAGGCAGGCATACAGGACAATCACTTCGTGAACAGTTTTTCCAATGAGTTATAATTTGGCGTGAAGATGAACAATGTGGTTCTAGACACGTCCTTCCAGCTGTACAACTGGCCATGTGAGTTAAAACATTTTTCATAGTTCGACAATGAGGTAGCAAGCATTGCTTTACTTCACCATTCGCCTGGCTTTCACGTCTTTGACACTTATGTGCATGAAGGAGAAGTACTAATTGCTGCTGTATCAGTTTTCTTTTTTCTACGTTTGCAGCTGCTGCTGGAGCTGCAACAGATGGCCGTACAACTGCAATAGCACTTTGTGAATTTTGTTGGTCTGTGCTTTGTGACATAGAAAGGCTAGAAATATGACATTTGAGGGACAGATTGCTGAAAAACAAAACCATTCTATTAGTGAAGCACTAAGCAAGTTGGTCAAAATGCATAATACAGGCACATAGGAAGAAAAAATTTCAGGGAGGCCCTAAAAGTTGAAATTTCTTACAAAATACCCATGATTATTGACATTCAATTAAAAAAAAATGTCTAAAATCTAAAATGTGCTTAATTTCTTTGGAATATGCAAAATAGATTTTAAAAAAAGAAGTATTTACAAAATAGAAAGAATGATACACATGCAGCTAATATGAAACAATAAGCAAAGAAATTCATACATACATTTGAATCAGCACTTTGATTGGAAGTATGTCCTAAATCCTGGTACTGCAAATATGATGACTGAACTGCTGATGGGTTGATATTTCGGTTTATATTCAAGGAACCAGCATTCCCAAGTGACATAAAATTACCATTAATAAGTGATCCAGTATTTTGCTGTTGTGAGACCTGTGGTGAGACCACAGCTACAGGAAGCTGTAAATTACCTGTCCTACTGTTGTCAGCAGCAGAGGTTGAAAGCGATACTAAACCACCTTGAGAGCTTAATGGACCACCTCTACTCTGCATCATAAGCATGTTACTACTCATGCCCATTGTCCCAGACGTGCTGCTTAAACTATTAACAGTACTGTTCAATATATTAGTAATTGGTACACTGCCATCATTAGCATATAGATGGGATGCTGATGACACTGGTCCAGACTTATTGACAGTTCCATTGCGATTTAAATTATTTGAAAGAGGACTCATCACAGATGTCATCGAAGATACATTAGGACTGGGACTTTGCTGGGAAACTGGTAAACTAGCATGACTATTGTGTTGATGTACCGCCATGAGGTTTTGCCTGTCAAACTTGAGGAAACTGTGTTGATGCTTTTCATAGGAAATACTTCTAACAACATTGCTTTAAACCAAAATGGTTTCACTAGTGCCATGAAATAAATTTTTCAGAATATCCGATGTCACAAACTGGATTAATAGACATTTAGATGACTTGGCAGCTTATTTTCATCGTCTCAAATAAGTGACACTGAATGCAAAATCTAGGGGGAAACAAAATATATGAATATTTGTTGGATCTAAATGCAGAGAAAATCATATAGCATGAAAGTGAAAAGACCAAAATGATTATTCAGACATGCCAAGTTACCAAAATAAAAAAGAATGAGATCATTTCTTTTCAAAGTTAAAGCTCCTGATATTTCTTGTGCATGTATTTTCAGCATAAAATGCACACTTAATCAATTAAAACATAATAATTTGTTTCTTCTTTTTAAATGCCATGTGCTTGCATTTAAACTTAGTACAATTGCATTACTTGAGTAGTATACGCTAAATAAGTTAGGGGCAGATCCAGAAATTACTCAAGGAGGGGGCAATTTTTTATCTGAAATGGGGGGTAGAATGCGCACAATCATTTTATAATTAACCCTTTCATTCCCAGGTTACAGATATTTTCAAAGCCTCAGAGTCCCGAAATTTCATCCCCCCTTCCTTGAGAAATTTCGGCAGTTCATTGTTAGGACTACCCCCTGGTAATTGAGAAGAGAGCAGAGATGGGGGGGGGGGTGCTCATTTGGCACTGTCTTCGGGCCCTTGCATGGTGATCTACACGACTGTGGGGGGAAATTTTGGCTATCGGTAGCTGTTGGTGAAATTTTCCGCTTAGGAGGAAATCATTTTTACTTTCCGAACATGTACCATGTAAGGGAAGTATTGTAATCATGAAAAAATTCGACTTCAAGATTTTGGTGTTTTTACACGTTTTGAGGGCTTCTGAATCCATTTATGCTATTTTTACGAGATGTATGTATGTATGTGTGTTTGTGAGTGAACACGATAGCTCCTGAACGGAGCATTCGATTGAGCTCAAATTGGATACATGTCATAAACCACCGTTGCAAGACCGGAATTGATTTTGGTGTGTATAGGACTTATAGTTTTTCTATAGGGCTACGACAAAGATTTCTTTTACATTATGGTCTATGGGGGGGAATTTCTTGAAAGTGCGCTAGCGTGTAAACGGTACATTCGATTGAGCTCAAATTGGGTATATATATTATAAACCACCGTAGCAAGACCGGAATTGATTTTGGTGTGTATAGGACTTATAGTTTTTCTACAGGGCTACGACAAAGATTTCTTTTACATTATGGCCTATCGAGGGGAAATTCTTGAAAGTGCGCTAGCGTTTAAACGGTGCATTCAATTGAGTTTCAATTTGGTATATATGTTTGAATTATTCATCAATTAAAATTTATTTAAATGCTTGGTAATGATCTTAATCGTAAGTGTTCGAAAAGTCGAGTGGAGTCACTCCAGATTTTTTATTTGCGTGATCGTATTTTTGCAGTGCAGTCAGATCTTTTTCTGTTTTGTTTTCTTGATTTACGAAAAGCGATGTATAAATGTCTTTATATATGTTGATATTGATTTTAAAATAAATAAATCATCTAAAAATTATGAACAGGCAGCTATACAGAACATAAATATTAATGTGGCTTTTTGATTAGTAATAAAAAATTTTCAATTTAGCATAATAAGGTAAAAAATAGCAAAAGTTGTATAGTAATTTACAAGCAAAAGTTGTATAGTAATTTAAAAACAGGTAAAAACACATTAAAATCCGTATGTAGCACTATCGGTGGCGGCCACCACCTTCTTCAGCATAGGTCTTGGTTCCAAATGGCCAGCTCTCTTCCTCAGCAGGGCATTCCACCCAGGATCGATCTGCGCATGCGTCATATCATTCACAGCGCCACCTGTGGTTATAATCTGTTGGGCTTCCATATTTAGGGCATAATGACTGTTTTTGTAATTGGCGAGTTTTTGGCTATTGTTAAAGTTGATCTCTATGAGGTGTTCCTGGGCTATTTTTGCGAGGGCAGTAGTGGTTTTATTGAATTTAATGTCAGTTTTATGTTCCTTTTTTCGGTCTTTGATTTTTCGTTTTGTCATGCCAATATAGTAGCCCTGTTTATTGGTACTATTGTCTGTAAAGCTTAGTTTATAAATACCGGCGGTTTCATCAGGATTGATATTATCTTTATCACTGCGAATGCGTTTGAAAATATTTTGATTGGGTTTTATGGGTATTTTGATATTTTTCTTTGCGGCTTCATTTGTGATTTTTAGGGAGTCTCCCCTGCAGTAGGGAATGGCATTGGTAAATTTGAGTTTCGGCTTTTGATAGTTATTAATTTGGTCCAGTTTTTTGATTCTCTTTTTATAAAGGTTTTTTACTATTGAATTTGGGTATCCTGCGTTTTTACATTGGGTTTTGATAAACTGGAGTTCTTCATTGAGGAGTGTTTCGTTTGAGCATACTGTAATTGCGCGATTAATATAGGATCGTATGGCGGCTATTTTAAATTTGTATGGAGTTTTTGAATTAAAATGAACTATTTCGTTATTATTGGTGGCTTTTCTAAAAACTGTAGTATTAATATTATTCATCAAATCTCTATTGATTTTGACATCTAGGTAGTTATAGTGGCATTTTCCTCTATTTCTATGGTGAATTGTATGTTATTGTCTATTGAGTTGATTTCTTTGAGGATATTTTCAGTTTCATTTTTGTTCACTATTGCAAAGATATCATCTACGTATCGAAGACAAGTTTTTATGTGGTTGGATAATTTATCAAGTATGGCCCTCTCCACTAGCCGCATTTTCCAGTCTGCTATGAGGCAAAATGCGGCTAGTGGAGAGGGCCATATTGATAAATTATCCAACCACATAAAAACTTGTCTTCGATACGTAGATGATATCTTTGCAATAGTGAACAAAAATGAAACTGAAAATATCCTCAAAGAAATCAACTCAAAATACTGAGACTTGGCATATCTAAAAATTTTCATGGAAAGAGGCTTTTCTAAAGCATGCACCCTCCCTCAAAAAATAAAATAAAATTACAGCATTGTCAAATTTTTATATTATGCCAAAAATATTTTTACTTAATAGATGTGGAAGGAAGCTATGTGTTGTCCACACCAGATTTTTAAATTTTGTGACAGGGCAGCAAAACAGACTTGCATTTTGCCTGCGTTGATCCCTGTAAAACTGTACTGAGTGAAGGATCCATTTCCCCTCCCCCCCCCCCCCCCCCCCCCCGATATCAAATATTGTGAAGGCTCCTTTTTCTGATCCAATTTCAACATGGACAGAACCCTGATCACAATTGTCAAGTTAACAGAAATAATCCTTGCTGAAGAACTTTCCTTATGAAATTTTTAATGGCTTTTATATATTTTTTTAATACATTATCTTTTAAAGAGATTAGAAGCTTGCACATACATAGAGCTTTCGTTTAGTAAAATTTTAGTTGATTGATATATTAAGGAGGCTCTTTTCAGGGTTGTTATAATTTATCTCAACCTGATTTTTTTTTTTTTTTTTTTTTAAGCCCACTGATAAACTGAACTGGGTTTTTCCAAAATTTTAACCTTAATTACATAGCTAATGCATCTCTTAATATCAGTACACGATTTGTAAAGTTTATAAACAGCTCCCCCAGCCTACCAAAGAAAAAAAAATTCAGAAAGACTTTTCTAGAGAAAATTTTTTATGGCTATCACTTGAATTAAAATGAATAAGGATTTTTTTATCCATAAAAAATATTACTTTAAAAGTTCAAATTCGGCACTAGTATAGCACTTTAATTTTATTGTTAAAATTATTACTAATAATTAATTATCTAAGAGCTAACCATGATTGGTTGTTATTGTACTATTGATTTAATACATTTTTTCATGTATGGCATAGTTATAACTATTACTATTAGTTTAACTATTTTTTCATTTATGATTGACTTTGGTAATCAATTAGTTGCTTTATGAGCTGCATTTAGCAATTACATTTTTTCAAACAATTTGAAACCTCACCCCTTCCCTTAATAAAACCTGGATAAAACCCTAGAAAAAAAAAAGAAACAGGTTATTAATAACCCTGTTCATGTTATGAAAAGAAAATTATGCTCCCCCCCCCCCCCAAAAAAAAAAAAACTAAATCTGTACCTTAGTGCATGTATTAAAAAAAATAGTGTAATAAGTTTTGAAGAACAAAATATCAATAGTTAGTAGCCAGTGGCGGATTTCCCAATAGGGGCATGAGGTGCGCGCCTCGGGCCTCATATTTCTAAAGGGGCCTCCAAATTCGGTTTTCAGAAGAAAAAAAAAACTATCTGTAAATATCTGTTCAAGAGACATAAACTTTGTTCATAGTTTCAGGATTGCTTCTAGAGTAGAAAGCGCTTTTGAACAATCTTTTCTTTGGTGACTCCCTTTCCTCTTCACAGCATTGGGCCATAATCTAAACTAATACTTTAATACGAATACTTTTAGTTTATAAGTAATTGATGCTTTAATTGCGTATTTCACTGTAAAAATATCCAGAAACGTTCCTTGGAAATAAGGATAAGGTAGACTTACAAATACTATACAGAAAGTATACATTTCCCTTTGAAAACTTTACTGTTTCATTCAACCCGTCACTTAACCGAATAGTGGTCTCACGACCTTAAAAAACAGGCAGTTCACTTAAAAATGACTAGAATTGTAAAAAAGAAATAATAATTTTAAAAAAATTCCAGTAGTGTTCCTTGAAGATAATAGGCAGCTGAGGTGCCCTAAATTCCAAGGAAAGTTGCACGAAAATACCAAGAACTTTACTGAACAATATGCAATTCAGTGGATCTTTCCTGAGCTGTTCAATAAAGTTCCTGGTATTTTCATGCAACATTCCTTGGAATTTTAGGGCCCTCAACTGTCCATTATTTACAAGAAAAATTCCTAGATTTTTTTGCATTGTTTTAATTTGCTCACTATATTTTATTCAAAAAATACAGGTGCAGAGGGTCCCTATGCCTTTTTCCTATCCGGAATCAATTAGTTGTGTTGGGTTGGGGGATTACGGCCAATTATCTACAAGTGGGATCTATGCCGATGGGTGTGGGTGCTCCCCTTGGGGGTCTTTCTAAGGGATTCTAATTCCTATTTATGCTAAGTTTTAGAGGAAACCACGGAAAATTCCTATGGTTAGGTTGGCGGACGCGACCTGGTTTTGAACCAGGCACCTTCCGTCTCCCAGTTCAGAGTGCTACGCGCTCAGCCACTGGTTGGGCCGCACTGAATCAGATTGCGGCTCAGTAGCTGGTATTGCAGTAGGACATTCAAATACACCTGCTTTATAGATTGCCACCCCCCCCCTAATCAAAAAGTGTATAGTCTGATAAGAATATTTCTCATTTTAAAAGAGAAAAGCCTGAACCGCTTTATTCTACAGCTTGAGATTGAAAAATCTGTCAAAAATTAAGTATTTTATATTTTTTAGCTGTTCTTCATTTAAATGATTTAGGAAAAGACACTCTGTATTCAGTAAAATTTTCAAATATACCTAAAATATATAATTGCTGTTGGTTGTCACGATGTAAAAGAAATTGGAAACAATAATTTATCTTCTTTCGAGAAATCACAAAAAATTAAAAATTTAAGCTAGGGATAACCGATTTTATCTTTTTTTGGAATCTAAACTTTCCGAGTATGCAATGATAAAAATTTGCCGACCAATAATTAAAAAGATATGAGCTGATACATGTGCGATAACACTTTTTGGGGGGGATTGGGGGAAGATATTTTATCGTTAAAAAAAAGTATTGAAAAATTAAAGAAAGCAATCCTTAGCGTCACCGAAATTTCACATGCATGCAAAATTTCAGCTCGATTGGATAATAGGGGGTTAAAATTCATAGACAAATTTTGAACTGGAATGTCATACACAGTTAATTAAAAACTTAAAAAAAACAAATTATGATTAATTTAATTTTCTGTTTTCAACTAAAAAATATTTATGATAACTATATTATAAATACGGCATGTATTTTATAGTCGTAGATGAAAATGCTAAACATTAATAATAAACCTAGGACCGAAGCTTAGAGCATACCCATTTACCCATTATAAAGTGGAATTTATTTTTAAGTCAATAAAATTTTTTGTACTTTAACTACTTAAAGTATTGTTTTTTTTATTTCTCTTGTATTTTTTTTTCATTCTATTTAAAATATAGAATAATATGTGTATGTGTGTATATATTATTCTAACCTAATTATTCGTTATTAATAGTCCTCAACTTATTGACAGTTTTTGAATAAACACAAAAATTAGACTAAACAGAAAGTTTACTTTTACTATCAAACTGCTTAGTTTTGCAGTTCCAAACGGGAAATTTATGAATATATTTAAATATTTATAAATATATGTTCTTGAAGGAATGTTAAATTTTTGGTTCATTTTATCCAAGTAAAGAATTCTGAACTTTGTGATGTCAAAGTCATGTTTCTGATCAAGTTTCCCTTGTTCTGACCTTCAAAAGTACCTGTTAAGTAGTCAAAATTTTCATGACTGAAACAAGAAATATTCCAGTGGTCCACAAAAAGTAATCCGACATAATTAAGTAACAGTGAAAAATAATCAATATAAAACTGCAGTTGCTGGGTTATACTTAGAGGTATGCTGATTTTTATTTAGTGTTAATCATGAAAAGTGAAACGTAGTACAATTATTGAGATAAAAAATGTTTTTTAAGATGAACAAATCTATAAACATAAAAATTATTTTAAAATTTTAATACTCCTTTTGTAGCAGGCCCTGACTATCGGATGGACACTTGGTGCACGTGCCCTGGGCACACATGGAGAAATAAGCCAAAAAATTGAGTTTAACACGATATGCAGGGGCACAAAAATTGAGCCAGCTAAAGGACACAAAATCTGAAAAGTGCCCTGGGCACAAAAGTGTTATAGTGAAAGTCAGGCCCTGGTTTGTAGACATAAACTAGATATAAAAGGAATTAAAACATTTTAAAATAATTAGTAATAATGTAAAGGAGTTCATGATTTTTTTTTTTTTTTTTTTTTTTTTGAGGAGGAGGAGGAGGGTTTCAAAATTGAGTTGCGCCTCGGGCCTCTCAAGAGCAAAATCCACCACTGTTAGTAGCCAATTCTGGCAACTACTTTTAAAATTATTTTTATCATGTCATCCCTATTGCACAATGATGAACTATTATCCATTTCCCAAAAACAGTTGCAAAATTATTTTGAGTGTACTGACAAATCAAAGCAAGCTTCGTATGAAACCAGGGTTTTAAAAAACCCTTTTTTTTTTTTAAACCCAACCCGGGTGGGTTTTTTTTTTGGGTTTTATTAAGATTTTTTTATAGTATAACACTTTTTGGATTAAAATTTTATGGTTTTATTTCAAAACAGAATAATTTTAGTGTAAAAGAAAACTTTCATTACAAAATAATAATTAATTAATATGTAAAAATAACTTCAACTTTAATGCAGTACTATCTTTTTCTGCTGATGTTTATAAAGGGCTCCTAATTTTTTTTTTATAACCATAGAAAAAGTATAGGATTGTTCACATAGAAAAATATGTTGTTTTTGATTGATTGTTTTCTATTACTTTTAAATTTATGAACTTTTTAATTTTTTTTACCTTTATGTTTTTTAGTCATAGTTATATTTTCTAGTTAGAATATAAGTCAGTAAAACCTTTGCAGGCCAACTTACTGCAGAACTACAATTTATTTAATAATTTTCTTTATAGTTATTCGTTTTTGCTTTGAATATATATTCCTTTTTACTTAAAAAAAAATCTAGAATTAATATGTCTGATATTAAATCCCATATAAACAATGTGTAATGAATCAGATTTATAATTCTCAGTACTAAAGTAATGCAGCAACTAATAGAATACAGGATGGTTTCCTGAACCTGAATTCATTCTTGAGATGCATGCTTGTAAGCTGTAAGAGAGAGACATGTCCCATTTTTCTCTTATCTGGGAAAGTTTTTTTTTTTTTTTTTTGGGGGGGGGGGGTGTTATACTGATAATTACATATTTTATTCGTATTTAAAAACTTATTCATTAAAGAGATAAATTACTAAGTTATCCATGCCTGCATTCTACACCTGTTCATTGCAAAATTTCATAAATATTGCAGATAGAATTGGCTCATGATATTATTTTTAAAAAGGTTATTATTCTTTATGTTGAAGTTGGAAAAATAATTATAAAAAAATTAAACTGGCATATTTATATTTATCTAATATAATGCACTAAGTTATGTAGGTAATATTATATGTATTTAATGTCAAATAAGAAATGATTTAAATGAAAGAAAGGAAAAATTTTGATAATTTTTAATAAAACCCAAAAAAAAAACTCACTTCTGTATGGGTTTTATTGGTTTTTTTTTTTTTAAACCCACCGGGGTTTTTTTGGGTTTGTGGGCGGGTCCGAAACCCTGTATGAAACACATTTCACTATTGTGATATCTTATCTAGTGGAAACAGTTTCAGACAGGGTTGTTAAAAACCCGTTTTTTTTTTTGTGTGTGTGTTTTATTTTGGTTTTTTTTTTTTTTTTTTTTGTAAAAAGCCCAACCCAGGCAGGTTTTATTGAAAAATCCGGTGTTTAGGGTGAAAAAACCCGGGTTTTATTGGGCAAAATTTAAATTTTCGGTACTTAAACTTGAAAATTAGCACATATAGCAATCCAAACTTTAAAAATTAAGGTTTAAATCACATAGGGAACTAGGTACTGCCTTCCAAAAAATAAATGAATGAATAAATTTGCTTCTAAAAATGTTCACTGTATATTCTTTTGAATAAATAATTATTAGCTTAGTAAATTATAAGTAACAGAAACTTTAACACGCCATTAAAATGCATCAAGCTATACATATACATCCAATGAACAAAATTGTGCAAATAGAAATGTAGTAAAGCAAAACACATGGATACCTTTTTGAAAAGGTTTATCTTTTCTAAAATAAAAAAATTACATCATCCACGTAACTGTTTACCCCTCCCCTCCTAAAAAAAGTGGTATAAGTAATAATTAAAATAAACTTATATAGGAAAAATAAAGTTAATGCACAAACAGAAATGCACACCCTCCGAAAAAAGTATTTTAGAGTATTTCCTAATCAGTTTCCTTATAAAAACAAAGTACATGGATAATTTTTTTTTTTTTTTTTTTTTTTTGCCTTAGACAAAGTTTATCTTATTTTATAATTTAAAAAAATTACATTATAAACGTTATTTATAAATTTATTGTAAAAAAGTAATAGAGAAACTCCAGTGATTTAAATATGAAAGAAAATGTTATCAATAACTCAATAACTTAACATAGAATTTCTCAAATTATTTTTTTGTTTTTAAAGCAATATAAAAAATGTCAAAACCCTACCTGCACATTTCTTTTTAATATTTAAATAGTTAATGAATAACGGATTTAAGTTATAATTCCTTTCATTCTATAATGTATGTACTTTTTTATTTGGTGGTATTGATTTATTAATCCGGTGATTAACAGTTAATGCAATGCAGTGCAACCAGACCTGCTTTTATTATACAGCCAAGAAATTATCACATATTTAAATGAATGTTTTATTCCCAAATATTCAAAAGAGGAAATATATTGGATATTATGTTTGCATAAACATCTTTTCCTTTCAGTAAAAATTAACTGATGCATTTGTATAACTCTATATCCTTCATGGTTATATATTCTATAAACAGCTACCATTTTATAGAATACTATTTGTTTGGTCATAGAAAATTTTATGACAAATTTCTACTATCAAAAATTACTAAAAATTACTTTTAAACAGTGGTAGAAAACAGAGATTTTTCTTTTTCATAAAAGCACCAGAATGGAATTGGGATTTATAGTTTCATTAGTGATAAAAATAATCTTGAATTGAAATAGAACTTAAAATTTTTTAAAGAAATTAAATCTTCTACAATAAATTATTCCAATATTTCTTTTAAAATTATGCAAATCAAAGTTTTATTTTAATGAAAACCATTTTACCAAAAAACCCATGGGTTTTTAAAGGTAAAAAACCTGCCCCGGTGGGGAAAATGGGGAGCTACCCAGGCAGCAAATCTAAAAACCCTGGTTTCGGAAGAAATTTTCTATGACTGAGCAGTCCTCTAAAAATGATTTTGCGACTGTGCACATGAAAAGGGAAAAGGTAAATGACATCACTATATGAAACAGGGTTGTTATGATTTTGGCAAACCCGAAAAAGCCCACTTGAAAAAACCAACTGGGTTTTTTTTCAAAATTTCAACTTCAATTACGAAGATAATAAATTTCTTAATATCAGTACACCACTTGTAAAGTTTATAAACTGCTCCCTTTCTCCCCCACACCACACACTACCAAAAGGAAAAAAAAAAAAAAAAAAAATCTGACTTCACATGGGCAAAAATTTCCTGTAAGTTTTTATATGTCTATCTGTATTAAAATGAATAAGGATTTTTTAACCATAAAAAATCATTAGTTTAAAAAGTTCTAATTAAGCACTAGTATATAACTTAATTATTATTAATAGTTAATTTATGTAAGAGCAAACCATGACTAGGGTTGTTATTGATTTATACGTTTATTCATGTATGATTAATATTACTAACCATTTTTTATTTATAATTGATTTTTTTAATCAATTAGTTGCTTCAAGTTGTATTTAGTAATAAGCAAAATTTTTTTCAGATATTTTGAAATCCTATCCCTTCCTGAAAAAACTGATAAAACCCCCAAAACCCTGAAAAAACTCAATGGTTGGGTTTTTTCTGAAGAAAAACCGGGGTTTTAACAACCCTGAATGAAGTCATAGAATCACTGTGATTTTGCAGTCATTAAAAATTTAATTAGATTTACTAATTGTTTAATAATTATCAACAGCTAGCTCTAATTAGAGCATCAATACTTTTTTCTAATTAGTATATGAATATCATGAATGCAAACATAAATGGAATCCTTTAGCAAAACTTTTAAAAATACTTAAGTGGTATTGAGTACATTTCAAAAGTATCTGTCCTCAAACTGTATTTGTCAAAGTGTAGTAGTTCACTAAATAAAAACAATTGTAGTTTTTCTAACTAGTGGGTGAAATTATAGCAAAACATTTGCAGTTGCAACAGCAATAATGACGTTATCTTAATATCGCGAAGGAAACTCAGTTGCCACTATCACCCATAAATATAAATATGGGCTGTAGTATGATTCCGGGAGAGAAACTGAAATTTTATTTTGTACGTCACTATTTCAGTATATATGGCAATTTCACTTTCATCCATACACTCAACTTTATACACCAGTATGAAGTCAAGTGCCTATAAAAAGATATTACAGAAAAAAAATTAATAAAACGGAGCTACATTTACACTATATTTGTTAGGTTCATTTCAGTGTATTTTTCAAAAAATATAACATCCAGAGTATTTCGATTTGGTTCGATAAAATGTTATATAGCTTTCTGAAAATAATGTATCTTTGATTAATAACTCACCCCGGGCTCAATATTTTAGTTGATGGAGGGAAAAAAAAAAAAAAAAAAAAAAAAAAAAGATTAGTTGCACATTTCACTACAGATGAACATGCCTGATTTCGGTACTTTTCTTCAATTACAGTTATCAAACATATCAACTACAAACGATCAGTTGAGCAGCTTATCACAGAAATCGAACGATGTCAACTAAATTTTTGAACTAAAATGCTGTCTAACACAAAATTTAAAAAAATCAAGCACAATTAACTCACATAGGTACAAACTAAATCTTCATATGTATCATGTTTCTACACTATACAAAATTTAAAATAAATAGCAATTGTCCAACGCTCACTAATTATGTGCATAATTTCATTGCAGTCCGTGGCCACAACAAACCAAACATAAACAATAAACCTACCTTTTAGAGAACCATACTAAAGAGCGCTAGTTTTTCAACTTAAAAACTCTAAAACAATATAAAAATAATTGTTATAACATTTATTTTTGCTAATACACGCAAAATATAATACTAACCAAAATAAACTAGTGAAACAACCGATTAAAAACTGGAAAGCTTCAGTTTTACCACATGCGTTGGTTATTAAAGCAACTGTGCGCATAGTAAGTAGGCAGATTAGTGGTTGCCAGCTTGATGTTTTAAAATAGATATCTACCTAACTCACCATCATCATTCGCGATCTCAACGACTTAAAGGGGGCGCTGTAGGATATAAACAAATGTGCTCTGTGACGGGTAGCTTATTCCGACAATAGTTGTGCCTGAATTAAGCAACGCGGTTTTTATGCCTATTTTCTCATTTTAGAGGTGGACAAAAGTTTTTTATGGAAAAAAATGTCGCATGATTTATTTCTTTTAGTTTTATATCAAGCAATCTTTTAATTTAAAGGTAACATTAGCTAATTTTTGGTGTTTTGCTCATGTGTTCTGGGTGTTTATCCACATACAGATGAAATTAAAGTAAACTTTCTCCATCCACATAATCTATCGCCATCATTTTATTACCCATAAATTATATGATAAAAAAAATGCTATTTGCATCCAATAAATTTGAGAAAAAAATCACACAATGGTTTACTTCCTTTTTTATTTTACTTTTTGCATAATCTGCAAGTTGTAAGTTTTCCTTACTGCATTGAAATTTAAAACTCAATTTTTTAAAAAATACACATCAATTAAAGGTAACACTTGAAATATTTACTTAATAGTTCAGAATATGCATGCAACATAAAAATAACATCTTACTGTAATTATTATTTTTATTTTAACCTGAAAATGTTATTATTTAAAAATTGACAATTAAATTGACAGTGAATAGTTGTAACTTATTGGAATAGTGGAAGCATTTTATGAAACATACTGATTTTTTAAAATTATTAATGAAAAAGAAAAATGGAATTTTGTTAGACAAACTCTGAAAATTCCTATTAAAAGGGGGGAGGTACACCCCCATTCCTACTTTGAAAGCACCCTCATTAAAACCCCCAGCAAAAACAAATTTGGACTCAACTGCTCTTGAAATTTTAAAAACAAATAATTGTTTTAGTAAAATTCTATTTTTTTATTGGGGCGGGAGAGACATTGCCTTGTGTGTACCCCCAATGAAAGTGTTGAAAAACATTATCAACATTATTTGTTCTCTCTCAAAATTCTTATATTAAGTTAAAAACGTAATTTTATTTTAAAATACAAAAATTTTCTTTTGTAGTTATTAAATCGAGATGATAGCAATTTTCTTACCCATTTATTACTCGAAAACTCATGGTAATCCCAGAATGAAACTTTCAGATATTGTTAACAATAAATAGAAGAATAATATAATTTTTAAAAAAAATTAAAAATATACTTTTTGAAATTTTAAAAATTTAAAATGATGAACTTTAAATTAAAAATTTAAAAAATTTAATCATGTTACATATGATAAGAAAGGGCAACCTGTTTACTTTCTATAGACACTTTAATTGAATTTCTATGATAATTAGGAGAGAAATTGGAGCCAATTGTATAGTGAAAGAATTTCTAAAATTGCATTAATTTCACAAACTTTAAAATTAAATATTTCAAAAACTAAAAGTGATATGGACTAGAAATTTCCCATTAATTTTTTTCTCTATAGATACAACTATCATACCAAATTTCATTGAATTCCGTGGGGGTCAGGTTGTGAGCCTCTTTGATTTGACATGGAATGACCCATATGGCAATTTTGTCAGTACAGAATTTTCAGAGAAAAAATCTGGAGTGACTCCACTCGACTTTCCGAACACTTACAATTAAGATCATTACCAAGCATTTAAATAAATTTTAATCGATGAATAATTCAAACATATATACCAAATTGAAACTCAATCGAATGCACCGTTTAAACGCTTGCGCACTTTCAAGAATTTCTCCCCATATGCCATTATGCCATAATATAAAAGAAATTTTTGTCGTAGCCCTGTAGAAAAACTATAAGTCTTATACACACCAAAATCAATACCGGTCTTAAGACGGTGATTTATAACATATATACCCAATTTCAGCTCAATCGAAGGTACCGTTTAAACGCTAGCGCACTTTCAAGAATTTCCCCCCATAGGCCAGAATGTAAAAGAAATCTTTGTAGTAGCCCTGTAGGAGAACTATAAGTCCTATACACACCAAAATCAATACCGGTCGTCAGATGGTGGTTTATAACATATATACCCAATTTGAGCTCAATCGAACGTATCGTTTAAACGCTAGCGCACTTTCAAGAATTTCCCCCGATAGGCCATAATGTAAAAGAAATCTTTGTCGTAGCCCTGTAGAAAAACTATAAGTCCTATACACACCAAAATCAATACCGGTCTTGCGACGGTGGTTTATAACATATATACCCTATTTGAGCTCAATCGAATCTACCGTTTAAACGCTAGCGCACTTTCAAGAAATTTCCCCCATAGGCCATAATGTAAAAGAAATCTTTGTCGTAGCCCTGTAGAAAAACTATAAGTCCTATACACACCAAAATCAATACCGGTCTTGCGACGATGGTTTATGACATATATATTCAATTTGAGCTCAATCGAATGCTCCGTTCAGGAGCTATCGTGTTCACTCAATACACACAAACACACATACACACACACACACATACACACATACATACATACATTTCGTAAAAATAGCATAAATGGATTCAGGAGCCCTCAAAACGTGTAAAAACACCAAAATCTCGAAGTCGAATTTTTTCATGATTACAATACTTTCCTTACATGGTACATGTTCGGAAAGTAAAAAGACAAAAAAGTGATTTCCTCTTTATTCACAAAAAGCTGAAGAATCTCAGTTGAAGACTTACAGCCAGAATTTTGTCAATCTTTTAAAAATGCAGAATGATAGATATTTTTCACATTTCAACATTTTTCATCCAAAATCATAAACAGCTAAAATTTAAACCAAAATAATGATGGTTATTTAGACATTTCTGATTTTTTGTTTTTCTGCGATGCTAAATTTTTTACTGAAATTAGTTCAGACAATTTGAAAGAGAACAACACTAACACACAATTACTTTCTGATTTTAACAAAAAGGGGGCTCTCAATAAATTTAAGGGGAGAAGAGACAAACAATTATATGCATCCAAGATAAAAAATATCTTAGTACTTTTATCACATATTATATAGTAACTATATCAATGTTAACACATTCAACAAAGAGTACTACCTCTATATCTATACATTTTAAAACAGCACTGGGTAGAATCTTAACACAACACTAAAGATATCAATGCAAAGCCTCAATTCTCAATTGGGGGTGACATTTAGGTATAAGAAGGTCTCACAACAGTGCGATAAAATTATCTTTCAATCAGGTTATTTCAGAGTAAATATTGTGAAGCTGTTTAGAAAAGTTCTTAACATTTAACATTAATATATTCATCTATTAGCTTCAAATTAAGTACATAAATCCTAGAAAACGTTTAATATGTAACATTAGATTGGTATTTTGTTAAATCTAACACGGAGGTTTTTACTTTTTTAACTCCACATGTCAAAAACCTGTCGATTTACAGGATAGTATAGAACGTTTAAACGTACATATTAAAGTATACATATAAATAATATAGAAATCAATATAAATAGCATAGAAATAATTTAGGACATGCATTTGGAATTGTGTTCATAAAATTAATCCAAGCATTTATGACTAGATCTTTCAAACATTAAAGAAAAAAGGGCAAAATATATTATTACATACTTCTTGGTATAAAATCACCCATAATATATTTTGGCAAAAAAAAAAAAAGAAGAAACAATAATTACACACATTTGAAATAAGCGCGTCTCAAAACAGTAATATGTAAGTATGTAAGCTGAGCCACGGCTATCTCGGACAATAGGGCTCTGGCGCGGTATTTGTGACGTCACGATAGCAGTGCTAGGGAAGGAAGAACCTGCTGACTTGCGCACCTGTTAGTACCTGCTAGGTGCTAGAGTTGATAGGAGCATGCTTTTATCCACGTGGTCGCTAAAGTCTTGATTTTCGTTAAATATTATTATTTTACGTTTATATTTTGCTATTTTTTTTACAAGAATTGTGCAGTTTTGGATACCATTTGGAGGTAAGACTCAATTTTCAAAATGCCTAATATGTGTGTTGTTACTAACTGCACGTCGAATTATCGGAGTAGCAAAGAAAGAGTATCGTGTTTCTCGTTTCCAAAGGACCCCATTTTAAGAGCAAAATGGTTAAAAAATATTCCCAGGAAAGATTATAATCCAGGAAAATGTGCCGTAGTTTGTGAAAAACATTTTGATCCAAATGATATAATTCGTATTGAGAGCATCAAAAAAGATGATGGGACTATTCTGACATGCAAAAGGGAACGTCCAAAATTAAAGGAAGGAGCAGTGCCAATTATTTTCCCAAATTGCCCTAAATATTTATCGCATGAACCTCCGAAGCAGCGAAAAAATTTAGACGACCAAGAAGAGCGTTTGTTGAATATGGCTATTAATGAAAGTAAAAAAGCTCATGAAATTTTTCTTAAAGAAAATACATTTGAAACTTTTGATCAGCTAAACGATATGTTGCGAATGAAAATAAAATTGTTCGAAGAACAAAATTGGCAAGTTACATTTTCAGAAAATTATCTTTTAATTTCTCAAATCGTCGATACTCCTATACCCAGAATAAAAGCTTCATTGAAAATAGATACACAACTTTCTGCAACTGCTTATAATAATGACAGGATTGTTCGCCTTTCTACATTAAATAATATTTCCATTTTAAATTCTTTCTCCCAGATAAACAGCAGCTTAGATGAGCTTAAAACCATTTCAGATTCTCCTGAGAGCAGCGATACTCTGAAATATCTGAAATATTTTGTATGTTCTTCAATTTTTTCCCTACAGTCAAACACTTATTTATCTGTGATTAAAATGCTGAAATTTAAATTATTTGGTTCTACTCAATTAGAGTAATTTAAAAAATTCCAAATTCATCTTATAAAGTTTTTCTAAGTATTTTTAAAGCGGTATATTTCGTATGAATCCCACGTATTGTTACTGTTTTACACTTATATTTGATCCTTAGTAAAATATAGACGCAAAATATGTATATTTAATTAAAACATAATAGACGCAATATTGCATTTTGTATACATGTAATGTTCTTTCGTGGAAGTCCAGATAAACCCGCACTGGTGCTGTGACGTCATTAGCTAAGAGCGGGAGAAGTGCCATAGCCTTTTAGTTGAGGTAGCCGTGGCTGAGCTGGCCAGGCAAGCCTGCCACATAGTAGTTCTAGTTAGGCCACTAGATGGCGCATTCAAGTCCTGAGATCGCGAATCATCGATTTGTTCCTGAAAGGAGTGTCTATTCCATGGCGGTTTAACTCCAGTTGTTTGATGAGTAGTTATACATCGATGGGTCATGTAAGAGAAATGCAGTATCAGAACATACATAATAATAAAGGTAAATAGTAATATATATTAGAGCAAAACAATATGAGAATAATGCAAAATGAAAATAAATTATATACAATATACAAGAGAGACTAGAAGAGAATGTCAAGGGTGGGACAAGATCGGGAGACACAAATAGGGAAGTCATAAAATAAATAAAAACTTTGTGAAAAAAACACACATCAAAGGTTACTTCAAGGCGTAACGATTGTTTCGACCGAAATTTCGTTCGGTCTTCTTCAGACAAACCCTTCCGTCAAACAGAGCACAGGGAACTCACTCTGCTCTGTTTGACGGAAGGGTTTGTCTGAAGAAGACCGAACGAATTTTCGGTCGAAACGATCGTTACGCCTTGAAGTAACCTTTTATGTGTGCTTTTTTCACAAAGTTTTTATTTATTTTATCCTATAACACTTTTTTGAGTGTTTATTTTCATAGGGAAGTCATAGTTTGGAAGAACAGGTAGTGCGAATTGACACTAATGATCCTACTCATTAAGGAGGAGGACAGCTCTGGGCCGTGTCCGGATCACGGCACCCAGATAGCACAAACTTGCCCAGAAAAACGCCTAGAAGACGTCATATAGACAAGCTGACATGTCCATTAAACATCCAGGATTCGTCTATTTTACGTCAATATGGCACTATAGGACGCCCATATGACGTCTTATAGACATGCATATGGACGTGTTTGTCTATTTATAGACCTTTTACGGTCGAATCCTGGACATCAACGAAAACCATTTAATAATTTTAGCTAATTTTATGTAAAGATTAATTTAAATTTATCGTTACATCTTAATAACGAATTTTGTAAAAATATTCGTACCTAATTTTTTTTATACCAACTTTTAAGTACTTGCCCCGCTTCAGATTCGAACCCTTAATCATGGACTTCACAGTCGAATGTGCTAGCCACTATACGCAACGGGACGTACTCTGTTGAGTCAAAATGTTGAAGTAAAGATTTTTTAGTTTCGGACTGGGAACTTAAATATACAGCTATTCGTTTTTGCATGTTGAGTCGCTAGAGAATTTTCTTTTTTTGTATGAGGATATGAGTTTCTTTTTACACAATACCGCTTTTATAAAAAGTATTTTAAATTTCAAAAGTTCCCCGACAAAAGAAAAAAAACCCTCTAGACTTTAAAATGTTTTTAAACTTTTTTGGGGTAAAATGTAGTATCAATAAAAGCATAAAGTATAATAAATTCACGCGTCGTAAGTACAGTATTGGGTAAAATGAAAATCAATGACAAAAAAGTAACTTCTCCCTATTTTGTCCGTTTATGGACTTATACACACATCCATTTTACGTCGTATCACTGACATAGTGTGGATCATCTGGAATACGTCCATAAATGGACTTATTCTGGATATTCTAATTCTAGTTTTGGTCTATTCATGGACATATTCTGAATTTTCCAGATTATGTCCATAAATAGATGTCTTATGGATGTCTATGTATAGACATGGATGTATTGTGGATGAGTGGGATCAGAAATAGACATAAAATGGACAAGTGTGTTATCTGGGCAATGGCGGATTAACGCAAGTTTGCCGCGGGGGGGGGGCGGTTAGTTTGTCGGTGGGGGCGGTTAGTTAGAAGATTGACATATACATCCATTTTATGGAAGTAAAATTGGATCTTTTACAGTAATTTCTTTCTCGGGGGGGGGGCGGTCGCCCCCTTTAATTCGCTCTTGGATCACGGAAGTCATTATCGGGGATTTCTGCAGTTAGTTCATTTGGTAAGTTATAGACTTTCTCATAAAAGTTTTGGGCTTGTTTCTCAATGATTTCGTACACAGAGGGAATCATGAGATCTCTACGTATAACCGAATTTCTCATGTATCTTCGAGCATGCCTAATTTTTCGTAGTATTTTGTTGTGGTGAGTTGTGATTAAGTTTAAATATGTTTGCGCAGTATAACCCCAAATGGGGCAAGTGTATGTACCTGCAGGGAGGACAACGCTGCATTGCATGTAACAAAAATCTTTAGTCACGTCGATCTAATAAAAGCCTATTATCAAATACCAATAAATCCCGATGACATTCATAAGAGCGCCATTTACACACCCTTTGGTCTGTTCGAGAGTACCCGCATGCAATTCGGACACTGCAACGCGTCCCCAACATTTCAGCGATTCATAGATGAGGTTACTAGAGGTTTAGAAGGCGTATTTGCATTCGTCGATGACATATTAACTGCCTCAAAATCACCGGAAGAGCCTATCGCACATCTCAAAAACATATTTGAACGATTACAAAAGTATGGTCTTAGCATAAAACCTTCAAAATGTGCATTCGGAGTTTCGTCCATACATTCTTAGGATTTAATGTTTCGCAACATGGTCTTAGTATGGCATTGAACCCTTGAAAGACAGAGTAGAGTGCATCATTAATTTCCCCAAACCAACTACAATCACTCAACTAAGGCGTTCCTTAGGACTTTTCAATTTTTATCGTCAGTTTGTGCCAAAAGCAGCTCACTTATTAGCAACCTTAAATAAATTTCTTGTGGGAATTAAAAATAATAAGAAATCAAAGCGAACCACACTGAAAAATCCACAGGAAATACTCCAATGGACTAAGAGAATGCAAAATGGACTGCAGATGCAATGGACTGCAGATGCAAAAATGCTTTGGCTAATGCTACACTACTTCGTCATCCAATTCCAGGAGCCAAACTTAGCGTTTGGGTAGATGCTGTCGGTGGTTCCCTGATGCAACTTAGCACGACCAATTGGGAACCTATTGCCTTCTTTTCTATCAAGCTTACAAATAGCCAACGGAAATACTCCACATACGATCGAGAGCTATTGGCCATCTACACAGCAGTGAAACGATTCCGGCACATGCTGGAAGGTTGAGATTTCATAATCTTTACTGACCAAAAACCTCTCATCTATGCCTTCAAGCAAAAACCAGATAAGTGCAGTTCGCGGCAGTGGAGACAGCTGACTTCATTTCCCAATTCAGCACAGATATCCGACACACCAGTGGTGCAAACAACACAGTAGCGGATGTATTATCAAGAATTGAAGTCCATAACATTTGAAATTCTTCATTTCTTGACTTCGAAGCCTTCAGCGAGGCTCAGAGAACAGACCTTGATCTACAAGACCAGCAAAACAGGAGTCATTCACTAGAATTAAAGCAAGTGCCTAGTCCAGTGACCACACAAGAACTGACATGTGATGTATCCACCGGTAACCCTCGACAATTTGTTCCCCAAAACTTTCGCAGAACAGTCTTCAATCACTTTCATAACATCGCACATCCAGGCATCAGAGCTACAATTGAATTAATTGCAAGCAGGTATGTGTGGCCCAACATGAATCGTGAAATTAAATCATGGGTGCAGTCCTGCGATGCCTGTCAGCGTTCGAAAGTTATATCGTAATATAAAGAAAATAGTATCGTGGAACGCCTGCATAGAATTTTGAAGAACTCTTTAAAAGCCCACGAAAACCCCAGATGGACTGAATCACTCGCAGTAGTTCTCCTTGGTATTCGAGCAGCAGTCAAATCTGACATACAAGCATGGAGTGCTGACCTTGTATACGGCACGTCACTCAGATAACCAGCAGGTTTGTGCTCAGAGAACACTAAAGACATAACTCTTTCCTACGAGTATGTGCAGAGACTACAAAAATAAATACTGTGTTTGAAACCAGCTCCAACCCACAGTGCAAACAGAAAAAGTTTTGTGCATCCAGACCTAGCCCATTGTACGCATGTCTTCCTTCGGGCTGACAAAGTCACTCCACTCCTTACTCAACCTTATACTGGTCCTCACAGAGTAATCAGTCGCAGTGACAAAATCATTAAAATTGACATGAATGGCAGAATTGACCGTGTGTCCTTAGACAGAGTCAAGCCAGCATTTGTTTGCAATGATGTGACTGAACCGAACACTGTTGATCATCCAATTGAAAGTTTAAAACCCACTACTAGTGAGAGTCCCACGAACGTACCTAAAACAACTAGATCTGGACGAGTTGTAAGATTTAGTAAGAGACTAATAACAGAAATGAACTAACACTTCGGTACTATTTTGTCATATTTTCAATTTTCATATTCTAGATTTTCCAATTTCAATTATTATTAATCATGCTTTATTTGTTTTCAATTATACAATGTGACGTAATATATGTGACGTGCCGTTTCATATATTCTTAATTTTAAATCTTCCTCTATTTATGTATTTGTAAAGCAACTTCAGTGACTGACAACCAGTCTTTTAAGTTTAATGATTAAAAATGCTAATTTTCATTAAGGAAAAATGATACATAAGTAGGATAGATTAATGACAGTAGAAATTACAATATTTATAGAAACTGAATTCATATGTATTACTGCTCAAATGTTGTTCGCACAATTTTTTTAGGACTTTTAACCTTTTGTAAATCTCATCTTTGGAATTATTAATATTTTGATTTCTCTCTTCAGCTCTAAATGCTTGGTGCAGCCAGTTATTGCATATGTCGTTCTTTCGCCTTGCTCTTTCAATGGGGGGTAATCAAATAATTGAGTAGTAATCAAATCTAATTGTATAATCACATACTACTGTTGTGATTATACAATTAGATTTGATTACTACTCAAATATTTCTCAATACTAACGAGAGATGGCGCTGCCTGACCGTAACAGGCTCATAGGAAAATTACCTTCATCTAGAAAATATTCATAGTTTATGTTTTGGCAGCACCGGAATTTTAACACCTAGATATTGGCAACAACTTACCTCCCAGGTATTCCCTTCCTTTACGACCTCCAAGTCAGTCGTCAGTAGTCAGTCAGTCACTGAACCGTGCGATAGCTATTTGTATGTTGTATGAAAATACTAAAATAAATTGTTAAGTTTTAATCCAACTGCAACTTAGTAAAGTTCCGTCGACATTATCAACGTATTATGTGATGATGAATTAACAAACGCACCAAACTCCATGGTAATGAAACCGAGAAATTTGACTCTAGCTGAAGTATAAAATATGTACTCGAGAATGAGGGCACGTTACAATAATGAGAGGTGCGAGGATTCTAAAGATTTAATTTAGTTTTATATAAAATTTTGTTGGGACTGTTTTTGTTTTGGACGCCTGATAAAACTGGCGTTGGAACTGTATGATTTATGTTAGAGTAATAAAGGTTTTTATGAAAGTCCCGTAAATTGCTTTGCCTTTTGATGAAAGGAAGCTAAAAAAAACCCGTACTGGCGCAGCAGCGATAGGATCAGAACCTAGGAAGTGGAGAAGTTATTTAGTTGTGAGAAGAGACATGTCGTTTTTAAATAAGGGAAAGAAGGAAGATTTAATTAAGTTAGCGGAATAAGAATTAGCGAAGATTTAATTAAGTTAGCGGAAGGAAGATTTAAATAAGAGATCGGTGAAAATCCTTCACCTGGTTTGTTACTACCGGATCTAAAGAAAATGATTACCAGTAGCAATATTTATGAAGATTTAGAATTGGTAAAGGAAATGCTTAGTTTATTTATTGAAGAAAGAAAACAACGGGAACAAAGAGAATTTGAACGGGAACAAAGAGAATTTGAAGAAAGAAGAGAAAGAGAGCAGAGAGAATTTGAGGTAAGAAAATTGGAAATCGAGGCAAATAGTAGAATAGACTTGTGAACAAACGTTAGAGACGAAAATTTTAGAGACGCTGGGAAAGCTAGGTTAGAATTATTCAAGTACACACCTAAGTTTGACCCGCGCGAATCTGATATTACATGCTATTTAACGATGTTTGAAAATCATGCTAATAGATTGAAAGTAGATAACAAGGAATGGGTCTTGTGTTTATTAAATTTATTACCAACGGAAATTGTTCAGCTGATTAATAGAGAACCGGTAGAGAATGCAGAAAACTATGAGTATATAAAATCGATTTTGTTAAGACGATTTAAATTAAGCCCTGAAAGTTTTAGGAGGAAATTTATGACCCATCAAAAAGTGCCAGAGAAAACGTGGATAGATTTCTGTTTTGAAATAACTAACTATTTTGAAGAGTGGGTAAAAGGATTAGAAATCGAGGATTATGACGGGTTGAAGAAATTGATTATCGCTGACCAAATCAAGAGGAGAGTTCCACATGAAATACGTGAGCATTTTTTGGACCAGTGGTCTAAGTTGATAATCCCGTCTGAGTTGGCAGATAAACTAGACGAATATGTTAACGTCCATGATTTAGCGAAGAGGTCGTGGGGAGGTGATTCGAAAAATAAAGGTAATGAGAGAACTTATGAGCGTCCAATGGAACAAGGAGCTAGGATGACGTCGAAGTCTCTGTCTCAAACCATTCCTAAGTTGGTTCAGAAACGTCAAGATGAAACTTTGGTTAAACGCAGATTTAACATAACATGCTTTAGTTGCGGTAAAGAGGGGCATATTTCTAAGTTCTGTGGGCAAGGACGACAATTTAAAAGTAGTATGACGAATACTCAAAACAATACTTTTACTCGACAAATTTCACAACCGAAAATAAACACTGTAAGCGCTGATACAGCCGGAAAAACAGATGTGTTGACAACAAAGATCTCCGTTCCATTATCTGAATCAAATAATCACAAAAAATTGGATGACCTAATTGAGGTTAAAATCAAATATGGAAAATCAATTTTTAATGGTATAGTGGATTCTGGTGCACAGACATCTGTAATTCGCGAGGAATTAGTACATAGTACGCCTTTTGAAGGAGAAGGACACATAGAGTTATCGTCCGCGTTTGGCGATAATGAAACCGCTCCACTTCGGACATATGAGATGAAAATCCACGATGGTAAACATGGCGATACAGCAATTATGTGTGCCGTTTCAAAGAAACTTACCAGTGATATGTTAATAAGTCGTTCAGCTTTTGAGATGATAAATGAGAACATTGAACTTTATCGTAATAAACAATTATGGCAAGAAACAGTTTCAAATGTGGAAGTAGAAACTGTAGGGAAAGCAGAGGAGGACGTAAATGTACAAATATCTTCGGATTTGAATTCCACTACGCCGAATGTGAATGTCTTGACAGCAAGTGAGTCTGCGAGTAGAAAGCTAGATGTCATTTCAGAGTTGGCGAAACTTCAAGGCGATGACGAGACACTCAAGAGATGCTTTGATTGGGCGGAAAGGCGAGAAAATTCGTATCTCATTGATCAGGGAACACTACAGCATAAGGATTATGTCTGTGGAGAAGAAATTCAGCAAGTAGTAATTCCAAAAGAAAGAAGGAATTTTATTTTAAGAATGGCACGGAATGCCATTCTTAACGGAATGCCAGACAATTCTTAACGGAATGCCGTCTCCACGGAATGCCAGAATGTCCTGCCAACGGAATGAGATTCCGTTGGCAGGACATCTAGGGGAAAATAAGACTCTACAAAGAATCAGATATTCATTTTACTGACCTAATATCAGGCAAGATGTAAAGTTATACTGTCAAAGTTGCAAAGAATGCCAATTGAGGAGAACTAGCACCTATCGGGATCATATTCCCATACAGCCTATCGTTAGGCCTGAAAATCCTTTTGAAGTCTGGAGCGTAGACTGTATAGGACCACTAGAGCCTGCATCGAGGAGAGGACATCGATTTATTATTTGTGCCGTGGATTTATGTACTAAGTGGGCCGAGGCAATTCCAGTGAAAGAGATTAGTGCCAAGACAACGTGTGACGTTTTAATGAAGATTTTCACCCACACCGGTTTTCCAAAAGTGATATGCACCGACCAGGGTACGAATTTCGCTTCCAAGCTGACTCAATCATTTGAAAACCTATTAGGGGTAGCGCCACGTTTTTCGACACCCGGACATCCGGAAAGTATGGAGGCAGTAGAACGATGGAATAAAACTCTTAAGGAGATGATGAATAAAAACATACAAGAGTATGGGAGAGACTGGGATATACATATACCATATCTCATGTTCGCGTATCGTGAAGTGCCACACAGCACCACGGGGCTATCACCATTTCAATTGGTTTATGGGCGGTTACCACAAGGACCATTATCTTTATTGAAAAGTATTTGGACGGGAGAACGAACTATCCCAACGACCGCGTCCAGACCAATCACTAAATATCTTGAAGATTTAGTTGAAAATATACGTAAAGGTAACGAGATCGCTTCCGAAAACACAGAGAAAGCTCAAGGAGAATACGTTTCCAGGTATAATCTCCGTGCGAGAGAAAAACAGTTTGCCATTGGCGACAAAGTGTTGATATTACTCCCATCATCAACTCACAAACTTTTAAGCACTTGGATTGGACCAGCAACGGTAATTCAAATCACCAGACCGCATTCGGTAAGAGTTGAATTAGAGGATGGTAGTACTAGAGAGCTACACGTGAATAAAGTACAACCGTATGTGCAGAGGGTAAATCACATTGGTGTTGTTTACGAAATGGATGAAGAATTTGGCGTAATCCATTACGCGCCTACTGATAAAACAAAGAAAGAGGTAGAGGACATCCGAAAACATTTGGAGAAAACTAGACATCATAATTTAACTGAAGAGCAAACCCAAGAGTTATTTGATGTACTGAAGAGATATATGGACATTTTTAGTTCAAAGCCAGGACATGCCAAAGTCGACGGGCATTATGTTAAAGTTACGGAGAACTGCACGCCAAAGAGACTCAAACCGTATCGAATACCCATCAGTTTACAAAAAGAAGTTGATCGCCAAATCGAGGAGCTAATTGAAATGGACCTCATTGAACCAAGCGATAGCGAATGGGCACATCCTGTTGTTTGTGTTGCCAAAAAGGATGGAAGCGTGAGGTTATGTATTGATTTTAGACTATTGAATAGTTTCACGGTGCCTGATTCATATCCCATGAAAATCGCCAGGGATTTAATATTCAGAGTAGGACAAGCTGCATTTATAACCGTCATAGACTTAACGAAGGGATACTGGCAGATTCCCATGCATGAAGAATCCAAGCATTTCACCGCCTTCGTAACACATTCGGGGCATTATCAATGGAAAGTCTTACCTTTTGGGATGAAGAACGCCGGAGGGACATTCCAGAAATCAATGGATAAAGCATTATTCGTACATCGTGATTATTGCTGTGCATACATTGACGACGTATCCATTTTCTCTAACAGTTGGGAAGAACATTTAAAGCATATAAGCCAAGTCTTTAAAACATTGAGGGAAGTAGGACTTACTGTGAATCTTGGAAAATGCGAGTTCGGGAGAACCCAGGTAAAATTTTTGGGCCATATTATAGGTTCCGGTCGGCATACACCGGATCCGGAGAAGATTGAACCTGTAACGAGGATATCAAGGCCTACTACCAAGAAAGAGCTAAGAAGCTTAATCGGTCTAGCAAGTTATTATAGGAGTTACATACCACAATTCGCGCAAATAATTTTGCCACTAACAAATCTAACCAAGAAGAAAGTAACGATTACTATACCTTGGGGCTCCGCTGAGGACCAAGCGTTTACTCGATTGAAAGAGGAATTGATGAAGATACCTATCTTACACACCCCAGATCTTGACAAGCCGTTTCAGTTGTACAGTGACGCATCGGCTACAGCTATTGGCGCGTGTCTCGCACAAAAGGACGCCAAGGGAGAGGAAGTCCCTATTGCTTTTTTCAGCAAGAAACTAAACCCCAGCCAAATGAAATGGTCTACGATTGAGAGAGAAGGATATGGAGTTTTAGAAGCATTAAAAAAGTTTGATACTTGGATATTTGGCGCGGAAATCTAGATCGTATCAGATCATAACCCCTTAACATATTTGACAGATGGCCTTCCACACAGCGCCAAATTAACAAGGTGGGCTTTAGCGTTGCAGCGATACAATTTGAAAATTACTTATCGAAGGGGCGTTCAACATGGAAATGCTGATGCATTATCCAGGCTCAAGTTAGATCCTTCTTAATAAAGTAGGATCAGGTTTATGTAATTTTATATTAAATCGTGTTATTGTAAATTGAATTATTACAGTGTATTATGAGGATATAATTATTTATTTTTCGAACCTGTTTAAAAAAAAAATTATTAATAATACAGTGATCCGGATAATCAGGTACAGTTCCAATAAAAGATCGTAAACAAAGATTTTCTTTCAGCAGCATCGTCACTCCTGTGACGGATGTGCTTTCCCCCATGAGAGTAGTAAAGTTCCGTCGACATTATCAACGTATTATGTGATGATGAATTAACAAACGCACCAAACTCCATGGTAATAAAACCGAGAAATTTGACTCGAGCTGAAGTATAAAATATGTACTCGAGAATGAGGGCACGTTACAATAATGAGAGGTGCGAGGATTCTAAAGATTTAATTTAGTTTTATATAAAATTTTGTTGGGACTGTTTTTGTTTTGGACGCCTGATAAAACTGGCGTTGGAATTGTATGATTTATGTTAGAGTAATAAAGGTTTTTATGTAAGTCCCATAAATTGCTTTGCCTTTTGTTGAAAGGAAGCTAAAAAAAAACCCGTACTAACTTATCCCATTACGATGATTTATCATAACAATAGTAACTTTGAGATAGATTTTTGGACGCTATCATTTTGTTACGGGCGTAAGTGGCCTGTGCCTTGCAAATCAGTCTGGGATCCAGCATGACTCTCAAATGCTTACAGGTTCTGCCCCATTAAACTCCTTCGTCATTAATATACACTGCCCGACATAGAAAATGCAACACCCATAAGGAGTGGCCAGAAAGTGTTGAAACTCAGCAAGCAGAGAGAGACATCAGTGAACATTAAGTGATCTTCATTTCAAAATGATATGCACAATACAGAGGGAGAGTAATGCCGTCTTAGTAGGTTGTCGGACCACCGTGGACGGCGATACACGAAGCAACACGTCTAGGTACTGACAAGGAAACCTCTCCGAATCTCACTCACCAACTAAAAGAAACCTAATGTGTAAAAATTAGCCATCTCCTCAAATTAAAGCTAAAATTAATTAATGTAAAATGAGTATGAGCTGACAGAATAGAGCCTTTATCGCCACTTGGCGCTTTCTATTTTCTTTACAAAAAGATGGTTATTTAATAAGCATTTTAAATAAGCACTGTCAGGATTCATTTACCACAATCATTCAATGGATATCCCGCAGAACATATGGTGGAAAAAAAATCGTGCTCGTAACTAGTTCCGTTTTGGGGAGGGGGGTGGAGGGAGTTGAATAAAAATATTTTTTAAACATAAATTATATGCATGCATAAGAGGTTAAACGTAGTTTTTTAGAAGAAACTTAGCTTTTTAGCGAAATAAGAGTTGAGATAAACAATGGTATAAAAAAATTGTACGATAATTTTTTTTTGGCCGGGGGGGGGGGGACAGGTTCACCCTATAATTCCGTTTGATTCGGCCCTGAAAGTAATATATTATTAAATGCATGATTATAAAAACTAAAAATCGCAAGAATAAAATGTGACATATTTTTTTTTTTTTAAACAAGTAGAATTGTGAGGTTTTACAAAAATTGTCATATGAATTGATGTTTTTTAAGGTATATATGCATAGCATAAATTAGGGATGATGAAAAAATGTACAAAACAAATATATGCTTTGCATCAATTACAAACAGCAAATGGATCAGTAGAACTGCAATTAGGTGACGCGCAAGTTGCTGGCCCTTTTGTACGAAAAACAAACTGTACTGGATTGCCAAAATGTCCTGGATGCAAGTGAGTGTAGGAACAAGCATGCCACGAATACTTCCACATATTTCTACAGGGTGAATTTAAACTCTTAGGCAAAACTTTAAGGGGTGATAGGGCACATAATAAGGAATCAGAATCACATAGCAATGTGGGGTCAAAAACGCAGTTTTCACTTATCTGGTAATAATCACTTTCTGAAAAGTATTGAAGTGTTCGTCTAATTTCTTAACAAAGTTTCATAAACAATAGGCTCGTCTCCAAATATTTCATCCGTGAAATAAAATAGAATTTTTAAACTATGAATTTTAGTCTTCAGTTTTCGGAGAAAAATACACTCTATAACAAATAAATCGACGCACCAAGAAGGAGGTGTCCGATAGAGACGAAAATTGGTGGATAGTAAGACAATGTACAGAATAGTAAAGGAGTAAAATTTCGGACCAATTGAATAATTTATTTCAGAGTTACAGTAACAAGTTCAATAAGGTGTTGACCCGCCGCTATCCTGGATACAAGCTGCCACACTGCGTGGCATAGACCGATAAAGCTCCTGGATGGTCTCCTGCGGTATTTCCTGCCAAATTCGCTCCAATTGTCGAACGAGGTCATCAACAGTCCGTGCCAGATGCAATCGCCTTCCCATCATATCCCAGACAGGCTCGATGGGAGAGAGATCTGGCAATCTGGCAGGCCAAGGAAGAGTTTGACAAGCTTGCAGACAGTTTAGAGCAACACGAGCCGTATGTGGTCTGGCATTGTCCTGCTGAAAAACCAGCCCAGGGCACTGCAAAAGGAACGGTAGCAAAACAGGTCTTAGGATGTCGTCCACGTACCGCTGTGCAGTAAGTGTACCTCTAATGATGACCAAAGGGGTCCGGCTGTCAAAGGAAATGGCAACCCAGACCATAATGCCTTGTTGAGGACCGGTGTGGCGTGAAATAGTGAAAGCAGGATCCGCCCTCTGCCCTGTGCGTCTCCAAACACGTCTTCGATGATCGTCAAGACACTGTTGGAAGCGGGATTCGTCGCTAAAGACTATACGTCCCCAGTCGGCATCATTCCAACCTGATCGAGCCCTGCACCACTGTAATCTGGCTCGGCAGTGTGCAGGCGTGAGTGGCAGGTGGCGTAACGGTCGGCGCGAGCGTAGATTTCGCTCTCTCAACCGTCTCTGAATGGTCATGATGGACACTGGTGTTTAGGTTGAACGTCTGATGGTTGATAGAGATGAAGAAGGCGCTGTGACAGCTGATCGGACCATCACTCTGTCCTCACGATCTGTTGTAGCCCTAGGTCGACCGCTACCAGCCTGACGCTGCACTCTGCCATTTTCCACCCATCCTTGCTAGCATCTTCGAATCGTAACATCGCTTCGACTCAAATGACGAGCGATTCTCCGATTAGTCCAACCGGCCAAGTTTTAACAACTGTTGAAGAACTGCTCCTTATAATACGTCTGCTGGATGCGCAGTTCCGATGCGCTATAGATCAAACTATTCATTCATTGGACACCAAATTTGAATCATTTGCATATCTGTTCAAAACATTCATGCATACGAAATTTCAAAGCAATCGGATGATTGTTTCTTGGTGCGTCGATTTTTTTGTTATAGAGTGTACATTAGTTTCTGACGAACAATGCTCGGACAGTGCACTGTTGTTTCAGCACTTTTACCAAAGTGATTATTAACAGCTACATGAAGACGATGTTGCAGACCCCAGATTGCCATGTGATTCTGATTCTGCGGATAATAAATCCCCTGACCACCTTTACACAATTACCAAGTTTGATAATATTTTGGTCCAGTAGTTTTCGTTTTCTGATCGTTTTAAAGACGAGCTTTAATTATAATCACCCTGCGTATATTTAAATTCTACCTAATTACTCATTACTAAAAGTCCTAAACTTACTGCTAGTTTTTGATTAAGCACAATAATTAGACTAAACAGTAATGTTTACTTTCACCATTAAACTACTTACAGTTTTGCAGTTCCAAGCGGGAAATTCATAAACATATTTAAATATTTATAAATATGTTTTTGCAGGAATGTTAAATTTTTGGTTCAAAATTTTTCTAAACTTTGTGATGTCAAAGTCATGTTTCTGATTAAGTTTCCCTGTACTGACCATCAAAAGTCCCTGTTAAGTACACAAACTTTTTATGACTGAAATAAGTGATATATCAGTGGTCCACAAAAAGTGATGCAACATAATCAAGTAACACTGAAAATTAACCAATATGAAATTGCATTTGTTGGGTATTACTTAGAAGTATGCTGATGTTTATTTATTAGTGTTAATCGTGAAAGTGAAACGTAGTACAAAAATTATTACGTTTCATGAGGTAAACGATTTTTTTAAATGTACTAATCTATAAATATAAAATTTAGTTTTTTAAATACTCGTTTGTAGACATAAATTAACGTTTATATGTTAGACATAATTTACAGTAAGAGAATACGGAATCAAAAAATCAGATTTCTTTGTTCTTGTTTGGACTTTATTAATTAGTACATTCCCAAAAATTCCAAAAACTAAACTCGAATCTTTAGAATGAAATTAATTCAAACTAATGTTCAAAAATGTTCAACTGCTGTTCAAAATGTCCCCTGTTTAACCCCTACTGTCCCCTGTTTGTTTTTAATAAATTTACAAATACTATTTTATTATTCATAGACTACTAGATTATTAAAAAAATCTGATGTGGTCAACACTTGAGTTCCTTGCACGTCTATTGAATCAAAATATTTTCGGCGCACTTCATCTAACTTATGTTTGAAAGAGATAAAATATCAGTAATAGTAAAGTTTAGCGATTTCTAGCCAGATATTTCAATATCGCCAAGCTGAGTTCAGTTTGATAGATTTCCTTCTGACACTTTATTTGGCGATATTTCACGAAAATATGACAAGCTTGAGATACTTTACGAGATTTTGGGGATAGCCAAAGTAATCATTGACAACAGACTTTCAATGAATTGAATGCATCCATACACCTTAATCTATTTAAAGTCTTTTGGCTGACCCTGTAAATAAATTCCCAGTCGATTGCTGTCAAAAAAGATATTGAAAGCAGTTAGACATTACAATAGTTTTAATTACAAAAGTTCAAGATTCTACAGGTTAAAGTTTTAGAGCTATACAAAATACGAAAAAAGTTCTAGCGCCAAATTTGTCGATATTTCGGCGAAACTCGACAAGATCGACGACATATGGCGAGATTTTAAGAATGGACCAAACAATGACTGATTATCGCCAAATTTTACGATATTTCGCCAAAACTCGCCAAGGACGATGAAAAATGGCGATATTTTAGACATGGACCAAATTACTGACTATCGCCAAATTTCGCGATATTTTGGTGAAAATCGCCAAGGTCGACGACAAATGGCGAGATTTTGCCATTTGTCCACCTATCCTTTTGGTCTCAATCGAATGAATAGTTTATGTACAGGGCCGTCCAAAAGATTCGAAATACATTACGCTCTATAGGCCGAAATTCATTAAACTCGCATATCTCAAAAACTATTAGGCGTAGAAAGTTTAAACTATATATTTTGAATTTTTGTAACATCTAGTTATGCACCTCCCCTTTCGGTTCCATTCGACTGGATAGTTTATCTACAGGACCGCCCAAAAGATTCGCAATACATTACGCTCAATGGGCCGAAATTCATTAAACTCGCATATCTCAAAAACTATTAGGCGTAGAAAGTTTAAACTATATATTGTGAATTGTTGTAACATCTAGTTGTGCACCTCTCCTTTCGGTTCGATTCGACTGGATAGTTTATCTACAGGAGCGACCAAAAGATTCGAAATACATTACGCTCAATGGACCGAAATTCATTATACTTGCATATCTCAAAAACTATTAGGCGTAGATTGTCGAAACTTTATATTTAGGATTGTTGTAACATCTAGTTGTGCACCCGCCATTTTGGTCCCATTCGACAGGATAGTTTATCTACAGGACCGCCCAAAAGATTCGAAATACATTACGCTCTATGGGCCGAAATTCATTAAACTCGCATATCTCAAAAACTATTAGGCGTAGAATGTCGAAACTTTATATTTAGGATTGTGGTAACATTTAGTTGTGCACCTCCCCTTTCGGTTCCATTCGACTGGATAGTTTATCTACAGGACCTAGTTTATCAACTGGACACTAGTTTATCTACCAGTATTACTAGTTTATCTACTGGATAGTAGTTTATCTTATGAGGATTACTAGTTTATCTACTGGATAGTTTATCTACAGGGCCGTTTACGGAAATTTTCCGAAATTCATTAAAGTGTATTTTAGAGGTATTGGGCTATTTCAAAAGACTCAGAAGTGATATATGCAGTTAAGAGTTACAAAATGAATTTCTCCATAAAAAAAGTGTCTTTATGATTTATAGTTCTGCTACAGAAACACTCAAAAGATTTCCAATACATTACGGTCAATGACAATTTCAGGGGCATTCATCCATTTCAAGCACAATACTGTCCTACCATATAAGTTAGGTAATGATCCGACCACGGTGACGTGCCTCCCCAACAACTACGCCAAAAGTCGCCAAGCTTGGCGACTTTTCGTGTACGTGTGTATGTATTTAACTCACAAATCTCAAAGACTATTAGTCATAGAATGTTGAAATTTCATATACAGTAGAACCTCGATTATCCGAACCTGGATTAACCGAAACTCTCCGTTAACAGAAGTCGGTTTCTTCGCTTTTTTTTTCATCAGAAAATTACTTTTTGAAGGAGATTCTGTATTTAGTGCAGACTCAATAATTGCGTTTGGAAAAACTGTCAATATCAAAGACTGCATTTATATGATCAGTGACGCGTGGGAATCTATGCCGCAATGGAACGAACTAACACGTAAGATTCGAACGACGAAGTTGGCGAAAACTTTTGCCGAATTTTTCAACTGCCGCAGATGAAGATGCTACAGACGTTGTGAAAGATAGTGTTACTGAGTTTTCAAGCCCTTTTATCACAATAAAAGGTTTTGAAAATTATGGGGATAGAGAAATCACAGATTGGTTGAATTGTAACATGGAAGATGCAGGCTTGCAGTTGCTCAATGATGAGAAATTAATAGGAGAAGTCCGAAAATCTCCAAAAGAAGAAGATGATGAGGATTGTTGATGAGAATGATTCTGGAGTAAATAAGATCAGTAACAATGATGCTTTTGAGTGTTGTTCAAAAGGCCTTCCTTTGGTTGGAACAACAGGAGCAGTGCAATTCCTCTAAAAACATGCTTAAACTTCTGGATAGAGCTGCACGGCAAAGTATGGCCAATTTACACCAGATGAAGCTTCCATTTAAACCATTGTAAGTTTTTGTTTCAGAAATAAATTTATTTTCATTTATAATTTTAATTTATATAACAGTTAAAATAGTCATAACAACAGTTCAATGATGATACTACATATTAAACTAGATGATTATTGATGAATTCTCGATTATCTGAAAATTTCGATTATCCGAAGTAGGCTCGGCCCCAATTACTTCGGATAATCGAGGTTCTACTGTATAAGATTGTTGTAACATCTAGTTGTGCATCTCGATTTTTGGTTCCAATCTACTGCAGAGTTTATTTACAGGACCATCGAAAAGAATTTCAATACTTTAATGTCTATGGACATGTTCAATATAACACAACTGTAGATAGTCATTGTTTGGTCCATGCCCAAAATCTCGCCGTCTGTCGTCGACCTTAGCGAGTTTTGCCGAAATATCGCCAAATTTGGCGAGTCTGTCATTGTTTGGTCCATGCCCAAAATCTCTCCATTTGTCGACGATCGTGGCGGGTTTTACCAAAATATCGCCAAAATTGGCGATAGACAGTCATTTTGTCCATTCCAAATATCGCCATTTTTCATCATCCTTGGCGAGTTTTGGAAAAATATCGCAAAATGTGGCGATAGTCAGTCATTGTTTGGTCCATGCTTAAAATCTCGTCATATGTCGTCGACCTTGGTGAGTTTGGCTGAAATATCGCCAAATTTGGCGCCAAAAATTATTTCGTTGTTTGTAAAAGTTTGTAAAACTCTAAAACTTTAACCCGTAGATTTTTGAATTTTTGTATTTAGAACTATATTGTAATATCTAACTGTTTTCAATATATTTTTTGACTGCAATCGACTGGGAATTTATTTCCAGGGTCAGCCAAATGACTTTAAACACATTAAGGTGTATGGATGTATTCAATTCATTGAAAGTCTGTGGTCAATGACTACTTTGGCTATCCGCAAAATCTCGCAAACTATCTCAAGCTCGTCGGCTTTTGGTGAAATACCGCCAAATAAATTGTCAGAAGGAAATCTTTCAAACTGAACTAAGCTTGGCGGTATTAAAATATTTGGCTAGAAATCGGTAAACCTTACTATTACTGATATTTTATCTCTTTCAAACAAAATAAGTTTAGATGAAGTGTGGCGAAAATATTTTTGATTTGATAGACGTGCAAGGAAGTTATATGTTGTCCACATCAGAATTTTTTCTTTTTGAGGAGGAGGGCTCAAATTTGAGTTGCCTTTTGGGCCTCTAAAGTTCTAAATTTGACACTATGTAATACATAAAACAAGTAACATTTAAATTGAGGACAGCACCAGGGATATACAAAACACACAAAGAAGAGGATCAAGAGAGAAAGAAACTGAAAAGAAAAAAAAGACACAAAAATAAGAAAGTAAGGCGATACAGTATGTCCAGAACCTTATTATGCTTAGATGAGACGAGTTTTCATTACTTCGGGATCCCCTTAATATTTTAAGCCATTTTTAAGCGCTATTGTGTTCTTGCGGCATAAAATAATTTATAAGATTTCCAAAATTGAATTTTTAAACCTACGTATATGCTTACACTTGAGCAAGATTATATATATGTAAATTATTTTTATTTTAATACTAGCTGCGTGCCCATTCTTCGCACGGTAGGAAAGGAATACTTTCCTAAAATAATTACCAGTGACAAAATCTCAAAAAAAAAAAAAAATAAATAAATAAAAAAATTGAAATTTAGTTAGTCCCTTTTGTTGAAACTATCACATTATACATTAACGCAACGTAGGATTATAGTTTAGTTAGTTGTAATACGACCGTTCAGTAATGATAAATAAACCACTTTTAATTTCACGAAATACTTATTAACGTGGTAATAGTGTGCTTTAGCTCATATTAACCTAACAAATGTACTAATACTACCTACTACTTATATTAATATTATCTATCTTCGTTTCTCCCTCTTTAATACTCTATTTAAAGAAACAGCTTAGATATTTGAAACCAATGGTGCCTTTTCTACTCTTTGATGATTCTTTGCAATTTATGCATTAGCATAAACGATAAACATTTTTTATAATGGTTGCCATTAAAACACCTCTCCATATATTTTTAGGCACAATACTTGTCAGATTGGAGTATTTAGCACCGCAAAATATTTCATCTCGCCGTAGTGGAAAATATCGAAGCTGAACCAATCTAAATATTTAAATCCTCCATGGTTCAGTCTCGTGAAAAACATCAAACTGTGTAATCTCGAAGGAGCTATTTAGAATCACCCAAATTGCAAATAGGATGTTAAATTGTGTAGCACAGCTTAAGAATTTCACGCAATTTTTTTATTTATGAAATCACATTCTGATCAGGGTAGTTGACTCTCGTTATTTCTCACAGTTTTCAAACGGAGTAATATTGAAACTTACGACGTTGAAAAACTCACTTGCAACAGAGCTTATTGAAGTTAATTTTGAGATGTTGGGTTTATGCTTAGCTAATCAGTATTTCAAACATTTTTTAGAGCTGTTTTGCTAATGACGTAACTTTTGTGCAAGATCTTGTTAAGCTGCTAGAATTCAGGCAAAAGAAGGTATAATTAATGGGTCATTTTCAAAATATGCATACATATACTGTCCCACAACAATAATAATAATAATAAAATACTCATATATTTTAAAACGAACTATAAATATTATATTTCTTTGTTACACTACACAACATATTTCTAATACAAAAAAAAAAAAAAAATCACTTTCATATTTTTAACTTAAAAATGGAGATTTTCGCATCTAGTAAAAGAAAAAAATAACTGTCCCTCTTATGAATTTTATAATTTAGTAATATTTTTTTCATTTTATTTTTGACTGTAAAAGGAAAATAATTGGGACATTTCATGAGGTAAATAATCATTATTTTAAATTTCTGACATTATTTCATAAAAAAAATTTCTTTTTTAAGAAAATCTACAAAACATTCGGTCCCTCATGTTTTGTCAAGTCTGTTACCAAGCTTCAATTTCATGAAAAATAAGTTGACAATTTCACCAAGAGATGGCAACACATTTGCAATAAAAACACTCAAGGTAGTTAAATATTCGCCTGTAGCCATTTTATTTTTAAGTTGAAAAGCAACAGTGTAGTGGTGGAAACAACTGCTTATAAATATGAGTATTTTTATTCAATATCAAGTCTGTTACCAAGCTTCAATTTCATGAAAAATAAGTTGACAATTTCACCAAGAGATGCAACACATTTGCAATAAAACACTCAAGGTAGTTAAATATTCGCCTGTAGCATTTTATTTTTAAGTTGAAAAGCAACAGTGTAGTGGTGGAAACAACTGCTTATAAATATGAGTATTTTTATTCAATATCAAGTCTGTTACCTAATTTTTTATGTTAAAAATATAAGTTTAGTATTTTCTTTTGCATGAATATTATTTGCTAGTTAATGTTTTAAAGATTTTGCTTTGTTTCTTAGTGTTATTAATTAGCAGATAGGTTTTGGAATATATTTTGCTGTTAATGTCAAATCTGTTATCAGTCAAGTCTGTTACCATGCTAATGGTAACGGATTTGACTCTATGGTAACAGACTTGACTTTGATGCTTGCAAAAACAACTTGCAGCCGAATGAAGCCTTAATTAACATTGATTCCTCGGAAAATTATTCTTGTAAATTAGGAGAAAAAATACAAATGTATCATTTTGGCGCATTAAGAGCCCAAGCAACTTTACACACTGGGGTTATGTATATTGGGGGCAAAGAAAAGCCCATTTCCTTCTGCAGTATCCCACCAAGCAATGATCATAGCCCTGCTGCCATTTGGGCACATCTAAAACCGGTCCTTGATCTTCTTAAAGATGTTTCACCGAATGTTTCAGTTTTGCATTTTTTTTCGGATGGTCCTACAACCCAGTATAGGCAAAAGAAAAACTTCTATCTTTTCAGCAATCTGCCGTATGAATTTGGATTTCAAAGAGGCACCTGGTCGTTTTTCGAAGCCTCGCATGAGAAGGGAGTAGCAGATGGTATTGGAGCTACAATTAAACGAACTGCAGACAGATTGGTTGCACACGGAAGAGACATCAGCAATGTAACTGAACTTTATGAAAAGCTTCATGGAGAAACAACTATTAAACTATTTTTTATTAATGAAACAGACATTGTGAAAAATGAGAAGAATATTGCTACACTTCATGGAACATTTGAAGTACATCAAATAATTACTGTTGAAAAAGGAACATTTCTTTTTAGAAATGTCAGTTGCTTTTGCGAAAGAAGTGGTATTTGTGACTGTTTCCAATTAAAGGAATTTTCATTTTTCAAAGGAAAAATAGAGCAGAAAAAGGTTCTGAAAAAAGCAAAAATTTTGGGAAGGGAAAAAATTTATAGCAGTTCTTCCAATTCTGATGATGAAATGTCTCTATATTCAAACAGTGATTTGAATGACACCAATTTATCCAAAGCTGCAGAAATGATGGATCAAGATATGATTTCAGAAGAGGTATCTACGGATAAAATTCACCCTGGTACTTTTGTTCTTGTGGATTTTGTTGGTGATACTCGAAAGAAAACAAAATACACATACGCAGCTATTGTTCAGAGCGAGACTGATGATGAAGATGAAGTAAAGGTGATGTGTTTAAAAGCCAATGACTGTAACAAAAAACTATTTCGTCCTGATGAAAATGATTTATCGTATGTAACTTTTGCACAAATAAGAGCAATTCTTCCATTACTAAAATTAAATATGAAGCGAGATCGCATTTTCTACGAATTTGCAATGGCTCTTGATATATTTGAGAAATAATGTAAAAGCCATTTATGTAAAATAAAGGTGGAATTCAATGCATCTTATTTTAATTTATTAAATTGTGCTTTTTTTTATCCTCCATGTCAAGTCTCTTAATGTCATATCCGTTACTTTATGTCAAATCTGTTACCTTCTAGTTTTTAATAGTTTTATTGCCACATTTATAATTTTTTTCCAGGATTTTTTAATTTATTTTGAAGATTGGATAATTATTCAATATCTCTATAAAAGTTAGTAATTTGCAGACACTTTTTCTAGCTTTGATAGAAAGTAAAGTGTACAAATTATTAAAAGTTTTCCAAAATTCTTAAGGTAAGTTTTTTTTTTTTCTAATTTAAACAAACACTAAGTCTTAAAAGATTATGTTCCTAGTTAAAGGGACACAAAACCTCAATAATTCAACTGAACATATCAACCTCAAATCTACAAATTAAAATATTAACAAAGATTTTTCTGTGTAGATTTGAGGTCCAGTGTGGCAAAGCAACTGTATCAACCTCAAATCTACAAATTAAAATAGTAACAAAGATTTTTCTGTGTAGATTTGAGGTCCAGTGTGGCAAAGCAACTGTATCAACCTGAAATCTACACAGAAAAATCTTTGTTAATATTTTAATTGGACAAATGTTAAGATTTTTTCGAATATGCAACAATAGCTATAGTTTGGATTCGCAAATATATCTACTTTCTGCAAAATTGTTTTACAATAACGCATTTCCCTTGGATTTTATTAATTATTACACTAGACACCTTAAAAATAACTTAAACCCCTGGAAATAGTCCAAAAGTTACAGGTGGGGCTTGCCTATATATTTTTGCGTCCACAGCAGTTTGCGAATGATATCTGTACGCTAAAGCCTAGTTTTCGGACGCGCACAGATGGATGTGGCAACGAGACTGTCGGACGCTGACTGGAATGGAATATGGCTAAGATTGCAGGATACACGGATTAATTTTCTTCAATTTTCTTGAGAGTTACGGCTGGAAGTTGAGTGCAGCCGCATTTTAAGTATGTTTTTTCATTTTCTATTTTAACAATGTTTGAAAAAAAAATTTTTCCGGTCAGGGAGAACTGGTGTCCGTTGATTAAACTAAAATTATATTAAACAGGCAATATTTCAAGATATTTAAGCTTCAATAATTCTGTCAATACAATAGTCTATAATTCTGTTAATACAATAGTTCACAATCTCCTGACACCAGTCCAGAAACCTGTAACTAACAAGCACACCAGTCTCCCACTGATGAATTAGCTGGTTATAGTATTTTTATGTTTATTGTCTTGTTTTTGTATGTTTTTTTTGACAAAGACTGGGGGTTTTTCGGGTTTTATAATACAATGTCACTATATATATATATATATATATATATATATATATATATATATATATATATATATATATATATATGTATGTGTATATATATATATATATATATATATATATATATATATATATATATATATATACACATACATATACATATATATATATGTATGGGTTTATATATATATATATATATATATATATATATATATATATATATATATATATATATATATATATATCGCCAAGTCGTCAAAACTTGCCGACATTTTGCGCGATTTTTGGAAATACATACGACGGCCGTCGTCAAGCCGATAACGTATACTATGTATTGTGTTAATTAGTATTTTCCCCCTTGAGACACCTTTTGAATTTCTCACGATTTTAAAAATTGCAAGTTTCCTTTCGTTATTATGGTTGCTGAAAAATCATAGAGCTCAGAAATCGCCAAGGGTAGCTCATGCATTAAACAAAATAGTTTTGAATTTTTATAATAGTAAATTTTTACATAGATTTCTAACTCATTTTTAAGCTCATGACGTCAAATGTACGTCATTCTCAGTTGCGATATCTAACATAAATTAGTGAAAGAAGAAAAAAAAACAAACCTCACTTTAATTTACTTTTCTACAGCATCTGATAATCTAAGAGTTTATTATTTCGCTCGTGGTGTAATATTTTGTCAAAGCTTGGTAACCTAATTAGGATTTCTAATGCCTTTTTAAACTCGTGCCATCAAAATGACGTCCTTTCATTTATGATATGCCACTTTGTTTACAGTTATGTCAATGGCTAGCGTATAGATGGTATGGCACATGATTATTTTTTTACACAATATTAAAATTTCTAATGATTTTTAAATTCGTGACATCAAAATGTCGTCATTTCATTTATGATATACCATTTTGTTTGCAGTTATGTCTATCTCCATATAGATGGCATATCACATGATCTCTATTTTAGACAATCGGAAATTGGAAAAGCTATCTGAAGGTGAAAATTATCAAAAAATTTAAAAAAATTGTGGAACGATTGAGTTTTCATAATTTTAAAGTTGACTACGGACTATTCTATGCCATTTTACATATATGTGCAAAATTTCAAGCCGATAGGTCGAACAGTGTAGGAGTTTCCGGACGAATAAACAAACTAACTTTCACATTTATATAATAGATTTTAAATTCATTTGTATTATTAGCTCATGTTGACGCTATGTCAGGAATGGCTACTACATGGCACACGTGTGAAGTTTGGATGCTAGAAAAGTTTCCTGGACCAACAAGAAATTTGTAATTTTATTTTCTTCTTTAAAACATAAAACACAAGGTAGTGGTATTTGAAAAAAAAAATGCATTTCAATAAACTGTAGATTTGGTACTAAATCGTATTTACCACTCAAAAAATATATACATATTACTGGAGAAATTCATTTTTTTTAAAATTACTAAGGCCAAAGCCCCTAGATAGCTACGCTCGCTTTTTGTATGAGGCATTCGTCCCCTAATAAGGCTTATTCGTAAAAAAAGGCATAATTGACAAAACCCAAAGACGGAATCCGATAGAATGTTACCGAGCTACACATTCCTTGTTTCTTGCATGTTCCTTGGAACAACTTCACACTATTTTTAATTGTGTAAAACCTATGGAACAGCCTGCGTATTCGCCTTCCATGGCGATTTTTCATAATTTGCCGACTTACGTATAGTTAATAATTATTTCTAAGAAAACAGTGCTTCATATATTTTCTTTGATAAAACTGCGGAACAGCTATTATATCTTGTTACTAATGGCAACTTTTCATTATTTGGCGATTTACACATGCTCATAACCGATAATCATTGTTCATGTAAGGTCACCGTGTAAACAGTTATCCATACATTGATATATGCATAATCCTTTGCAGATTAGCTTATTAAGCACCGCGAAATATATCATCTCGCCGCACGGGCAAATATCCAAGCTGTACTTGCTATAATGGAATAGTGAACGCCGCCAAATATTTCTACGGGTGGCAAATACCCAAGGTGAACCTAACCGGCATTACTATAATATGCATTTGAATTATTTTTCATTTTCAAAATACCGGGTGCTAACATTTTGGAACACACGTAGTATTTAGATTCACCCTGCTTGAGATAGCGTTTTTCCAGATCGTACCTGATGCCAAAATGGCGCTTTTTAAATCAGTTACAATTATTATTAGAAAAAGTATTAGAAAAACGAATTAGTGTCAATTTTAAACTCCTGTTATCTAAGAAAACTTACTATTTGAAAATTGTGAACTTTGTGTAACACACTGACTTATTTATTTCACTTACTTTTTAATTTGGCGTAAAAATGGTGTAATTCTACTTCATGTTTGTTAATTTCACGCAGGAATTGATTTGTTGCAAAGGCATGAATGATTTTATGCTGGCGAAAATTGCCAAGATTGGCAACCATTATGGTTATATTTTTTCAGTTTTTTTATTAATATCTTCTAAAATAATTGGAATTTCGAAATTTAAGTCAGTTTATCGGCTTCCCTGAAATTTTCCGAATCCGTGGACACCTTCGTCGAAACTCAAATCCCCACGGTTTCGGAGGAGATAGCAGAACAAGCCTTTGACAGCGGCGGCGGCAGCGGCTGTTACTTTTTTTTAGAATAGAGAGATTACTTCAGTGAGCACGAATTTTCTAATCGAGATATTTGGGGTCCCCGGGCTGTTCCCTCCCTTGCCTGTGTGAGCGAAGGAGTTTGTTCGCTGCTTTCGGCTTGGGTGTATTCTATTGCCCGTGTGATAATCGGGCTTTGGGTATGCCAGAGAGGGACCAGAAGTAGAGCAATTTGCATCTGCATTGATGCCTAATCTGAGTAGTGTGATTCTCAAGCATATATTTTCTACGACGCATGGTTGAAATATCCTTGTAACGATTGTAGCGATACAGTCTTCAAATTTTAGTAAACGAAGACGCCTCTGAGTATCACTGTAGTGTAAAATAGAAGGTAGCAACATTTAGCTTCACACTAAAGCAGAGCCCATGAGCGTAGGCAGTGGAGGTGGCATGTACTCCTTCCAAATGAATCAAGTTTGGAAAACCGACTTGATTTAATAGAGTTATTAAAACTTAATTAATTACAGCATTACTTTAATAATAAGCAGCAGCTGTTTATTAGAGCAATAGTTTTCTCTTATTAGGATATAAATGGTTTTTCCTAATTAGCATATCAATATCCTAAAATCTAAATGTAAATTAAGTCTTTTAGCAAATATTATCTTCTAAAAGAAGAGGAGAAGTAGCGAAGTAGTGACTACATTTCAAAAGTAGCTGTAGCTGACTATATTTGTTAAAAATAGTTGTAGTTGCAGTTCGCTACAAAAAAAAGTAGTTTTTCCCACCACCGGCCAGGATCGCTGTTGTTGCAAGCGATACTCTGGGAATGCCTGGTACCTTCGCAGCGTGCGTCAGTCCCTATTCCGTAGGTTTGAAGCAGGGGCGTAGCCAGAGGGGGGGGGCTGAGGAGGCTGCAGCCCCCCCCCTCCGAAATGGGACACTTTACTTAGCTTACAATTTGATATTTAGCTTTCAATTGAACTTTGATACCCAGCGCCCGCCCGAAATAAAATCCTAGCTACGCTACTGGTTTGAAGCCAGCATTACGGCTGGCGGACGCCCTTTTGAGCAATTTCTGCGAGCATGTGCATCCATTCCATTAGTGTTTGTACAATGATTTCTGAAGTATCTACTCTCATTCTTGTGTTAATTCTGTAAATGTGCCAGTGGAAAGCTACCTTTTAACTTCTCACTGCCTGTGTTCCGACCAGTCTTTTTCATCATTTACAACGCCACCTACCGGCTCGCCGTTTGCGTTCCATCCATACCTGCTATGACGAAATTTTGCTATTGTAGATGCGTTCAATCACCCCATAAAGTTTCTAGTCACTTTTTCAGACCCATCCTGTATGTAGGGGGTAATCTCTGAATCTACTGAATTGATTCCAAAAATTCTTTCCCTTATAGAAAGCTACAACATCCCTTACGGACATACACTGTATTTTATTCTGAAATTCGAATAAGAAAATTTTTATTTTATGTTTTATGTGACTTTTTGGAATTTTTTCTCGCCTAATTCGCCGGCAATTAAACTTGGATTAAAGCTACACTTGCATCATCGGATAGAGGAGAAAGTTTTCTTTATCAACAGTTTGTTCTGACTATCTAACATACTCTCCAGATTTCTAAGAAAGTTTTCGTAAATTGATTTTAAAACTGTTGCATCTGTAATTTTATCCGTCGTAACTTACTGATATTTGGATAAATGATGAAACATTAATTTCTCCCTCTTTTAAAAGAAAAACAGGGATAATATATAAATTTGCAGATTTTTACCGAAGTTTTTAGTAAAGAAGTATTTTGAATTCAATAGCTGCTGTTTAATGATTTCGTTATCATTCTTGACGTCAAGTTTGTGGCAGGTTGACAGATAGCATGCTAGGGAGGGGTGGGGTGGGGATAAGATGTTAACATTTTTCAAGATTTGCAATTTTTGATGATTTATCGCCAAATAATACTTAACAGTACTGAATCTAGCTCAGCGATTTCTTACATGTTTGGCGAAAATCTGGCAAAAGCTACAAATTATTACAATGGAAAAGTGTAATTAGAATATGCCTGACAAAGATTGCAAAATAGTTTTAGTAAGCCATTTTAATATAGATTTCGAATATATAGATTTCGAATTCGAAACAAAGAATACAAACATGGTGCACATAGATTGCGATACACTTTCCAATCAGTATTTATAAAAGTGAAGTATAGTTAGAATATAATTCTTTATAAATATGAATGTGTTTGGAGATAAAGGAGAATTAATTTTTGGTCCGCTAAGACTAGCGGGGTATCCGCTAGTAAGCTAATAAACCTATAAAAATGACTATTGAAACGGTATTATGAGTTTAATAATAAGCTAAACCCTTAAAAACGTGTGAAAGGTATAATTTTTCAAATGAGTATAATAATTTTGTCACCGAAGATATTCTAGTACGTAAGTATAACGGTAATACGGGAGCTAGGAGGGGGGCTATGGTCTCCCCCTACCCAGTGGTAGGTAACACTGCCAGCTATGGGCGCCCATGTTACACACTTCTAAACAGACTAAACGATGTCATCGCGTGGATTCGCAAGTCACGTAACTCTAAACCATAAGTCATGCTTTACGAAAGGATAGACATTTATCGTGGATGTAATTGATTATTAGCTCTGAAAAGCTATTTCGTTTACTCCGCTATTTTCTGTCGGCATAATTTGTGGAAAGATTTGCGTTGACGCATTTCCGTTGCATCTTTCAACAGGGTAACAGTGTATTCGATTGAGCTCAAATTTAGTATATGTGTTATAGATCAACACCACACGACAGCATTTTCATTATCATTTTATGAATGGAAATGTCACCAATATTGTCTCTTCATACATTTTGCAATGTTGGCATCGTTACCATGGCCAACATCGGCTTTTATGACGACACACAACATTTTTAGGGTACTTAAATCCCTGCGGCCCGCCGAGACGAACGATTTTTTGGAAAGATAAATGCCGGACAAATTAAATTATCGATGGTCGCGAATACGATTGGCAACTGTTTGCCGGTATATTTCATGAAAAAATAATTTGGTGGGAATGACCTCCAGAATAATACGTAAGTGCCATTAGTACCAATCCTAACCTAAACAAATTTAATGACAAAAACTGTTAAAGCCAAAAAAACATGATTTTCGTTGAAATTTAGTCCAATAATTTGGTCAATACTGCACTGAGTATAAAGAACAGTAATGTATGGGGCTACAGTAAATTTTTAAAACAATAGGGCATACTTTCACACACACACAAGTTCGGAAAATTTTCAAATTGATTAACCCTTTAACGCGCAGTGTTCGCGCTCTGAGAACACCAAACTCTGTCGTTTTGACTGTTGCCAGTCACGAATAATAGATTTGATTTCTATAAAAATAGTTGCGGCTGACATAGCTCCTAGAGAATCCTTTACTTTTTAGCACGTCATTTCCCGTAAAAAAAAATATATATATATATCACAATTCTTTTTAACAGCACTGGCATCTGCTGAAAAATGGAAGAATGCGAGAACAGCTGGATAGATTGCCCAATGCTGAAAAAAGGGCAGCCGTTGCCATCGCTCGACTTAACTACCAGCAAGATGGTGGACGATCAAAACGTTCATCGCGTGCCACAGATCTAGAGACCCTTTTTTGACGACAGCTGGCTGTGCCGCCCGAAATTTTTCCGAACGTCCGCCATCTTTCTGGTAAGATGGACGAGCGATCACAACGGCTGCCCTTTTTTTCAGCATCGGGAAAGGGTTGCGCCTCAAAGGGTTAATCAGTAATCAGTCGATACAATCGAAGTTATAAAACTGAGTTTCTTTAAGCATGTTATCCGTTTATATGAGTACATTACACAATAATACACCCGAAGTTATAAAACTGAATTCCTTTAGCACGCAAACTGTTTATTATGTAATAATACTCTCGAGTGAATAAACATCGCCTTTACAACGGAACTTCAGAATGCATAATACCACTCATTTAACGGTGCTAACATTTATTTCCTTCTCGCGTTTGGAAATTCGATCATACTAATGCTTTGTGTGCTTGAGAACGCTGAAACCCGTTAATACTTTATTCCCTGGATCCTTTGCATTCTTCTTTCGATAGTTACAGTTTTCTTTGTGACTGAAATCTGTGGTTGAATATCGAAAGATTCAGAGGAAAGTTCTAGTCTCCAAACAAACTTAATTAATTGATGTAAAAGATCGATTGACTTTGCTTAATTAGTTAATTAGAAGACTGAATAAGCAGGGCACTTTATTTGCTAGTAAGAGTACTTAAAAACAACAACGGAACTGGTGTTTAAAGGTAAAAGGATTTAAACACCTTGTAAAAACAACATACCTAAATAAAAAAATTTAGCTCCGTATGACAAAAGGTCCATCCTTCCTCAGCTGCAAAATAGCTCCACCATCCATACAGGCAGAGAGGTTGGTGAGTTAAGTTAGTTTTAACCTTCCTACTGGTGTGGATGGTGAAGCTTTTTCATAGCTAAAAATGAGTGGATCTTTTGTACCATCTGAAATTATCATACCGTGATATACAGTACGTCCTTTGCCATCCTCCGAACTTCGAAGCGGCTGCAGCTATATTCATAAAAGTGTTATCTAAGGTAGAGAAAAGTATGCGCAACTGAATGAAGCCACCCACGGTGTCACCTGGTGGAAAACTGCGGAGATAGGATTCCTATCGATTTCAGATCATATTTTAAGAAATTTTCATTAGGTGGCACTAAGGCTTTGAGCTAAACCTATTACACACACATAAGCATATATACTTGTCAAATTTCTCTCTTTTCGCGTAAAGCTTCAAACCACATTTTAAAGTAATAGTTTATATATATATTAATTTTTTAACCCTTTGAGGCGCAACCCTTTCCCAATGCTGAAAAAAGGGCAGCCATTGCCATCGCTCGACTTAACTACCAGCAAGATGGCGGACGATCGAAACGTTCATCGCGTGCCACAGATCTAGAGGCCCTTTTTTGACGACAGCTGTCGTCAAAAAAGGGCCTCTAGATCTCTGGCACGCGATGAACGTTTCGATCGTCCGCCATCTTGCTGGTAAAGAGTCTCTAGATCTGTGGCACGCAATGAACGTTTTGATCGTCCGCCATCTTGCTGGTAGTTAAGTTGAGCAATGGCAACGGCTGCCCTTTTTCTCGCATTCTCAGTCTATCCAGCTGTTCTCGCATTCTTCCATTTTTCAGCAGATGTCAGTGCTTTTAAAAATAATCGTGAGACAATTTTTTTACGGGAAATGACGTGCTAAAAAGTAAAGGATTCTCGTAGAGCTATGTCACCCGCAACTATTTTTATAGAAATCAAATCTATTCTTCGTGATTGGCAACAGTCGAAATGTCAGAGTTTGGTGTTCCCACAGCGGGAAAACTGCGCGTTAAAGGGTTAAAATGAGGTTTATAATACATAGTTTTTACATATATAAATCCAGTAATAAAGAAAAAATAACAACTCAATTTTATTTTTTAAATTCTTATTTAGAAAACACTTAAAAAAAAACTAGTTGACATAGATATTCTGCTAAATTCCCTGCCATGCATTTATATTATATTCATATATTTTAAAATATAGGATTAAAAAAAGAACTTAAGCAAAATTTTCATATATCTGGTATTGATAAGTTCTGACTCAAAAATAACTACCTGGAAAACTTACGAACCCGGGGGAATATTTTCGTCTCAGGAGAAAAAAAAAATATTCCCCTAGATGTATAAAAAATTTATGCTGAGGTATTATTGCTATTTGCAATGATTCGTAAAAAGTATTCTTAAATGAGAATTTAAGCAAAATTTTGTCCTATGCTGCCATGCTAAAGTAAATAAGTAAATGAAAAGTCCAACAGCATTCATACTTTTCAGGAATTTTATTTTTCTTTAACTTCAAAGTTTTATTCATTCCAGAATAAAGAAAAAAAATCCTCTTGTATAAGCTATTACAATACTAATGATATGCTGTGTGCTGACCGTTATTGATTATTAGATACCCATAGCGAGAACTTGACCTGTGAAAATTTGAAAAAATTTAAGCAAGGCATGGTATCAAAAGTTGTGGAAAGAATTTAAAAGAGAAATAAAAGCAATTGAAAATAACCTGACAAAAAATAGTTAGAGTTAAAAATGTTCTTGCAGTTTGGTATTTGAACTGGATATAATTTCTCTTAGATAAATTTTAATTTTCAGAAATATTATTTACACTTAAATGTAATTTTGGAAGTTTTACTTTGTGTTTTCTTTCAATTCTGAAAAAAAAAGTAATTGGGAAATTACAGGGAAAAAGTATAAAAGTTGAGTTTTGAAACTTAGAGGTTGAGAGTAATACAACATAATGCAACAAGGTCTGTACTGCAGCTGTTTAATAATTCTAAAATACAGAATCTCTTGAATGCAATATAATTCAGCCATACTGTATTATACACGACTTTGTGAAACAACTAAGCTGTAAACAGAAATACACATATCCCATTTCATTATTTATGAACATTTTTATGTGCTTTACATTTCTATTAAATCAAAATATTTTGTTTTAGAATATAATGCTAGTTTTGAATTGAAAATCGAATTAAATATGGATAAACAAAGCAAGTTCTCAAGATTTGAAAGTCCCTTGTGTTACGTAGTCGGAATTAGAAATAAGAGGATATATAGAAATAAGGAATGCCGGTGCGTAATAAGCATTTCTCGGGGTAATCGTATATGGACCATATGGAAATGTTTTATTAGTACTCGGGTGCTATTTCTTTCAAGCACGGGATTTTTGTCTACGCGGCGTGCCGTGGTCACTTTTCCGTTTGATTCATGTTTTCTGCAAGGTGATTTGATATTGCTAACGGAAACATGGACTATCCCTTCAGATGATTTTCAAATACCAGGATTCACTTTGGTCGAACGGATAGACAGTGGTTTCCGAAACAGAAAGCTATCTAGAGTTATGATTTTTATAGAGGAAAACTTTATAAAAAATCACTTCACAAAAAGAATATGAAACACTTTACCCGTGCCTACACGAGCCAGATCCAAAGTTAGTGTTCAAATGGTCATTGCGTATATTCAAGATAAAGTGAGATTTGCAGTTACATACGCTAGTTCTCGAATTTCGTATGAAGATAAATTAGACGCTCTATTCGAAACGTTACTGAAGGAGGATGATTGTATGACTGTTTTAGTAGGAGATTTTAACATAGTATTAAATTCCGATCAAGGATCCGATTTCATAACTGAAATGGGTACTTTAGATTTTCCAATACGCACTTATCCAAAACATTTCACCACTAGGGGTGAAACAACAATGGATGCAATTTTCAGCAACAAAATTACGCGAACAGGAGTGTATATGAGCACTTACAGTTATCATTTTCCTCTAAATGGCAGAATTGATTAAATAGATTTTTTAAAAAACTGAAATTCTTCCAGCCGACTGCGTAAAAAAATCTGGAAGAATTTCAGATTTTTTTATTTATCTATTTTTTTCTTTTTTCCCCCATTTCTTCAATTTTTAGCATTGCTGTGACTCAAAGGGTTAAGAGACTAGGATAATTCAAAGTTATTTTCCTCAATGTTTATTCCTAATTATACAGTTTTATACCTATTTCATGTTTATTCTCTAGGACGAGGACTATGAGATGGATCAGTACTTAAAGATAAATATTATCTGCGAAGCTTTTAAGTTCTCCAAACGGTCTCAAAAAATCCATCACCAGAGGATTCTGTTTAATGAAGGGGGCTAACAAAAATGCGCAAGTACGGCTCCGGATGATATGCCGGCGGCACAGTAATATGGTTAATAGAAATGACGTCACACGTGCGAAAGAAATTAAAATAGTCAAAAATGCATGAAATTTCCGATATTTTTATACGTTCCAACTAGTTAATGTTTTATTTATTTTATACTTGCTGCTTAACCGTTCTTCGTACGGGAAGAAGAGTATACGTATTTCCGAAAATTATCGCAACTACCTGTAGTAAACGCTTTCAGCTGTGTTAAAGCATTTTTCTTAAATGTAAGCTACGGATTAAAATATAACTTATAATAGTGAATTTCTTCCATTAGTTTATTAGTATTATCAATTTTAATCAAAATATCGTCTGAGTGCGAAGAGAGGGCTGGAACAATTGCAATTACGCCATAAGATCGTGGCGTAATTTCTACGCATTTACAGAGTATGAAGTTTTTAAAAATATATTAGAATTATACATCTCTTTTCTAATGTATTTTAAAACGTATGACGCCCCAGAAGTAGATATCACTTGTGATTTGAAAACCTGGTGCCCCGTTTGAAAGCTCTGTGGAAAATACTTAATCCATGGTTGACAAAAAAAGTTTTTCATAAACGGAAAATGATTCAATGCTTTTTGTGGCAACGTAATACTCTTATATCATAACTGACTTCCTGACTTTTATAATAACGTGAAAATATTCACGAAGCTGCTCCTGAATTTTAAACATTACACTAACATTTGTAAAAAATAACTTAATTTAAACCTTTTTTTGGTCAGTTTTTCTTTTAAAAGAGGGTGAAACCAATGTGTCATCATTTGTCTAAATATCAAAAAATTATGACGGATAGAATTATAAATACAACAGCTTAAAAATTATTTTACGAAAATTATTATCGAGAGTGACCTTTTTAAAAAAATTCTTATAAATGTACAAATTATGTTACATTTTCAGAATAAAGAGTTTTTAAAAGAAAATTTTCACTATTATCCGAAAATGCAAATTTCGTTTTACTGCAAGTGTAATTACCGCCGTTTTTACGTATTAGGAAAAAAAGCGAAAAATCGCATAAAACATGAAAAGTTTCTAGTTCGAATTAAAAAAAAATCGTTTCGAGGTGTGCTAGGAACTGTCCTAGTGAATCCGTATACAAAATTTGGTAGGTCTGGGAACACCCGTCTCGAAGCTGTGCGATCGACAGGCGCACGCTAAAAAGTGTTTTGTTATATTTAACAAAATTTGCTTGGTTAAGTAGTTTGGTAGCTTTGCTTTATTGATTTAACAAAAGTTTGTTTGATTCAGCCAAATTGACTTAACAAAATGCTTTTAATTTTAACAAAACGTTTTTGTTAAAACTAAGAAAGAATGACATTTGAAATCGCTCGACAGTCAATTCACGTATGCATCAAGGACATGCGCAAGACTGAAAGACTGAGCCAGACTCGCCCAAAGGGGAAATTCTCATTTACGGAGGAAGAGGGAAGAGCTAAGAAAGGATATGCACTATCTGCCAATACATTTAAAAACGGATAATATCAAACACAAAAATAAATTGATGTTTTCCTCAGTTTGTTGAAAATTTCAGAAGTAAGCCTAATTAGTTTATCTATCAATAGAAATTTAGATTTTATTTGTGTTTTTAAGTTTCTACAAAGTAAGTTTAAAACCCCTCAATGTGCATTAGACTAACTTAGTTAAAACAATCATAATCACTTTTGCACAATGTAACTGTCCACTAATATCGAAGGTATAAAAAAATCTTGGTCCGTAAAAATGTTAATATATGTACAGGTTCGACGAAAAATATCTTGGATATATGCTAAGCTGGACAGTACCGAATTATAAATTTTTTTGTGTATACTTCGAGAATATTTTTGTTCCTTAAACTTTAAAGCGGTACACATATTTTTAAAATCCATATCTTTTTTATGTCACAAATAGTTTAATTCGCACACCATGGCGGAAACAAAATCACTTATGGTTAGCACTTTATGTTTTTTATATTTTTTCTAAGAGAAAAAACACTCATTTTCCTAATGAAACATTCAGGAGATAAAAATGTTTATATGAGTTGGTCAGTTGTAAAATTCGTTAAGCGTCATCGAGATTTTTTATAGGAAGTGAAAAATAAAGTCTGTAGAGTTTATGTTTCGCACTGATTGCTTGAAATTTGGCATTTTAGTGCAAAAGTTCGTTCCGACTTCAGTTTCACCAGTGCTTTTCCTGAATTTGGTAGTATTTTTTTGTTGTTGTTATTTAACTAATTGATTTGGATTTACGGATTTTTGCTACTGTTTGAAGAATTGATAAAGTTTTGAAACAGAACGAATTCATCATCAAGGTATGAATTCATTTATTCTATCCCCCACAGTCATCACATACCAGACAAGCAATAGAAATTTGGATTAGATCAATTTTGTACAGGCAATAGCACAGAGCTGATGCTATCTCAATTGATTCTTTGAGATGGATATTTTTTGTCAATGCAAAACAAAAAGTGTTTTCTTTGGCAGTTGGACATCCGATTATCCAGCACAGATTGTAAAATTGTAGGCTGCCAAGAATAAGCTGCCTGATCCGGTACCATGGTGAGAAGCAAATTTTTACGGCAATCGATTAAAAAGTAAAATTATGTTTAAAAAATAGCTGAAAGACGATACAAAATTGACCAAATCACAGTAAAATACACAAAAAGCTCAAAATATGTGAGAAATATTGATCTAATACTGGTAATAATGAAAAGAACAAAGGAGGAAAAAAGTCTGAAATTAAACGAGTTTTGCAGCCAAAGATACAACGAGCTTTGATACGGTCGAATAATGGATATAAAGAATTATGCAGCAGTCAGTAAAATGAATTTATAGAGTTTTGAAGCAGGATGGGATTTTCAGAGCTTTATTTCAAAGGTTTTTAATTTTTTTTTCTAAAGTCTATAAGTAGGAATGCAAAAAGGTTGATTTAAAGAAAAAATGGTGTTATAATTTCAATTTATGATTTTTTGGATTTAACGAGCAATTTGGGCGACTGAATTGCGCATTTGGGCGACTGAATTACGCTTATATTATGTATAAGCTTTGTATTACGTTTATAAACGCGGTTAAGTTTTACTAGTTAAGTGATTGTGCACGAAATAAAACAGACTACTGATTTCGTGTCTGGTCGTTTGGCTCTTCAAAACAAAGCTTCAAAATAGTTGACGTGAATACTCCATTTCTTGTTTTCACTGAAATCTTTATAAAATAAACTAGACTTAATATAATGGAAAGTTTGAGAAAACAGTTTTTGATTACCTTAATAAGTTTTCGTATGAAGAAAAAATATACTGTTGAATTTCTTTTATTTAAATTTATAAATATGTAAAAACACTAAAATAAAAATGTGAATTTCGATGTAAAGATAAATTATTTAATCTTATCTCTGAAACTTTCAACCAACTCTTTGTGGGTTAAAAAATATAAAAGTAAAACCAACAAAATAATTTTCTTAACTGAGCCAACACAACGCCAGTTAAAAGAAATTTTGTTAATTCAAAAAAATAATTTGGTTGATTTTAACTAAATCAGAGGTTCCCAATTCAATTTAACCTGCTGACCACTTTTCCACTTCCACTAATTACCACTTAAATTCTTTCGGGGGAGGGGCAGGGGGTGTTAAATCTAAAAATAAATACGAAACTTTTTGCACAAAATGTAATGATAAAAATGAAAAACTCAAAAAAGCGCACAGAATGTTATTTCCACTCACTCAATGATGCTGATAATAGTCAATCAACACTGTTTATACATTCTTATAGCCGAAAACAAAAGCTTGGCAGAGATGCTATAATATTTTATCAAATTGTATTTAATATTGTGCCTATCCGTATTTTCCATATTTTGGAAGCATTCTGAAACTTTTCTTTAAATTTTCTAAACACAACCGTATACAAAAACGCTATTTTTCTTTTTACTTCATGAAACTGTGAAAACAGTGAATGTTATTTTAAATCAGTGAATGTTTAGGGATCCACTGAACTAAATAAGCCATTAAAACAAATAGTTTGATCAAATTAACAAAATATTTGGTTATTTCAACAAATTGTTTGGTCAAATTGACAAAATGTTTTGTTGAAATAACCAAATAATTTTAACAAAATGTTTTGTTGAAATAACCAAATAATTTTAACAAAATTATTTTGTTAATTTAACAAAAATTTTGCTGGCGCTGTTTCAACCGGATAATTTTGTTAATTTAACCAAATTTTTGTTGATTCAACAAAACATTTTTTTGAGTGCACACAAACAGACACGCATGCACCTTGTTTTATTTATGTACTTTCATTTTCCGATTCTAAGAACTGTAGAAAATTACTTCAGTTTCATTTATTGTTGAATTTACAAATTTAAGGGGAAACAATGAATTCCGTTGAAAGAGTTTAGTATGATTTGTCTTGTTTTTGATTTAAAGGTAAAGTGGAACCAACAAATTTAGTATTTCATGTTTTTGCACAGCGATTCCAATAACTTGGCTAACACTGTATTTGTATTATAACTAACTGAGAGAATCTAGAATGCATCTTTTGCATCATCTGGAAACTCTTCAATTTAAAATATTAGAAATTTTATATAAAAACTGAAACTTCAAAAACAAGAATTACTTATTAATATCGAGATGTAATGGCAACTGCGAACTTCAAATCAGAGATCCAAAACTTTAATTAATGAGTAATACAGAATCTACATGGAATGCAGTACGAAATCATTTATTATTCATGACTTTCCCAGACAACGAGCTGCAAGCAACAATTCGCTCATGATATCCTTTTGCATTATTTATGAAATATTTCCTGTGTACTGCGCCTTTGTATTAAATCCAAATATTTTGTTGTGCCGTTATATACAGCCAATTTCGAGTTCAACATCAAATTAAATATTCATAAACATGACAATTTCCTAAAACTCGCACGTCCCTTGAGTGTTAGCGTCTCGCCGGCTAAATTTAGGAATTACTGAATGCCGATGCATATTAAGCATTGGATCACGCAGTCATATTCACACGTCCAAAGAAATGTTTTATATACTTGACAATCGGCATACGCAGGATTTTTTCGATGTTGGGGGGTGGGGGTGGGGGCTGGGATTAGGGTTGCGGAGTGGGAGTCAAATATTTTCTACGCTGCAGTGGGAGGTTGAATAAAATACTTTTTTCCAGCAAAGAGAGAGAGAGGGATGGGGGTCACTCTCTGGGGATTTCGATTTCAAAGATGCGTTTTATGGAACAAGGAAGACAAATATGGCACAATCATGGATTATGATGCATATTCCAAACAAGTAAGCGATTTAAATGAAGATTTCGATTTCAAAGAAGTGTTTCAGGGAATAAGGAAGAAAAATACGGCACACTCATGAAGAATCATACGCGATGAAATAAGGAAGGAAAATAGGGACGACGCGTTGATTATGATACGCTTTTTAAAATATAGCATTTTCGTGCTTTTTTAAAATATGAAAGTGCTTCAGATTTTTATTTTTTTAATTTTATAGGACATTTGAAGGATATAGATGCAATTTACACTATCCACTTTTTAAGTTACTGCTTTATTCAAATCAGTGTGTTTAAAGCGAATCGGATAATAATAGTGATTTGGATCACCGTGAACCTATGAAGGCTGAAAAGAAAATACCATTTTGATATATGATCTTTGATTCTTTTTGCATATTTGTTCATTTGCACTTTCATTTTGACCACATTATTTTGAACAAACTTGTACATGTAATGTAAACACCACTGCACATCTTATAAGAACATAACGAGGTAACTGATTCAAGAAGGTGATTAACCCTTTGAAGTACAACCCTTTTCCAGTGCTGAAGAAAGGGCAGCCGTTACCATCGCTCGACTTAACTACCAGCAAGATCAAAACGTTCATCGCGTGCCACAGATCTAGAGACCCTTTTTTGACGCAGCTGGCTGTGCGGTTATAAGAGACTGTAACTGACAGTGATAAAAAATTTGAAAATGTTGTTGGCAAAGTAAACATTTTTTTTTTGAGTGTTGAGGATGATTTAACACACGACTGAAAACAATTATTATCGATGTTTTCATCATGTTTTTTCTGACTTCTTTAGCTTTTTAAATGTTTAAATCCACCTATTGATTTTGATCAAAAAAATTAAAAATTCCGCCTGTGTGCGACGCGTTATGATGGGTATAAAGTTTTATTTAACAAACCTTCGCCGCTCGGGTTGTATAATGCCTAAAAAACCACGGTTCTGGGTTCGACTCTCGGCACGGGCTTGGGTGCCATTTCGTCCGTCTCTTCATAGACGACAACGCTGATCTACCTATTAGGTGCCGTCATAATACTTCCGGATTGATTTAATCTACCTATTAGGTGCCGGATCAATACTTCCGGACTTCATCGTTGACCAAGGCCTGATATTGCCAAGCGCGGTGCCATTAGAAGAAAAAAAAAGGGGGGGGAATTCTGAAACACTTTCATATTTTAAATAAGCACAAAAGTGCTATAAATTAATAGCATATCCTAATCTACGCGTCGGACCTACTTCTCTTCCTTATTCCATTAAATTGGAAAGTGTGTCATTATTCATGAGTATGCTGCATCTCCTTCAGAAAGCGTTTGGGACCCTTAGTTTCCTATTTAATATCGTTTGTCTTGATGTGTGCTATCACCCCTTAAAGTTTCGCCCTAGAGTTCACCCTGTATATTAAATACGTATCATAACCAATGGGTCGTCGCTATTCTCCTTTCTTATTCCATTAAGTTGGGAAGTGTATCATTATTCATGAGTGTATCGTGTTTTGCTTTATTCCCTGAAACATTTCTTTGAAATCAAAATATTCATTAAAATCGCCTACTTGTTTGGAATGTGCATCATAATCCCTGATTCTGCCGTATTTGTCTTTCTTGTTCCATAAAACACTTCCTTGGAATTGAAATCTATATCAAAATTGCCTACTAAAACTATTTTACAACCGTCGGCAAGCATATTCTAACTAAACTTCCTGTGTAATAAACAGTAGCGTTTGCCAGTTTCTCGTCAAATATGGAAGATATTGCCAAGCTAGTTCAGTTTTGGGGATTTATGTTTTGGCTGCAAACTTAGCAATGAATCATCAAAAATTGCAAATCTTGGAGACTTTCCACATTTTATTCTTCCCCCCCCCCACCATCCTCCAAACAACTCCAACCTTAACAGTTTTCGCTTTCTCAAAGTACAGGTTTGAGTGTATACACTGCGCAAGCTAATTTTGACAATGTAGCAAATTTTGATAATGTAGTTTTTTTTTTTACAGTTTTTTCTTTGTTATTGTTCATGCACGTCGTCCGTGTTGTTTAAATTACAAGAAAACTAACATACGGACGCACATACGCCTCCTGTAAAGTAAAATCTGGGTATAAAGAATTTCAGGAGGCTGATGATTAAATTCATAAATCTGAAAGATTCGTTAAAGTGAAATTCTACCAAGACTCAATCGGTATAGTAAAAGTAAAATAAATTATTAACGAAAATATATTACAGTATAACTAAATTTTAATTTAAGTTCTCAAAGAAATGCCAAGATACTTCAGAATTGTTTACGTTTTAGTATGTCGACGACTCACATAGTTCATAAAATCAAGTTGTAACATCGTCTACAGTAGAAGGCTCCCAACCTTTCAAGACTGTGGCCCCAACAAAGGATAACTTAAACTGGCACCCTCAGCATACATACAATTTTTATTCTTCAAGAATGAACATAGCAGGGACGCAGCCAAGGAGGGGAGGGGGGTGGAGCCATGGGGATGGGGGACCTGAGCATCTCGCGAAATTTTGAATTGTTGTTAATTGGATGTCAATAAATAATTTTTTTTTTCCTTTTCACCTTTTGGAATCGCCCCCCCCCTCGAATTTTTATTCTCGCTACGTCCCTGACATGCAGTCACCTTTTCTACAAAATATGTTGGGGAAGTTTCATCACCTCTTTGCTTCTGAACGTCTGATGGTAGTCTTAGCCCTTTGAGGCGCAACCCTTTCCCAATGCTGAAAAAAGGGCAACCGTTGCCATCGCTCGACTTCACTACCAGCAAGATGGCGGACGATCGAAACGTTCATCGCGTGCCATAGATCTAGAAACCCTTTTTTGACGACACTGTCGCCAAAAAAGGGTCGTCCGCCATCTTGCTGATAGTTAAGTCGAACGATGGCAACGGCTGCGCTTTTTTCAGCATTGGGCAATCTATCTAGCTGTTCTTGCATTCTTCCATTTTTCAGCAGATGTCAGTGCTGTTAAAAATAATCGTGATCAATTTTTTTTTACGGGAAATGACGTGGTAAAAAGTAAAGGATTCTCGTGGAGCTATGTCACCCGCAAACTATTTTTATAGAAATCAAATCTATTCTTCGTGACTGGCAACAGTCAAAGTGTCAGAGTTCGGTGTTCCCAGAGAGGGAACACTGCGCGTTAAAAGGTTAAAACATCCATTATCACTCATTATTGGTCTTAGCTTGTTTTTCTCTCGACCCCCTAGCAAACACTACGCATTCAATAAAAGGGGCTCACCCAACCGGCTGGGAACCGCTGGTCTAGGAGCATGGGCGCCGGCAGAATATTTCCCAGGGGGGGGCAAAGACTACTCCAGGGGGGGCAAAGACTACTCCAGAGGGGGCAAAGACTACTTCAACCTATGGTTACCATATTGGGAAGAGCAAAAAAGCAAGATAAAGCACTGCATACAAAAATCCAGGGGGGGGGGATTGCCCTCTTGCCCTATGCTGCCGGCGCCCATGTCTAGCAGTGTATTTAGATCCACTCACTAGTTCGTAAAGTCGCAAGTGTTTGTAAAAAAGAGGTTTGTAAGAACGGGCGTCGATCGTAATTACAAAATACAAAGTTAAATGTGTCTTTTGATTCTAATATAGACATATTTATTTTTTTAAAATATATGATCTAACTTAGCATGAATATCGGAATTCCCAATACTATACATATTGTAGCAACTAGGAAAAAAGTTGGGGCTCTTAGAAAATCCCTTCCATTATAAATGTAAGAAAAAATAAAAAAATAAAATCAATTCTGGCTACGCGTGGCGCTGCTTTCATTTACTCTCAGCGAAAGCCGATTGAGTCGGGCATCAGAATATCGTCTGCTCCCAAAGTGTCACCACGTTACCGGAGTGATCGTGGTTACAGCGCCGCGTGGATAATGAAAAGTTCTGTTTCTCGGTCATTATTCCGATAGATATTTTTTCCCCTATTTGTGCATTGACTTTGCTCGATTCTGTGTTCACGACAAAAAGATGAAAGCACGAAAACTGAATAAAAAAAATCAGTTAACATTTTTGGATGAGAATTAAAAGACAAATTATTTAAAACATTCGTTTAAAAAATCGATACAATTTAATTAAACGTACGGGGATAGTAGATCTAATTTACACGAATTCATATATGTGCTAAAATAAAGTTGCTCATGCATGTCATCTGTTAATTCGTGTAAATTCTATGAATTGTTCGAGAAATTAACGTAAAAGTACGATAGCATAACTACTTTTGCAAATTTAAATTGTGAAGTAATCTTTAGTCTTGATTAAAAGAACTCGAAAAAAAAAAAATGAAGGAATTTCAATACAATTAAGTACGAGTGCAGATTTTATAAAAGTAGACAAACGCAAAGAAGGTGTGTAAATTACTTCAACATACATTTACGTGATCCCATTTCATCATAGTTAAATAATTAATAAAGCAGTAAGAAACCAGTAAATAAGATAAACCATAATCCAATTTATATCTTTTCACTTTAAGAATCTGGCAACACATTTTCTGTTCTGTGTTTTAAAATGTTCAGCGATGCAAAATGTGCTTGTGACTTACGGTTTTCGAGAAAATGTGGAAATGCATCGGGTGCTATAAATCGGTTTTGTGATAATTTCTAAGCCAGTCGACCTCTCATCCAACCGTGGCTAGCACAACCGTCTTGATCGAGAGAACTGCTCCCACAGAGCAGACGAAAAAGCCCGGCGAAGCAGAGAGGGTCCCGGCTAATTCTCCCTCTCATGGAGCAACAGAGCAAAGTGGAATTATCAACAGATGCGGCGCCTTCGGAAGGTAAGCAGGCAGATTACTTTTGTAACTTGTTAGTTTTTTGTCGCGTTTAAATAACCTATTAAATGTACAGAGTGCCCCCAAAACACTGGCTTTTTTTCCCTCAAATATTGTTCTAGACGTATAAATTAGCAAATTACGTAAAAAAAAAAGTAAAAGAAGTACTGGATTTTGGGGTATAGATTGCAGTTCCTCTTAGATTAAATCTAAATAATTACAAAATTTTAATTTTTATATGGACCACGTGCAAAAATAATCCCATTTAGTAAAGTGTGCGCCATACACTAACAAGGTGATGAACGAAATTTAAACAGTTTATCCTAAACTACTTTTCAGTGGCTCTCGAAAGAAAACAGTCACTTTGGACGACCGCATTTTAGTTGTTAAACCCATATTACGGTTGAAAACAATGATTTCGTAAATACTCCTACTATTAACAGTACTGTATGGCCGATCACCAACTTTGTTCTGAGCCTTTTTATGATGAAAAGCTGAAACTTTATCCATCACCTAATTAATGTTTGGGGGAACATTTTACTAACACGGGGGGGGGGGGTTGTACGGAGGTGGATTATAAAAATTAAAACTTTTATTTATTTAAATGTAATATGCTGAAAATTTTAATCGATGCCATAAAATTGTGTAATTTGTTTTAGGTAAATTTGTAATTTATTGGTCTATGATCAATATTTAAGGATTAAAAGCATTTATCAGTGTTTTTCAGACGCCTTATATATATATTTTTATCAGTTGCTAGTTTTAGATAATCTAATAAAACTATTTTTGTTTCATTTATGATTCAACATTTCGAAAAATTTAATCAGAAATAGTTCGCCGTTCTTAAATAATTTACAAGAATTAAAATATAATAATTAAAAATATGCTCCATATAATAACCTTACATGTTTCTTCTAACTTCAATGAAAAACATTTATTCCTTATTTAAGTTATTTATAAAATAATATTCCAATAAAATGCTATAGAGTAATAATATCATAATTTTTTAAAATTATGTTTTGAGTAGTATAACAAGATCTTCTTCTATGGCGGGCACTTGCCGTTTATAGGGGTTGGCCACTACTAAGGCGCGATCCTACTAGCACAACTAATTCAAAAGACATCTTTCGTTTACCCTGTCAATTTTCGCCATACGTGTTTCGTTCCCACTCTGATATTTTTCAATGCGCTGATCAATTTTCGCAGGAAAAAAGTGGATATTGCCACAAAGCAATATCCACCCATTGCCAATATTAAAAAAGTGCAAATTTTTGAGATTTTCCATCCTAAACGTAGCTGTGAGATCTCTGTTTAAACCACAATCATATGACTTTACCTTCAAATAATAATATTGAGTTTACAGGCTTCTAAGGGTTTTATACTATATCGAGATATACTTTTCTATAATCACCCACAGTTCACAAAATGGCGCCAAGTGTACTTTCTTTGTGATTTCCCCGGTAATTAAAAATCATACCCAGTAGAATGAGGTAACGGGATGATTTTTTCCCACGATATTAATTTTTAATGTTCTTACATCGTTTTTAATTTTTAATTTTTGAATGTAAAACTTTCTTAATGTTTGCTTTTTGGAAGTAACCTCTCTATGTAGTGAAACATGTTTTACAGGTTTCAACAAATATTTCTCTTGCAATTCAAAAAGATACGCGAATAAACAATGAAATAGTATACTAATTATGCCATGGACTTCACAGTTTTTAGGATTTTTCTTAACAAGCTGTACAGTAGATTGTAATGAACAATAAAAATGAATGAGTTTTTTAAAAAATCGATAGTTTTTTTAGAATGCGTCACTTTTACAAAACATTTTGCTGTGCCATTACACATTTAATTTTTTTTGAGAGTTTCATAGAAGATTTCTTCGTTTATTTTAATGTGTAGTACAAAGATTCATTCTGAATTTTTTAAAGTACCTAGTACAACAAATTCAGTTTAATTTCTGTACCAAGACAGCAGCATCTTTTGCTTCGAACTATAATTTTAAAATAAATTTTTAACATATTTTGAAATTGACTGTTAAAAAGTTTTTTTAAGCACGTCAGTGTACGGTACGATTTGAAGGTTCGTATTATAAGAAACATTACTTCTCAATCACAATCAAGAATTATTGTGGAATACACTTTTTCATTTGCTTTCGAACAGAAATCAACACATCGTCTTGCTGGCCTCGGTTTCTTATCTGTGTGAACGATTATTACTGTAAAATATATCTCCCTCAGCGTTTCATTGCAGAAAACGTTACAGTAGCCAAATGGAAGGACGATAAAGTGCCAAGATGATTGCCGAGCAAAAGACAATTTCTGTTTTTAATAATAAATAATATCAGTTCTAATAATAACAGCAATAGCACATACCAAATGATATTGTTAAGTTAATAATAATAGTAGTTTTAACCCTTTGAGGCGCAACCCTTTCCCAATGCTGAAAAAAGGGCAGCCGTTGCCATCGCTCGACTTAACTACCAGCAAGATGGCGGACGATCGAAACGTTCATCGCGTGCCACAGATCTAGAGACCATTTTTTGACGACAGCTGGCTGTGCGCGCACAGACAGCAGTTTGGTGTTCCCAGCACGCCAGCACAGAGTTTTGGTGTTCCCAGAGCGGGAACACTGCGCGTTAAAGGGTCAATAATAATAGAATGGTTGATATGCGATTTTGAGAAGATGATTCTAGCGCTTTTGGAGCAATTTAATGAGAGAGTATTTTTAAAAACAAGGTTTTATTGAAGTACGGCGTGGAGTTTTAATTTTCGGTGCAGAAATAATGCAGTTATTAAGGCGATTTGAGACGGTCTAAATTCAGAATTTTCACTAAATTAAGTCAATTGATTTAAGTTGGTTGAATTCCGCCAAATCGTAGGCCTACCAAATTTTGTATGGTCATTTGCCAGGACGGATTCCTTCGGAATTCGAATTAGAACGTCTGTTGTTTATTGCCTCATATTTGAAGCCAAAATGCGCCAAATACTGCTGTTATTGTACAACTAGAAGTCAAAGTCAGTTGTGGAGCAATTACAACGAGCGCTCTTCTGAAAACGTGAAAAAAGTTTCGCATTCCAAAGATTTCGTTTTGTGTACATATATATTCTTATGTCTACGCAGACGATTTCTTTGCTTCGCTCCATTTTCGCTTATAAATACTTGATTTATTTCTGAAAAGAAAAATTAAACTGCGTAATTTAGAAAAACAATTCTAAGCCTCTATAAAAAACTTGGCTGTTCGAGCCTCGTCAGGAGGAGATCCCCCTGAACCCCCCTAATTTTTTAGTTTCATTATTATCATATTAAATCATTATTGCCATATTAAATATTAATTGACTTTGTCATTTTATCGCTCATCTTTTGCGCCCATCTTTTCGTCTGGTAACCCTATGTTGAAATTTTTATGAATGTAACCTATTTATAGAAAAACTAGCTGCGTGCCCGTTCTTCGCACGGTAGGAAACGAAAATTTTCCTTACATGTGTAATTCGAAATTATTCGTGATGTGGAATTAAAAAAAAAAAAAAAAAAGAGCAAAATTATTTGACTCTTAATGTAAAGTTTGTGTCATGAGTACTAACCTGATCATTGCAGTATAATGACTCAAAAAACTACGTCAGTGTCATTCACTATCAAAAAAGTGGAAAGCTTAATGGTTTGCAGAGAACTCCTGGCTTTCAAAATGTCTTATTTCTACATAATACTGTTTTTTAGGCTCAAGTTGTAGCATTAAATACCTAAGACACTACATTAAATGGAGCACCATTTATTTATTTCCGAACATGTATCATATAAGTAAAGTATTGTAATCATGAAAAAATTCGACTTCGAGATTTTGGTGTATTTACACGTTTTGAGGTCTTCTGAATTCATTTATGCTATTTTCAAGAGATGTTTTTAAAATAGCTGCGCACCCGCTCTTCATACGGGAAGAAGGGAATATTTTACTACTAAAATCATATCTCCATGTGACAAAACAGAATTTCATTTTTAAAAAAGTTCAAGTTATCTCCTCTGTTGAAATTACTGCGGGATATATTAACGCAAATTAGAATTACTTTTCATTTAGTTGGTTGTAAGACAACCGTTGAAAAAGGATAAACACTTTTAATTTCATGAAATATTTATTAACGTGGTACATTGCGATTTATTCATATTATCTTTACAAATCTAATAATACTACCTATTACGTACATTAATACTATCTATACTCGCTTCTCCCTCTTCAAGGCTCCCTTAAAAGAAACAGCTTAGATTATTTGGCCTCAATGGGATCTTGTGATTCTGTGGCGATTCTTTGCAATTTACGCATTAGTATAAATAATAATCATTTCACATAATGGTTGCCATTAAGGAAACTCTCCAAATATATGTAATTTATACATAGTTTTATAAGATTGGCGTATTTAGCGCCGCAAACCATTTCATCTTACGGCGGGGAGAAAATATCCAAGGGGTGCCATTTTAAATATCCATGTATCTAATATAGCGATATCTTTTATATCCTCCATAGTCCTGTCTCCTGAAAAACATCAAACAGTGTAATCTCGAGGAGCTACTTATTCCCATTTTAACTGTGACAGGGCGTTAGAGTTGCAGAGTTTACAAATTTCACGCATTTTTTTAAATTTATGACGTCACTGTTTGACTGCCGTAAAGGATACCCCGGTAGATTGAGGGAGTTAATTTCGATATTTCGCATAATTGTTTTCAAACGGTATCATTAAAACTTTGCGTTGGACCTTTATGGAGGAACGTAATTCAACGTTAAAATAAAACTATACTCGCAACCTGCATGCGTATGTTAGGCAACGCCTGCGCTAAATTAAATGCCAAAAATAAAAATAGTAAATAGAAAAATTTTAATATATCGCGCTTTGAAACGAACTTTGTAACTTTTAAAATGAACATTTTCAGCGCCGTGAAAACATTTCAATTTTTAAATAAGCACCGGATTAAAATACCACTTCTAATAATAATAATCGTGAATTTCTTAGTTTATTTCTACAGTAAATTTTAATCAAAATATCGTCTCCCTGTGTTGAAAATAGAGCTGGAATAAATGAGTTAAAATTATGGCGTAATTTTTACGTATCTTAAAGCATTTGACGTCATAGATCCTCACTTGCGAATTGAAATTCTGATATCCCATTTAAAAACTCGATTGGTTGAAAAAACCCTTTTTTTAATCCTTTCTGTGGCAACAACCGATGTCTTCTTCTCGTGCCGTGATCGCAATGTAATGAATGGCTCTCTACTTATTATTAAAGAAGGTGTCTGTGTGTCTGTGTGTGTGTGTGTCTGTCGGCAGCGTTACGGACAAACGGCTACACCTAGAAACGCCAAATTTGGTACTCTGGAAGATGTAAATATGTAGTTGTGCACCTCGAAGCGATTTTTTCAAAATTCGACCTAGATTTTTTTTTATTTTATGTTTTATGCGATTTTTGGCCTTTTTTCTCACCTAATTCGTAATGACGGCGGAAATTACGCTTGCAGCAAAACGGCATTTGTATCATCGGATAGAGGAGAAAATTTTCTTTTAAAAACAGTTTGTTTTGAATACGTAACATGATTTACCGATTTTTAGGAATTTTTTTACTAACCATGTGTTTCGACAAATTTTTCGTAAAATAATTTTAAAACTGTCGCATCTTGAATTCTATCCGTCATAACTTTTTGATATTTTGACAAATCGTGAAACATTCTTTTCTCTCTCTTTTAAAACAAAAACGAAAAAATTATGTAAATTAGATGATTTTTTACGAATTTTAATGCAGCCCAATGTTTAGAATTTAATAGCATCAACGCGATCTTACGCCATTCATTACATTGCGATCACGGCACGAGAATTTATGTTCAGTTTTTGCCACAGAAAGGATTAGAAAAAAGAGTTTTTTCAACCAATCGGGTTTTTAATTGGGATATCGGAATTTCAATTCGCAAGTGAGGATCTATGACGTCAAATGCTTTAAATATTTTGTCGTCAAATATTTTGATTAAAACTTACTTTAGAAATAAACTGAGAAATTCATGAATATTATTATTATTATAAGTAACATTTTAATCCGTGCTTACTTAAAAATTGAAATATTTTAACGCGGCTGAAAATGTTCTTTATTTTAAAAGCTACAAAATTCATTTTAAAGCGGGATATATTAAAAATTTTCTATTTACTTTTTATTTTTCGCATTTAATTATGTTGCAGGCATGTATGTTTCCTAACATATGCATGTTGCGAGTATAGTTTAATTTTAACGTTGGATTACGTTCCTCCATAGTGTCCTATTCTAAATTTCAATGGCGTTGTAAATTTTAATATGATACCTTTTGAAAGCTATTGAGCAAAATATCCAAATTAACTCCCTCAACCAACCGGGGTATCTTTTACGGTAGTTAAAGAGTGACGTCATAAATTTTAAAAAATGCCTGAAATTTGTAAACTCTGCAACTCTAACGCCCTGTGTGATGAAGATCACATATCTAATTTAATAATCATTTACTTTGGCTTTCTTTAATGTAATCTATCCAAAATTCAAGAATTCTAAATCACTTCTGTTTTTCATTTTACAGCCATTTCGGTTTTTAAATCTGTATTTTCGCTTTTCCCGTATGCACTATTCTTTTTGTTCTTTATTGTTTCGTCTCTTCAGACCGGTGTGCTAAAAATAGATTATATTGCGTCCGTTTGCAAAATCAACAGCCTTTTTGAGTTTCTTCTTGGCATCCTGCTGGCGTAAGTTATTTGGTTGTTCCCCTGCGACGACTTTAAAATTATTTGCTCGCGATTACGTCATTGTAATTTTATTGGATTAACTGTTAGGGTTGCTCTGGAATTGGCGCTATTAATCTTAGCCAAGTTATTGTTCTCGCCAATGTGTAATTCTGTGCTGGCGTAATTTTTAAATTATTCCACCTTAATTTCACTGTCCATATAGGACGTATTCCCCTGCGACGACTTTAAAATTATTTGCTCGCGATTACGTCATTGTAATTTTATTGGATTAACTGTTAGGGTTGCTCTGGAATTGGCGCTATTAATCTCAGCCAAGTTATTGTTCTCGCCAATGTGTAATTCTGTGCTGGCGTAATTTTTAAATTATTCCACCTTAATTTCACTGTCCATATAGGACGTATTTTTATTTTCGCTGAGCCACCACCGCCGTTATAATAATGTTTCAATAGTATATGTTTAATAAAATAGTTTCAAGTATTTAAAGCCTCCTTTTTATATTGCAACTAAGTGTATATCGTACCTGGTTTATTCATGTCACAACGCAACTTGATAATTTAAAATAGCCCATCCAAATAACCTTCTTTACACCCTGTCACAGTTATAGCGATTCTAAATCGCTCCTCGAGATTACAAAATTTGATGGGTACTTACGTATTATCCCAGCGGTCCGCCAAGACAAGCGAATTTTTGAGAAGATAAATGCCGGGCACGTGAAATTATTAATGGTTTTGAATACGATTGGCGAGAATTTAGCAACTCATTTGACTAAAAAATAGTTTGGCGAGAATGACCGCCGGGATAATACGTAAGTACCGTTTGATGTTTTCAGTAGACAGAACTATGAAGGATTTATAAGATATCTTTATATTGGATACATGGATATTTAAGTTGGCACTGCTTGAATATTTTTCACCACGGTGAGATTAAATGTTTGCGGTGCTAAATACGCCAATCTTACAAAACTCTGCATAAATTAAACATGTATGGAGAGCTTCCTTAATAGCAACTATTATGTAATTGAATAATGTTAATGGTAATGCGTAAATTGCAAAGAATCGCCATAGAATAAAAAAGTCCCATTTGTGCGAAATAATGTAAGCTGTTTCGTTAAATTGAGCATTAAAGAGGGAGAAGCGAAGATAGATAGTATTAATATGCGTAATAGGTAGTATTATTAGATTTGTAAGGATAATATGAATAAATCACAATATAGTACGTTTATAAATGTTTCATGATATTAAAAGTGTTCTGTTTATCTTTTTTCAAGGGTTGTTTTACAACCAACTGAACGATAAGTAATTCTAATTTTCGTTGCTATATCCCGCAGTAATTTCAACAGAGGAGATTACTTGACCTTTTTTTAAAGTGAAATTCTGTTTTGTCACATGCAGATATGATTTTAGTGAAATATTCGCTTCTTCCCGTATGAAGAGCGGGTACTCAGCTGTTTTAAAATAAACAGTTGTCCATTTCATGTAGTGTCTGAGGTATTTAATGATACAACTTGAACCTAAAAACAGTATGATGTAGAAATAACACATTTTGAAAGTCAGGAGTTCTCTGCAAACCGCCAAGCTTTTCACTTTTCTGATCGCGAATGACACTGACGTAGTTTTTTGAGTCATTATATTGCAATGATGCCAGGTTAGTACTCATGACGCTAACTTTACATCATAAGTCAAATAATTTTGCTTTTATTTTAGATTCACATCACTGGAATTAATTGGAATTACACATGTAAGGAAAATTTTCGTTTCCTACCGTGCGAAGAACGGGCACGCAGCTAGTTTATAATAAGTAGAGATAACATGTGATGCATATTCTATAGATTACGAATTATTGTAACAATAGATTAAAGCTGTTGTTGTTGTTGTCATGTCCATGGATAGACCATGGAAAGAGGGGTGCCAGTGCTCCCGAGGGGGTTGGACATTAAAGCTGTTGTGAACTAATAGTATTTAACATGTAAAATTATGTCGCATACTTTCATGTCGCTTTTTTATGCCGCTTTTTTATGGCGCATTTTTGGGACATATTTTTCAATAAAGGGTGTTGAGAGATAAAATGACATAGTCATTAATAGCGCAGTCTTATCTTTTTTCGTTTTGTAAAGGGTTACAAGGGAGGGTGACGTAATTTAAAATTTAAAAAAAAAATGTTCGTTTTATGTAGTATCTGAGGTATTTATTGCTAAAACGTGAACCTAAAAAACAGCATGATGTGGAAATAAGACATTTTGAAAGTGAGAAGTTCACTGCAAACGGTCAAACTTTTCACTTTTTGGATAGCGAACGACGCTGACATAATTTTTTTTTTGTGTCATTATATTGCAATGAACTCATGTTAGTACATATGACGCAAACTTTAAGTCAAGAGTCAAATATTTTTGCTTTTCTAGATTCCACATCCCTGGAATTAATTCGAATTACACATGTGAGGAAAATTTCCGTTTCCTACCGTGCAAAGAACGGGCACGCAGCTAGCAAAAAATAAAAGTCTAAACTCTGTATCATGGATTTTTCTTCTTTCATAGAGCAGAAGATTTATAAATATCTTACTATATTGTTACGCTTATCCCTGACTCACTGATTCAGTGACTCTGTCACAATTCCGGTTGAACCACTCGAAAACAAAACTTTTACTGCCATTACTTCAAAGTGATTTAAAAGTTAAACACAAAAATCCTGATATAATATACACCATTTATACGATCGTCTTGAAATTTTTCATAACTATATAATATATATACATATATATATAAAGGGGGTCAGGGATAAAATGACATAGTCATTAAAACTCGACTATAAGAACCTCGTCAGGGGGAGACCCCCCTGAACCACCCTAATTTTCTAGTTTCATTATTGCCATATTAAAACGATATTAATTGACTATCTCATTTTATCTCTCATCTTTAGTGTATTTCGCCTGGTAACCCTATGCTGAAATTTTTATGATTGTAACCTATTTATAGAAAAATACATGCGATGCATATTCAACAGCTTAAGAAATATTGTAACAATACATTAAAGCTGTTGTGAACTAATAGTATTTAAGTATATGCAAAATACTCAACAACTTTTACATCGCATACTTTATTATGTCGCTTTTTTTGGACATATTTTTCGGACAAATTTCAATAAAGGGGTGAGAGATAAAATGACATAGTCATTAATATAACAATCTGCGGTACTTCAAAAATCTGAAAATCCATCTGGTAACTTTTAAGCGATTTTTCGCTATTTTCAGCTCCATTTTTTTTCTGAGAATAAAAAAATCATTTGCGTCACAAAACTAGATGTCGCAATTGACACTGACGTCATATTGAAGTCACTGTTATCAGGCTTTGAAGGTAAAATTGCGATTCCAACTCGTTTGAAATAGTTTTTCCAGATTAACCAGGTGTTTTTTTTTCCACAAATAAAATCATTTCCTCTGCACGAAGCATTGGTATAACAGGGGCTGTTCTCACAAAACGAAATCTTTCGAATGCGAAAAGCTTCCGCACGTTCCAGAAGAGCATGAAATTCGATTTCCTTATGTAACAAAAATTGAATATGAAGTTATTTATTCTAAGTGGACGAAGATTAAATATGTTGAGAGACATACTTTTGTCAAATGTTTTTTCTAGCGCCCGTTGTAATTGCTCCCGCAACGGGCTTTATCTTCTAGTTTCATATAGCAATGTAAGAAAGAAGAGAAAAAAAAAATTCTGCAATATTAGCCCTTTTTCTGTTAATTTAAAAAAATTCAGATTTTGATCCATGAGCTCTGTTGTTACCAGAATATTATTATAGTTCATACCAATTTTTGGTTTTTATTTCATTCCAGAGCGGACATGAGCTTATTCCCTTTTCGTATTATAACTTTCTAAAAGTAATGCAATTTTTCGAAACATACATTTTTTCAAAGCTATTTTCCTTCACTGAAAATCCATACTTCTTCTTTTTTCAATATTTCTTTCTGTGTTTCTCTTCTGATTTCTTTTCTCTTCAGGTTTAGTGCATCGTATATATCAGATGAAATATATGGGCACCAGAGAAACTCTTTATATAAAATAAATAAAGGTAAAACTGAAAAAAATTAAATTGAAGTAAGAAAACCTGAAACACTTTCAGATTTTAAATTCGCACTAAAGTGCTGTATATTAAAAGCGTATCATAATCCATGCGTCTTATGGATACTTCCATAATTCTATTAACTTGGAAAGTGTATCATTATTCATGACTTTGCCGTACTTTTCTCCCTTGTTCCATAAAATACATCTTTGGAATCGAAATCTATCTTAAAATCGCGTACTAAAATTGTTTTACAATTATCGCTATAGTCCAACTGTACTTCACCGTTTTAAATACTATTTGGATCACGATGTGCATCACAATCAGTGAGTGTGCCGTTTTTGTCTGGTTGATTTCTACTTTAACGCCCCGACCCCCGCCAAGGTGGCGATAATTAAACATATACAGTTACCACGACGATTTTTTGTATTTATGGGGCAACATTAATTTAGAATTAAAATAGTGATTTGGAACAACATGTAAGTATAACATTCCGTTACTTTTTTATTTATTTTGGGTGGCCAGTTAAAGTAGTTTAAATAATTAAGTGACTTCAAATTTCTCAACTGGTGCCTTTATCGCCAATTCCTTCACTTTAGTTTTCATCTAGTTCTTTTGGGAGTGTTGAAACCGTGCATAACTCTTAGAGACCCATGACTGCAAAGCTCGCCAAAGTGCAGCAATTTTTTAGGTTGGCGGGAGTAGGAGCGTTAAAATAGGAATCAACTCTTTCTTGTTCCATAAAACTCATTTTCGGAATCGAAATCTATCTTAAAATCGCCTACTGATACTGTTTTACAATCTTCGCCAAGCATATTCCAACTATGCTTCATCATTTTAAATACTGTTTGGAATGGGCATCGTATTCCATGAGTGTGCCGTGTATGTCTTTCTTGTTCGACAAAACACATATTTGGAATTGAAATCTACATTAAAATCGCCTACTAACACTATTTTACAATCTTCCGTCAGGCATATTTTAACTATATATTTTTCTCGTTTCTAACCAAATTCGGAAGATATCGCCAAACTTGGTTCGGTTTTGAAGTCAATTTTTGGCAGCAAACTTTACGATAAATTATCAAAAATTGCAAACCTTGTGTGATTTTCAAGATTTTAATCGCACCCTCCCCCCACCTCCGAGTTATCTGGCAAACATATTTGAAAAGATCTTCACCGTGACAGTTCATGTCTACAAAACCTGTCTACAGATCATGTCTACAAAGTCGCGTAGACAAAAACCTGGGACTGAATGAAATAGCACGCTAGTGCTAATGAATAAAAGGAGAAAATATTGATGTCTATGCAGCGTACAGGTAAACCAGTTCTAATCAACTGTGAAAAGCCTGCACAGCGTTCGAAGGATTCACACACTTAATAAATTCCGTGTTTTAGCTTGCTTTACGAAACTGATTTCAAAGTGCTGTGTGTAAATTCTTCATTGCTGTGTCTTAAGAGATATCGTACGCAATCCCTAATAAAGCTAAAACACGGCTTCTACAGCACTATCAATTCACAAAGCAAACGTACTCTCACTGACAGCTCTTCACACATTGAGCGTTCAACTTGCACTGAACTGTCGGGGCAGCGCGCTGGTGGAATTTATATATATCCGAGCCAGAAGCTGCGAGCAGTTTCTAGAAAAGTATATTACTCGAAGATTCCAGATAAAGCGGGACTTCTGATTACGTCATAGAAGAGAAATGTTAGGTTATTATGCGTTTTTAATGCAGGAAAAACAACTTCCAGGCCCCATTGGGAAAATCGCGCCAAATGATCAAAAAGTCGCCTAAGCTTGACGACTTTTGGCGAAATATCGCCAAATTTGGCGCCAAAAATAAGTCTCCAAAGGTGAAGAGATCTAAGCTCTAGGACCATTATTTCTCGAGATTTCTAGAAGCCTCATAGAAAAACATACGGGAAAGCGAAACCTCCATATCTCCGGTCCTAATTGACCGATTTTGATGCAACAAAAAGCAAAATTTATCTATTTAAAGCGTAGAAAACGAATTTTAAAACATTTTAAGCCCCAGAGCAGCGGGTTGCCCCGAAAATTCGTAACAATAATTATAAAAGTCTGTAATAAACAACAATGATATTTTAGTAGGCATTTGTATTTTGGAATTTTCAAAAAGTTGTAGAAAATTCAAATTTGGGTTTAAATAACAGTTCTGATAAAATTAAATATCAATTTATAAAGCTGACGTTTTTTTTAAATCTGAAAAAGAACACACACATAAACATACATACATCCCCGTAAAGTAGCATAAATGTATTCCGAATACCTCAAAACGTGTACACATCAAAATATCATGGTCGAGTTATTCGGAAGTACATACAATATTTTCCTTTCATGGTACATTTTCGGAAAAGTAAAAACCCTTTATCCTCTGGTGATCACATTAATAGGGTTAGGGACTGTACATGCATGGAATTCACTACTGCATTTAGGTAATTTCAGTTCGGTTTGAATTCCCATAAACGTAACAAAAAGGAGCTAAATGTGACTGAGAATGATAATTTTTTCGGTAACCGATAGTAGTTTAATTTCTATAAATAAATTAAGGTACGATTAAAATAATTGACTTTCAAACATTTTATATAAATGTACTGTTAAATGTACCCTAAATGTGACACAAACCTAAGAAAAGAAATTGCATCTCAATCAGGCACAATGACCTTATATTTACTTCATGGACTCATAAATTGAGATTGCAGCATAAGTGATATTTTTGTTTTGGTGAATGCAATCATTCCTTTCTCAAACTAAAAAGTCAAATTATTCCAAAAACATTCATTATGGAACTTTTTCGCCCAGATTTGGTGATATTTTGGAAGCAACCTAAAAAAAGCTGTATATGACTGTTAATGCATTTTTCGAGACCCTGTAAAAAAGATTTAAATGTTATTTTTAATTTTTTAAAATGAAAAGTAACCTGTTACTGAGGTCTGTTCTGTTGCGCTCGATGTGGGTGAATATCTCTAAACTGCCAGAGATCGTTATATATTGGGATTCTTTTGGGTGATCCTGTAAAAGAACAATAATAATTAATTATAGCAAAGTAATATTTTTAATAGATAAATAGTATAGAACAGGAATCGAAATAGCGTTTTAGAGATGGCACAAAGAACTATTCAGCTCACGAAAAAATCTTAAATGTTCATAATAATGGTACATTGTAGCTGCAGTTTTCCCGACTTCACTTTAATAATATTGAATCAACAATGCTATGCAAAGGACACACTCACATACACAAAAAATAAGACGGAAACATTTTGATATTTTAAATACGCACTAAAGTGCCATACAATTAAACGTGCCCTATAAATGAAAGCGTATCATAATCTATGTGTCGTCCCCATTTTTCTACCTTATTCCATTAAGTTGAAAAGTGTATCACACGAGTGTGCCACTTTTATCTTCCTTGTTGCATAAAACAGTTCTTTGGAATCGAAATTTATATTTAATTTGCCTACCAAAACTGTTTTACAATCTTCGCCAAACGTATTCTAACTAAAAAGAACCGCTCAAAACAAACCAGTGTTTAAAAGATAAAATAAAAGATACTTATTAAAGTGTACACATGCACACTTTGATAAGTATTTTTTGTTTGTGTCATTTTACAAGTTTTTATTATTTCACGCTATTTTATTATTTTTATTATTTTATCTAACTATATTTCGCCTTTATAAATAAAATACTGTTTGAAATGAATATCATAACTCATGAGCGTACCATATTAGTCTTTGTTTTATTTGTTCCATAAAACATTTATTCAGAATTGAAAGCTATATTACAATCGTCTGCTAAAACTGTTTAACAATCTTCAGGCATATTTTAACTATACTTTTCTTTTATAATAAACTTTAATGTTTGCCGGTTTCTCGCCAAATATGGAAGAAATCGCCAAGCCAGGAACAGTTTTGGAGATTCATTTTTTGGAGCCAAACTTAGTGATAAATCATCCAAAATTACAAATTTTGGCGACTTTCAACATTTTACTCTCCTCTCTCCGTGCTATCTGGCAACCCTACAGAAAAATGCAACAAAAATGTGTCAACGCAAATGGGTTGAAAACAAAATATGCCCACAAATTATGACCACAAAAATATGCCAACAAAAAACCCCAGCATGAACGAAATCGAATTCTAGTGCTTAAAAAATCAGTCATCAGTTTTCTTGTATGCACATTTTGCAGTTTCATATATAACCTTTCACATTAACCTTAAAATACATCTAACATAAGATAAAATTTAAATACTCGTATCTAAATTTGCCGAGAGAACTGTTGATCATCACGGCTATTTGAGCAAATTTTAATGCATTTGCCGGGGTTTCGGTGACATTTCCAGCCCTGGTACAGTTCATAGGAATAACATATAAAAGTTTCGTAGTAACCGATGCCTATTTAAGGCAGTTCGAGAACAGACAGGTAAACAAATCGAAAAAATAAACACCTTTCATTCTCTTGGAAAGTCTTGAAAATGATAGAATAGCATTACCGACACGACATTAGGCTTTATTCTAGCAATTTAAACTGTTTAATCGTTTCTCACGGCTACGTTAATGTGACGTAATTTCTCGTTTCTAGAGCAACCTGCGTCATTTAACAGTTGTAACTACATTTTGATGGCAAAATTTGTAAAATCTTTATTTGGCAACCCTATGCGACAGACAGAAGAGCCTATTAAAAGTTAAAAGGTTAAGAGAAAACCGTAAAATAGCAAGCTTTCTCGAAGGCCTCTTAAATGGTGGCGTAGCCCTTCATTGAAAGAACTTAAAATTAGCTTCAAAGTTTGTAGATATTTATAAAATGTATTTTATTATTATTATTATTAGATTTAAAGTATGTTTATTGTTGCTGTAATCATTTAAGGAGACTCGGAACGCGGCATTTAGTTTTATTATTACTGACTTTCTTAAAAATGACTTTTTGATTATTATGCTAATGTTAAACCAGGCTTGTTAAAACCCCCAGCTTTTCAGACCCCCCCCCCCTAGTTTTTTCAGGGTTTTCGGGGTTTTATGAGGGTTCTTCAGGTTTTATCTGTTTTTTGGGGAGTTTTATCAAGGGATTTTTAAGGAAAGGGATGGGGTTTCAGAATATTCGAAAAAATTTTGCTAAATACAATTTAAAGCAACCAACTGATTACAAAAATAAATTATAAGTGAAAAAAGGGTTCAATTACTAGCAATAATTAATTACAATTATCAATTACACATGAAAAAATGTTTAAATCAGTAATAACAACCAATAATGGTTTGCTCTTAGGTGAATTGATTATTAGTAATAGTTTTAGCAATGAAATTAAAGTACTAGTGCTAAATTAAAATTCTCAAAGTAATGTTTTTTATGGTAAAAAAATCTATTCATGATAGGCATATTGTGATAGGCATAAAAATTTTCTCTAGAAAGAAAAAAGTCTTTCTGAATGTTTTTTCCTTGTGCAGGGGGTGTGCTGGTTGTGGGCCACCTTGTGTTGGTTGCAGGGGGGGGGGTGGGGGGGTGTTTGTTTATAAACTTTACAAGTGGTGTACTGATACTAAGAGATATACAGAGCTGTTTCACGTACGTCATTATCACTACGTAACACCTTAGCAACCAACATTTTTTGGTCAAACATTCGTTCCTTTGAGAATGGTCAGCGGCCGAAAACGCGGCTTTGTATCCCTAAATATCCTAGTTGACCTAAAAAAATTTCAGTGACGTCACGCGAAAATCATCTATTAGCTATGTAATTAAAGTTGGAATTTTGAAAAAACTCCAGTTGAGTTTTTTCAAGTGGGCTCTTTCGAAAAAACTCACTCGTTCTTTTCGGGTTCAAAATCACATCACAAAAAGCCTGTTTTAAACACATTTACCTAAACTGAAAAATTTTTTCTAAAAAATTAAAACAAAAAAAGTCATTGTTTTGGTCCCAATTTTAAAATGCTACTCCTTGTTTGATTTTTTTTTTTTTTTTTTGCTTCAGTTCCTTTATGTTGTAAAGAGCGGTATTTTCAACAAGTTTAAGGATTGGATTTTCGTTATTTGCATTACAGAGAAAAAATTAACTGCATCTATGTACAGGGAAGTTTAAAATATAATGAAAAATGCCACATTTTAGTTTTTTTAAGTTTTCAACATACAGCTAATCCGATTCTTAAATCTTTTACATGTCATATAAACTTCAAATCGAAAAATTGCCAAACAATTCCTTCAATATTTGACAAAATCTTCAGAAAAACAATAAACTGAGATAAATGTGTTTAAAGAATTCAATCAGTTCATCAAACGAAGGACTGGTGTTCATAAGAACAGTTGCAGCTGTAATCGAAATGTGGCTTAGACATGCGCTGAGTCCCCTTAAGTTTGTGAAAACAATTAAAATCTTTGTTGAAAAAACACAATAAAAGGTTCTTATCACAATACGATGGTGTCGAGTGTGTAAAAAGGGTTCCCCTTCATCAGCTTCAAAAAATTTTAGACACCCACTCCAGTTGAAAGGTTCGATGACTGAATATTTTGCACCTGATGAAGGGTGGACCTTCTTGCTCTACTCGAAACGATCCTTACTTTGATAAGAACCTTTTATGGTGTTTTTCGACAAAGTTTTTAATTATTATCACTTTTTAACACGACATTTGTTAGTGTTCTTGTCATTTAAGCTTGAATTTCTTTATTATATACTAGACCAGCGTTGCCCAGGTGCATTAGGTGTTATGGCATATTTTGCCGAAACACTCAATGCATCCGGTCACTGGTATTGGTGCATCAATTTTGTACTCGGATACAAAACTGATCTGCACGTCTGTATTTTTTTTTATCGTAAATGTGCATACACAGAACAAAAAATGATAATTCAACAAAATTTTGTTGATTAACAAAGTTTGGTTTGCGTTATTTCGCCGAATAATTTTGTTGGTTTTAACAAAACTTTTTATAAATTAACCAAATTAATCGTTGAATTAACAAAGATTTTGTTGATTAAAAAAATTTCTTAGAAATAGAGCCAACAAAAATTTTGTTTAATCAACAAAATATTTTTTCCAGAGTAATTTTTTGGTGTATAAGGCTATGCTTACTTATGCATTTTAAGTTAATTTTTCAATAATTAATGACATACATTATAAAATAACACTACAACTAAGCATTTATTTTTATTTACTTGCGGATTTGTCAGCATGATATTCGGTTTTAATTAATGCTTTGGGAGTTGCCATAAAATTCAGAAATATATGTAAATAATGAAAAAAGAGGATTTTCTTCTTTGGGATAAAAGGTAGCCTATGTTCTAATTCAGGGTATAAACCGTTTTTGAGATACGAACGCTAACCCCAAATTTAGCCTCCAGGTGGCACTGTAAGCGGCTTTCTTGCGTAACATGGCAAGTTTACAATTTTTAGACCCTATTTTTTATGACTATAGTTCTTACCATTCAGAAATTATTGGGGTGGGAACGGACTTTAGCGGGTGCACTATACAAATATACAATGTACTTTAATTATTAAGTTCATTCCATTAAAATCTGTTATGATCTGTTTGTTTAAAACGGTTTAAATTATTTTCGGGTACTCTTCTAAAATTAGCGGGTTAACAAGCTAATTTATCTTTTTAAGGTGTGTAAAATGTGTTTTAAACATCACGGTGGGGGGGGCAAGGAATGAATAAATATTAATAAAAATTCAGCTTTTTTGTTATCCAGTCTACCCTTCCGGTACATTAGGCCGGATAGTGGAGTGTTTACTGTAATTCAAAACAAAACTGTAAATCATACACGTCACACCAGCTAATTTTCTGAACGCCTTCCCACCTTTATACTTTATACTGTATGCAAAATATTCATAAGGAAGAGAAAAGTGACTTACAGTCCACTTTACTCTCACCTTTCAAAGAATTTGCCATGAATAATGTAGGATATAGGATATTTTTTTTCCTCTGTTCCTTCGGAAGCGTAGATCTGTGGGTAGAAATTCTTTATTCCTGCCTCCGCCCTCATGCCAATCTCTTAAAGAACGTCTCACTTAAGATACTCCTATTTACATAACGCTCTCCGCGAAATTCAATTTGAGTGTCACAAATTGAATCATATATCTTTGGAAGGTTTTAGCGTGCTGTAGAAGTAAATGTCGAAACTACGTCTTATGCTGGGGAAGTTTCATCACCTTTTTGCTTCTGAACGTCTGATGGTAGTCTTAACCCTTTAAGGCGCAACCCTTTCCCAATGCTGAAAAAAGGCAGCCGTTGCCATCGCTCGACTTAACTACCAGCAAGATGGTCGACGATCGAAACGTTCATCGCGTGCTACAGATCTGGAGACCCTTTTTTGACGCAGCACAGCCAGCTGCGTCAAAAAAGGGTCTCCAGATCTGTGGCACACGATGAACGTTTCGATCGTCCGTCATCTTGCTGGTAGTTAAGTCGAGCGATGGCAACGGTTGCCCTTTTTCAGCATTGGGCTATCTATCCAGCTGTTCTCGCATTCTTCCATTTTTCAGCAGATGTCAGTGCTGTTAAAAATAATCGTAACTATTTTTTTTTACGGGAAATGACGTGCTAAAAAGTAAAGGATTCTCGTCTAGCTATGTCATCCGCAATAGAGATGAGTTCGGGCTCATTTTTTGATACCCGAGCCCGCCCGAGCCCGAAATTTCAGCTAAAGACGAATAAAATTAACTACTGCATTAATAGGATACAATAAATTTTGGTGCTTCACACACCTTCTAGTCCCCCGTGCCGCTATTTTTTGAAATAAGTACGTCTATTTATACCATGAATCACTTTTTAAAATCTGTTTCAAGGAGTATGTTCACCAAAGAAGAAATTTTTCACGAGCCCGAGCCCGAACGCAATCGTGAATTACAGAGCCCGGGCTCGGGCTCGGGCTTTCGGGCTCGGGCTGAGCCCGTCTCATCATCCGTCAACTATTTTTATAGAAATCAAATCTATTCTTCGTGACTGGCAACAGTCAAAACGTCAGAGTTTGGTGTTCCCAGAGCGGGAACACTGCGCGTTTGAGGGTTAAAAATAGGTTTAAGAAAGTTTCTGATTGCGAGTCACGATCATAAGATTGAAATACATATTATTTAGATAGATATTACTTAGAAGAGCTATTTTGAAGCTGTTGCATACATTTAGCAGGGATACGGAATATGTCCAAACTCGTGAAAAGGGTTCGGGAGAAATTCTAAAGTGTCGGGGAAATTTTCGCCACGAATGTATTTATAAAGAAAAACTCGGCTGTTCGAGCCTTGTCAGGGGGAGACCCCCCCCCTAATTTTTTAGTTTCATTATTGCCGTATTAAAACGATATTAATTGACTATGTCATTTTATCTCTCATCTTTCGTGTATTTCGCCTGGTAACCCTATGTTGAAATTTTTATGATTGTAACCTATTTATAGAAAAATACATGTGATGCATATTCTACAGCTTACGAAATACTGAAACAATAGATTAAAGCTGTTGTGAACTAATAGTATTTAAATATATGTAAAAATAGTATTTAAATATATGTAGCATTATGTTGCATACTTTTATGTTGCATTTTGGGACACATTTTTGGAACAATTTACAATAAAGAGGGTGAGAGATAAAATGACATAGTCATTAAAAAAAAAGGAAAGAATGTTTTTGCACAGATAGAGCTGTTTTTAAAATTATCTACCTTGATTTGATTAGAGCGGCAGTTCCTCTTAAGGCTAAAAATCAGATTGTCCAAAAATCAGAGCTATCCTAGTAGGTTCTTGATGTTTTTTTCAACCCTTAGGGAAAGCATCATTAGGAAAGTGGCATTTTTATTGTTCCTTAATGGCTTTTAAAAATTATGTTATTTTAAATTGAATAAAAAGTAATATAATTAATGAATTTTTTAAATATATCCACAGATGATCGATCAGATATGCTGGATTTGTGTGTTGCAATTAGTGTTTGAGCTAGCCTGAAAATATTCTCAAAAATTATTTTATTCTTACCAATCTATCTTCGAATAAAAAGCTGAAAAGATGTTTTATTTCATTGTAGATTTTTCATTCAATACATATTAGGGTTTTTTATATTACTAATAGTCTGATCTAAGTTTACTAATAATAATAGTCACTTAACTGGAATGAAAATATGCTACGGTCTGGAAGGGGGGTGGGGATTTCGGACAAAAAAATGTTTTGGGGGAAATATTCGGCCCTGAACATTTTCTGATCCCCGATATTTAGATGGCTACGTCATATTTTTAAAGGGGTGATACGATCATATACCACGGATAAGTGCGATTACTTCCTTGAAGTAGAGAGATTTATAAAAAATTCCAGTGAAAAACAGGACTAAGTGTAAGGAAAAGTTTGGTAAGATAACGAACGCAATATTTCTCAAATGCAATCGTAAATAGCAGCACCTGTACGATTGGACTAGTTAAACCCAGTCTTCTGGGGATTAACTAGTCCAAAATGCGTATTCTACGCGTCAATAATTAAAATTTGCATTTTGCTGCATGAAAATCAGTTAGCTAGAAGGCGGAATAGGAAGTTTTGGGTGTTCCCATTTCTTAACGTAGAGTTTTCTCAAATTTTCGAGAAATATATGCGCTATCGCTTAGTTGACTTCAGTTTTAGAGATACGTTTTTGGCTCCAAATTTGGCAGTTTTCGCCCAAAAGTTCACATGCTTGGCGACATTTGTCACGATTTCCTTAATCGGGCCTAAAATGTTTGTTTCCTTGCATTAGTATTACGCAATAACCTAGTATTCCTCGATTGCATTTCTATTAAGTAATCAAAGTTTCCGATTGATTGGGATCGTTCCAGAAATCGTATCTCGTGGAATGTTCGAGCAACGTCCTCGTGAGGTATAGAGTTCAGTTCAATTGAGTTGGGATCGAATATTCCTTGAGTTCTCTGCGTCAGTCTCTGTATTGCATGCTTTTGTAAGCGATCTTTCGTTGTTTTGAGAAGCTTATTTTTTGAAAGCTGTTTGTGAATTTTTCATTGTTATACGAAGAGAGTTTTCCTCGATAATTTACACTGAGTTTTTAGACTGTGGACAGATGTTATTGAATGCGAAATATACCATCTGAGATCGCATCTGTGATTATTGCCTATCTTATTCCTGTGAACTGTGAACAGCAGGATTGTCCTACGAAGTTCTAGAATCAATAAAACTTATGTTTCGTCCAGTCAACTGAACTGTTTACTAGAACTATCCATTTGCACTGGACTTTTATACGCTACGAACTCGGAAATTAAGGAGAGTTTTCTGCAACACTACTAGCATTGTGTCAAGAAGCTCACTAGAAGTAGTGTGTGATCATTTTGTGAGTAATGGCGAGTCATATGTGTTTTTTTAATCAGTGCTTTTAAATTTGGAGCTTCACAGAGCAAAAAATACAGATTAAAGCAAGTGATATTGACACCTCCATAAAATAGTTTAAAAATTCAATTCGTAATGTTAAAATCGTGCGTTTATTTTCGACAGAGTTTATTTTCGAACATAGTCTTTCGTTTCTTTCGTATTATATCTTTCGTTTATATAAGAAGTTTATTTTCGACAAGCATGGATGCAGTTAACCCTTTGAAGTGCCAGTATTCTCACATCAATAAAGAAGACCAACTGGATAGACTGCCCAACTCTGAAAAAGTACAGCCGTTTCCATCGATCCATTTAATTACCAACAACATGGCGGTCAATCGATTCACCCCTCTGACGCCACAGAGCTAAAGAAGTTTTCTGACACAGCTGGCTGTGCAACCAGAGGGGTGATTCGACCGACCGCCATGTTGTTGGTAATTAAATGGATCGGTGGCAACGGCTGCACTTTTTCAGAGTTGGTACCATTTGTCCATATTTTTCTGCGAGTCATAGTGAAAGGGCTGAAATAAGATGGTTTCACGGCGCAACAACTGCGCGCCAAAGGGTTAAGCAACTTTAAATCGGAAATGGCTGCGTGGGGTAAGAGGACAAGCAGTTCGTCGTTCCACTTCCGAAGAACGAATCAGGTAACATGTCTTGCGCTCATAATCAATGATCTGGCTGGCTGGGATCATAATGGAAAGAAAGACAGACTTTGGAAATGCGAAGGGAGGGGTGGGGAGTCCCACAGCCCAACGCCCATGCTTAAGAAAGAATATGCAGGGAGCGTAATAGATGCTGGCGATTTATCTCAAAAGATGATTCCAAAACCATAACTCAAAAAAGTTGTGGGAAAAGAACGATAAAGAAATAAATGGATTATAGATAGAATATAAACCACATGACCTTATTCAAACAATCACAACAGACTACAGTTGTGATCAAAGAATCATATAGGGGGGGGGGCAGGTGGGGAACGATGTTGAAAAATCTTTTGATATATTAAAACTTTTTTTTTAGAACAAGCGGCACTTGTCGATTAGGCATTCGCCACTACAACGGTCCGAAGGTATTGGGTATTTCATTATGGGGGCACCCAATGAACGGTCTTTACTACCCCCTATGAAGTTATGGACGAGTTAACATCCAATCCCAAGGTGGGAATCAAACCCGGACCCAAGGCATAGTGAAATGGTTTTTTAGCCAATACACCAGCCATATACAGCCATACTACATTTATGATGCTACCATACTACATTTAACATACTATATTATGATGCTGCCACACTACATTTATGATGACTGCGATTTAAGTATTTTGATTCCTAAAAAAATAATTAAGATCAAGCGAAAAGATCAATTCCACGACATAAAAGCAAGGTATCATATTATGAACGTTCAAGTGTTACCAGTGCATGCTTTTTAAAAAAGAAATTCACAAATAAGTAATTGAGTCCGATTTACCTTACCATAAACAACAAACATTACTTTAAATGGTTGATAAAATTTCAATGAACAATTTTCAAGCTAAAAACTTCTAATTATATTGCAGGCATAAAATAATAAACTCAACTTATCTGGATAAACACGTAATTGTCAAGAGAATAATGCATTCCTTGATCGGGAATTTTAAAGATCAAAGCTGTATTTTTAAAACAGACCTTCCCCCAAAGAAAAAAAACAATTTTTTTTTCTTATGCTGCATAAAATGGTGTAATGAAACTGAAATGTTACGCAGGGTCATTAATTATACTGACAATTTTATGGCAACTGCTTCTCATTTTATTCATAAAAGTAAATTACCTCGTGGGGAAAAGAAAAGAAAATGTTAAAAGATAAAACTTGACGACTTTTTCGTGTCATGCAAATGTGCGCTGCGACATGCAGTGATAGTTTAATTAACAATGAAGATTAAAACAGCATAAAAAGTGACTGACGATGGGAGCACTTAAGCAGTAGATAAGGTTTTTATTTAACCCCAAAATACATGATTTTTAAAAAATGGCCTAAAAATTAAATTGTAACTTCATTTATTCTTACTTATGCAAGGAGAATCATGCAGTTTACCATAAAAACCTTCAAAAATGTTCATATTCGAAAATTCAGAATGTCCACGCTATAGCTTCTATAAAATAAAAGAAAGTAATATAACCTAAATCTACGTTATTTAGCCCTAATACTATTATTACTTTCCGAACATGTACCATGTAAGGAAAGTATTGTAATCGTGAAAAAATTCGATTTGGTGTATATTCTTGGTGTATTTACACGTTTTGAGGTCTTCTGAATTCATTTATGCTATTTTTACGAGGTGTGTGTGTGTGTGTGTGTGAACACGATAGTTCCTAAACGGTACATTCGATTGAGCTCAAATTGGGTATATATGTTATAAACCACCGTCGTAAGACCGGTATTGATTTGGGTGTGGATAGGACTTATAGTTTTTCTACAGGGCTATGACAAAGATTTCTTTTACATTATGGCCTATGAGGAGAAATTCTTGAAAGTGCGCTAGCGTTTAAACGGCGCATTCGATTGCTCTTCAATTTGGTATATATGTTTGAATTATTCATCGATTAAAATTTATTTAAATGCTTCGTAATGATCTTAATCGTAAGTGTTCGGAAAGTCGAGTGGAGTCACTCCTCCAAATTTTTTAAAAATAGTTTTGTATTTATTTTCATTTAGCCAAAAAAAAAAAAAAAATAAAAAAAAAAATAGAACAAATCAGAAATTCGTGCAAAAATTAGTTTTCTGGATACATGCGCTTTAAATTCAAGCTCGTTTGCTCAAAAATAATATTGGCACATATTTAAAAAAAAAAAAACACTATTTCCATAATAGTTCTGTATTTATTTTAAATGAAAATTTTAGACAAAAACTACAAAATTTAATTTTTATTACGTAAAAAGGAGAGTATAGGGAGCTGGCTACAGTAGGTGCTGCAGGGTAAATATTTCTTAATAAAACTCCAAGAAGCTGCAGAACTGAACCATATTTTATGTTGTATAAATGTATTATGTTGAATAAGGGAAATCTACGTCATTTTGATGTAATGAGTTTAAAACTCCTTTCGAAACTCAATCAGAATGACAGACTTTCAAGTAAAAAATACACCAGGCACGAAATAATTCCATATATTCTCATATTTCCGATCAGATGAAGAGTAGTTATTGATTAAAATTTAAGGTTACGTATAATCATTTACAAATTCTCACTATCGCATCTTGAAATCCATCAATCAGAATGTTCTATAAAAATTTAGTCAAGTAATAAGATACACATTTAGGCCTTCATTCAAAGTTGGTTGTCTACGACAAAGAAATATCATGTGAGACTACAAATTTTAAACGAAAACACTTTAAAATCAGCTGATTCATGAAGTTTTTAACGTCCTTACAAAAGTGTTTCCTCCCCCCCCCCGCGTTTTCTTAGAAACGAAAGGCGTGAATACATGTTAGAACCTCTCAGAAAGTCCTCTGATCAAGGCAACCCCATCCAAAGCAGATCGCCCAAGAGTAGCGCTACCATAACAACACAAAAAAACAAACAGACTTAGCAACGGAAGGATTGAATAATTGTGCACTAAAAAGAAAAGCATGCATTAAAACTAAAGGAAAAGTATCAAGTAGGAAGGTAGAAGTTCGTTGCATCTGTGTGTGTGTGCAATGGATAAATTGAAAAGTCTCTTGCGACATAAAATAAAACCTACACCATGTGTGTTGTTTTAGAACTCAAACCAGAAAGACAAAAGCTTATGCGCTATATACCATCTCAAGTAAGTATCTCTAAGGCAAAGTTTATGTTACGAGTCAAAGAATTTCTCATATTTTGAAATTTTGTCACGATGGAATACGTTTCACTTATATAAGAAAATCTGATGTGTCCAACACATGACTTCCTTGCACGTCTATTAAATCAAAAATATTTTCTACGCACTTCCTCTAAACTTATTTGTTTGAAAGAGATAAAATATCAATAATAGTAAAGTTTAGCGATTTCTAGCCAAATACTTCGATATCGCCAAGCTGAGTTCAATTTGAAAGATTTCCTTCTGACACTTTATTTCGCAATATTTCACCAAAAGCCGACAAACTTGAGATAGTTTGCGAGACTTTGGGGATAGCCAAAGTAGTCATTGACCACAGACTTTCAATGAATTGAATGCATCTATACACCTCAATGTATTTAAAGTCATTTGGCTCTGTAAATAAATTCCCAGTCGATTGCTGTCAAAAAAGATATTGAAAACAGTTAGATATTATAATATAGCTCTAAATACAAAAGTTCAAAATTCTACGGGTTAAAGTTTTAGAGTTATACAAAATACGAAATAATTTTTGGCGCCAAATTTGGCGATATTTCGGCGAAACGCGTCAATGTCGACGACATTTGGCGAGATTTTAAGCATGGGCCAACAATGACAGATTATCGCCAAATTTGGCGATATTTCGCCAAAACTCGCCAAGAACGATGACAAATGGCGATATTTTGGGCATGGACCAAATGACTAACTATCGCCAAATTTGGCGACATTTCGGAAAAACTCGCCAAGGTAGAGGACAGACGGCGAGATTTTGGGCATGGACCAAACAATGACTGTCTACAATTGTATTATATTGAAGATGTCCATAGACATTAAAGTACTGAAATTCTTTTCGGTGGTCCTGTAAATAAACTCTCCAGTAGATTGGAACCAAAAATCGAGATGCACAAGTAGATGTTACAACAATCTTATATATGAAATTTCATAATAGTTTTTGAGATTTGAAAGTTAAATATGCACACACGTACACCAAAAGTCGCCAAGCTTGGCGACTTTTGGCATAGTTCTAGAGGGAGGCACGTGACTGTGGTCGGGCCATTACCTAACTTATGTGGTAGGACGGTATTGTGCTTGAAATGGATGAATGCCCCTAAAATTGCCATTGACCGTAATGTATTGGAAATCTTTTGAGTGTTCCTGTAGCAGAACTGTAAATGATAAAGACACGTTTTTAAATGGAGAAATTCATTTTCTAACTCTTTACAGCATATATCACTTCTGAGTCGTTTGAAACAGCCCAATACCTCTAAAAAACGCTTTGATGAATTTCGGCCCATAGAGCGTAATGTATTTCGAATCTTTTGGGCGGTCCTGTAGATTAACTAACCAGTCGAATGGATCCAAAAGGGGAGGTGCACAACTAGATGTTACAACTATCCAAAATATGAAGTTTCGACATTCTACGCCTAATAGTTTTTGAGATATGCGAGTTTAATGAATTTCGGCCCATTGAGCGTAATGTATTTCGAATGTTTTGGGCGGTCCTGTAGATAAACTATCCAGTCGAATGGAACCAAAAGGGGAGGTGCAAAACTAGATGTTACAACTATCCAAAATATGAAGTTTCGACATTCTACGCCTAATAGTTTTTGAGTTAGGCGAGTTCAATGAATTTCGGCCCATAGAGCGTAATGTATTTTGAATCTTTTGGGCGGTCCTGTACATAAACTATACATTCGATTGCGACCAAAAGGGGAGGTGCACAACTAGATCATAGAACAATCCTAAATATCAAATCTCAACTTTCTACGACCAATAGTTTTTGAGATATGCGAGTTACATACATACGTACGTACGTACGTACGTACAGACGGCATGGAAAAACTGACCACAATAGACTCGCCGCTGGTCAAAATGAGTTGCAGACGCCTTAATATGATCGTGCATGCTAGCCTACGATGAGATGCATCGAAAAAATTCTTAAAATTAAATTTAGAGGTACTCAAAATCGGTTTTTTGGTCGAAATTTGGCCCCCAAAATTTTTCGGGATCACATTACTTCCTTATACTACGTACAAGGAAGTAAAAAAACATTTCCTTCTGTACGAAGAACGGGTACGCAGCTAGTTTTTAATTAACTCCTGTTCTTTAAAACTTTGGCACCTAATTTTCTGTATCCGAATATACCGGACTCCTTACACTCGTGCGTTTGTTATTGAAACAAACTTCCATTGGTTCTCAGTCACCTATTTCAATTGAATTAAAACAAACACTACTGTTTACGAGCGTAAGGAGTGTTTTGATACTTTGCTTACACTAACTTCAGCGAGGTTACATTATGAACTTTTATGCTGTTTTTATATAAGAAGCGCCACAATAACAAAAACAGTTCGAATTTCTCATTACGATACAGTATACGATAGCACATTCTACAAAACGTTTCAAAACTGCCAAATTCAAATTCTTTTATAGAACACAAAATGCAATTTCGAACATTTCCCAGATTTCTCTCCCATCAAAATGCTTTCTAAAGAATTTCTTTGAGTGGCTATGCAATACATTCCATAAATATTTGTGAGTGGCGCTCAGAATAAGCATTCCCTGCATTCGCCATTCACTGACGTGAAGTCAACAGCCTTATCTTTGATAAGCGGTTTCGACACCACCTTGACAAGCTGTCGCTTAAGGTTGTGACAGATTGACAACTGCTGTACTACATTTTATCACGTCTTGCTAGAATACTAGTAAGTACGCCTACTAGTAGCCCATTATATATCGTCCGAGCTGAAAACTTCATTGTTAGTTTAACAGAGGAGATATATATATCCGAGTCTGAGATGAGCTAGCTATACAGGGAACAATTATTTTTCTTTGTGAAAACTTAATTAGCTTTGTGCACTTCAAGAATGCCAAAGAAAGGATTAGACATTTGACTAACGGGCAGTGTTCCCGCCCTGGGAACACCAAACTCTGACGTTTTGACTGTTGCCTGTCACGAAGAAGAGATTTGATTTCTATAAAAATAGTTGCGGGTGACATAGCTCCACGAGAATCCTTTACTTTGTAGCACGTTATTTCCTGTAAAAAAATGGTCACGATTATTTTTAACAGCACTGGCATCTGCTGGAAAATGGAAGAATGCGAAAACAGCTGTATCGATTGCTCAATGCTGAAAAAAGGGCAGCCATTGCCATCGCTCGACTTAACTACCAGCAAGATAGCGGACGATCGAAACGTTCATCGCGTGCACAGATCTAGAGACCCTTTTTTGGCGCAGCTGGCTGTGCCGCACAGCAAAGTTAAGGCGAGGCGCACAGCAAAGTTAAGGGTTAAGGCGAAAAAAAAAATGGGTTAGCGAGAAATAAGTTGCCCAGAGGGCTATAAAATGCGTTTAATGGGTGCAAACGGCATAAAATTTAAATTACAGATAAATCAAATTGATATTCATTAAATAAGTATTAGGTGTATCTGTAAGTTATGTTTTTTTACATAAAATTTAAACAAATAAATTTTCAGCAAGTATTGAATTACACACGAAATGTGTCTGTGCATAGGACTCATATTTGTAAAATTTTAAAGCGAGAATTTAATGGATAATATTTTCTTTTTCTTTCAAGAAAAGACGCCCCCCTCCCCACTTTCTTCACGTCCACCTTACTTGGAGGATTCTATTCGAAATGTTCGGATATCGATACTTAGGTATACGCGTCTAATCTAGCACCTGCACTAAAACAACTCAAATAGGTTCCAAATTTTGCATTATTAGCTTCAGTAGCTTTGTCTAGGCAAAATATTGACATACGAAAAAAAAAATGACATTGCTTTCTGGTACACCTAATAATAAAAGTCATCAATTGTTGGCGTTGTAACAGGAATGGTATTATTTGCAGATAGTGACAATCTGAAACATCATTTGCTTTTTACAGCATGCTTATTAGCATTATTCTATGGATAAAAACTAGGAGGATTCCGCACGAGTATTAGTTATTTTTTGACACATGATGACTACGTTGCAAAGAAAAAGAGCCAATCATAAAATTGCTCTACCAGGACCAGGAGAACTCTAAAAGAATGTACACGATAACACGTGGTGACGTCCCGTTTCTAGGGTTTTACAAAACACGTCCCACAAAAGGTGCGTACGGGAGTCAAATGTCCCGTTTTTGGTCATTTTTTAAATATAATAAGTAATTTAATAGCTCGATAAATTATTTAGATTAAAGAGATTTTAAACATCAAGTTTCTTTCCTGAATGAATAAGATCACAGCAGAAGAGATTGTATACTTTAAGTACCTTTTCTAAATAAGGACTATTATGATTTCAGTAAGAGTGGCTTATCGTATGTTAAGTTTTTTTCCCCAAATAAATAATTATAATAATGCTAGTAAAATATATGATTTAAGATTTTAAGTTCCCTTAAAACGGTATTGATACTGTTTGTGAAAGAAAATATAAGGTTTATTGAATTTAATTGCAAATGATAGAACTATTTGTTTTGATTATGAGGAAGAGAAATGGAAGACCCTAATAACTAATGTTAATATTTTATTAGTTTGCCTGATTATTTTAACTTTTGTTAAATATACTGCATGTATAATTACGCCAAATTAGTAAGCATAGTATTGAATAAAATTATTTAAAGTATACAAATTAAATCTGGCTTTAATTGTTGCTCGCCTTCCTCTGTTGTTGTTTTTGTCGTGTCCATGATAGATGACGCTATCCGTGGGAAGAGGGGTGTCAGAGCTTCCAAGGGGGTTGGACTTCTACTTGTTGGTCCCTAATTTTGAACCGATTCTAGATGAGGGACCAACCACCACCTGAAATCGGCACTATTCCAGAGGAATCGTTTAATAACTTGGGGGACACTGGAGCCACGACGGATTTTATGTGCACCAGCTCCCATTAGCGTACACGGTTCCACAGCGGACGAGCCGAGCGGGAGATGACCCTCCCAAGCACTGGCCAAGCCGGATGCTGCTTCACTTGCCGTGTTCTTATGGGAACGGAGTTTAGCGCCCAGACCACTGCGGGACTCGGCTTCCTCTAATAAGTAAGATAAATCCCGCTTTTTTTAGTCGCGTCCCGAATTTCATACGCGAAAGTCCCATAAATACGCGTATAAAAGCTGGCAAACCTAAATATAATAAGAGATCTCAAACGCAGGAAGAGTTCGTAGTGAGTAAGCAGTCGTAGCTCATAGCAGTTACGATAACCTGACGTACGAGCGTAGTAACAGAAGTTTCCAGCACGGGCACTATCAGGAAGGAAAAAGTAGTTTTACAGGCAGGGTAAAATGTGTTATGCTCGTTATAATAAAATATACTGTTTGATTCATAACTATTGGCTCAAAATTTAAGGGGGGTAGGAGACATAATAGAGAATAAGAATCATACAGCAATGTGGGATCGGAAACGTCTTTTTCATATCGTCATTGTTGACCATTGTTCGACATGAAAGTGCAACAATGAGCCATAGAAACAGTAATTAGCGCTCCCTTGGCGGCAAAGATCAAAATGTCGCCGAACTCTCGCTAACGGAGAGCGTGATAAAACTCAGTAACATATTACGAATTATTTAATTTGTGTAAATGTAAATTATAATAGCCTTTTGGAGAGCGTATCGTAAAATAAAGTTCACTTAACAGAATGCTGCTCTACCTTTCTTCTTTCAAATGTTTGTTGTAACAATCATTTTTACAAATACTTTTTACCACGATACTATACTAGGAAGGCATGCATTTTTTTCTGTCCCCTTTTTCATACGATTTTAATTAGAAAAAGAGAATTAGCGCTTTTCTTCCTTCTTTTGCCCTTCATACTATTTATTTTAAAATTAAATACTATATCTATCAAGATAAATAAACTTTTTGTCCAAATTTGGCAAATTTTGTTGTGCATTTGTTAAAATGTACTACGAGCGTTGCTCGGGGTCCTGTATTATGTAACTTGCATATCTCAGAAACGAATATCCGTAAAATATTGAAAGTTAGTGTTTCAGATTATAATAACATCAAGCTGTTTTATCTATCTTTTTGATTGGAACCGACATGGCAGTCTCTTTACCCAATAGACGTTCAATATATTAAGGTCTATGAACAAATTAAACGTTCTAAAGGCTAAGAAAGTAGACGATTTACGGAAGTCAAAATGTTTAAACGCCCTGAAACTTAAATGGTATTTATTTGTGGGATTAAGATCACTTTTCAACAGCAAACAAAAACCAGGATATTGTGTAAAACACATAGAACAGTAATGGAAAACCTTGTGTACTTTCCAAAAGGTCTTTCATTTATCAGCAGTAAAGCATTTACTAATCCACACTATGTCGGAAAGCTAAAACGGAAAGTAAATAAAACGGAAAAGCGAAATGTTACCATTCCAAAGAAGAAAAAAAAATGTAAGAAAACTAGAATAAATTAAACAAAAAAAGAAAAATTGTACGAGGTTAAGGAAAAAAAAAGGCAATAGGTAAAATTATAAAAGTAAAGGCAAAAAAGATAACATCAAAGGGAGAGGGAATCTATAAACCTATACCATGTCAAACGCATTGATTGTTAAACACTTACCAGTATAGCAATCTTTATTTTTTCACCCAAATTTCGCACTTTGGAGATATGTGACGATCTGTCTATGTCAAATTTGGTAAGATTTCACGCATACCCTCGAGAAAGGGGTAACAATATTAATGAAATTTTGCAAGACCCTGTAAAAAATCTGGAAATGATATTTGCATCCTTTAATTGAAGAGCAAGCTGTTATAGACGTTAATATACTATAAGTAAATGAGTATTTCTAAACTATGATAGACTGTCATGTGTTGGAATTATTTTGAGTTCTCTCGTAGAACTATACATGCTAGACACTATTTTTGATGGAGCGAAATATTCTGTAATCCTTAATAACATATATTAATTTTGTTTTGTTTGAGGTATTCAAATATCTTCAAAGTACGCTATAATAAAGAATGACTGCCCATACAGCGTAATGTATTGGAACTCTTTTGGGTGCTCCTGTAAAAGAACTATAAATGCTACACCCATCATTTTAAACGTGGTTCATGGAACAACACACAGGAATAACTTATATAAATGTTGTAGTAATCGGTGCATATTTAGTTCAAACAGGACAGGCAAACCGAAATCATAAACATTTCATCTTTGATTGAAAGTGTTTAAGATACTAATACAGACAAAACATCATATGAAGTAGTTTTTAAAAGTCATTCAGAAACACAAAGAAGGCATTTGAGTTGACAACACTGATAAATTTATTTTTATCAGCTAGTTTTCATTTAGACATTTTGATCTTACTTGTAAGGAAGAAATTAAAAACTGCAATAATAGAAAGTCTCCCAATTCTCTACTATTGATTTTCCATTGACTTTTTGTTTTCATTCAGTCAGTGAGCTCCATCAATCATTTGTAACTGGCATTAAACAAGGCACTGTACATTGGGAGATAGTTGAAGTGTGCACATCCACGGTTTTAGCTTCTAACGCGGCTGTCGATCTAAATCTTGAATCCGTAGATCAAAGGTTGGAGTTTTGGGTGGCTTTCTCCTGATGCAAAATGAATACGCGTTAGAACCTCTTCAAGGCTTCCGCTCATAGCATCCGTTTCTAAAGAAGAAAGCCTTCGTAGCTTTGGTTTATCCAAAAAACAAACAAATAACTGCCATAATATAAGGTTACGAACTATTTTTCTTGCAAAAAGAGTACAATTACAGTAGCGGATACTGGTTTTTTTTTCATTGAGGAGGAACTAACTTTAGAAAAACATCTAATTTGGCCTAAAAGAAATGTATATAATAAAGCAAATTGTTACCGTAAAATAATGTAAAATATTGTAACTATTTTGGAGAGGCTACTTTTTTTTTAAATGACTATTTTAGATAGTCAAAAAAAGCAAAATGTTCCTTTACAGCATTGCTATTTTGGGGAAGGGGATCTAAAGCCTCCTCACCTAAAGATTCACCAGTGCACCAAAGGAGTTTAATGAAATATGAGATAAGATTATTGGTGGGGCGAGAAAAGAAAAAGAAAACCCAGCCTAATACTATATTTTTAAAATAAGACAGAATAATTCCAGTATTTTAAATTTATATAACTTTAATTTTTAAAACAATATTTTACTGGTGTAAGACTTCTTTTTAATACTTCTGATTTTACTTTACATAGTACACCCACTTTAAAACAACTTCCATTCCGCATATCAGTTGCTCAAAGGATGCTAAAAGTAAATGAGGGGAATTTGGAAAAAAAAAAATATGGTGAGGTGCTCATATTGGAGAAAAACGCTCACTAGAATTAACCGCCTAAAAGAGTACGTTTGGTCTTTTTATATTTAATGCTTTTATCTTTAGTTTTCTTTTGTTGTCCCACATTTGCTTCTGATGTTTTTAATTCCTCCAGGAAAAAAAAAAAGAAGAGAGAACAGTCCTCCCCCCTCCCACTCTCTCACACGAATCACTAATGTCTTTCACCTTTTGTATTGGAATTTTCTTTTCATGCGAACTAACAGGCAAATTTTTTTGTGGTATTTGCATTGTTTCGCTAGTTAAAACAATAGCTGATGAGAATGAAAATCAATTTCTTTTTCTGCATGGAGATTGTTTAAAATGTTTATGAAGGTTTATGTCTGTTCTTTGGACTTCTTTGTTTAACTGTGAACGTCCATCTGCCATTTATTTGAGAACATAGCAAATAAAGGTATTTTCGATCATTGACTTACTCTATTTCTTATTATGCTCTCGATTATTAAAAGAGTAAACTTCATCTGTCGAATATCTCGTTTTATGTTGATGACGTAATAAACTGCCACAAAAATATAAATTTTGAGCGTATATTGCAAACTTGTATCCCGTGGTTACTTTGGTGGCAAGATGACCAGTAGATTACAACATAAAGATTTATTTATTAAAAATGCAGGCAAAAAATGAAAATGACACAGATAACACTAAAAATTAATGACATATCGCCCATACTCAAACAAAAACTGGTTGATTCCTTCCTGCTTCAATGCCCCACTTGTGATGAAGATCACATATCTAATTTTAATAATCATTTAATTTGGCTTTCTTTAATGTAATCTATCCAAAATCATGTATTCTAAATCATTTCTGTTCACTTTTTTAGGTCATTTCGCCTTTAAAATCTGTATATTCGCTTTTCCCAGTATGCATTATTCTTAATTGTTTATTTGTCTCTTCAGACCTGGTGGCGTCGTTGTGCTAAAAATAGATTACATTACGTACGTTTGCAATCGCAACGAACATTTTTGCTTCCCCTTTGGCATCCTGCTGGCGTAAGTTATCTTTTTGTTGCCCTGCCTCATCTTAAAAATTATTTGCTCGCGATTCCGTCATTTTAATTTTATTGGATTAACTTTTAGGGTTGCTCTGGAATTGGCGTTATTTATCTCAGACAAGTGTTTGTTCTCGCCAATATGTAATTCTGTGCTGATGTAATTTTTAATTCATTCCATCTTATTATCACTATCCTTATAGGACGTACTTTTTATTTCGCTAGCCACCACCAGCCGTTGTAATAACTTAATGTTTCAATAGTTTCTTTTAAATAAAATAGTTTTAAGTATTCTTTATATTATTTTGCAACTAAGTGTATCGAAACTTTTTTTCACATAACGCCATTTAACCTTAAAATTAAGCCTGCAACTAAATAACTTCATTATATCACTCTTGCCAACCTGAAAAAATGCCACACGTTGGTGAGCAGTCATGGGTCTCTGTAAACGAACGTAAACAAATTAGCGGTAAATGAACCAGTTAAGGAATTTAAAGATACTTAATTATTAAAAGTACATTAATTGGCAACCAAATAATAATAGTAATAAAATTTATGCTGTACTTTCATTTTGCTCCAAACCGCTATTCTAATTTTAAATTAAAGCAATATCCTTGGTTGCCAAATGAATACAAAAAATCGTCATGGTAACTGTACATGAATATTTGCCCCCACCTTGGCGAGAGTGAAGGGTTTGAAATAGAATTCAACCCAAAAAAATTGCAAAAATTAAGAATGATCCAATCCGGATCATTGATCATGTGTCAGAGATATGTACCTGAGTCGTTCCTCGTTGTTTTCGTGCTGCCCATCAAATCCCCTATCGCCATTTTTGATTTAATGTTGTTTAACAGTATCCAAGCTTATTTTAAATAAACTATAATACATATTATTTGTAGCGTTAGGAGTTGTATTTTGAAAAGTTTTTATGGAGGAAAACGCGTTAACTTAACGTAATCGGTTTATTACTTGGGTTGTGAAGTTCAAAATTTACAAACAAATTTACAGAAATAGATTTGAGGAGCCACCACTCACAAAAAATCTCAAATTACACGACTTAAATGGGTTTCACAACTCAATACTGGGGTCTCAAGAATTGTTTTGAAAGGCAATTTCAAAAGGCAAGTTTGTGAATGGGTCAGAGAAATCCCGAGATCGTAATTTTTTCACTCTACTTTCCCCTACTATTTTCTTTTGCGTGTTTTGAGCTTAATAATTTATCTTTACCTTCTGACAATGATGAAGCGATGCCAGATCCTCCATACAGGACGGTGATGGGTATAAAGGGTCGGCTTCCAGTTTAATGAGCCCAGTAGGAAAGAGCCCGACTTTGCCGGGCTCCCCCTAATTTTGAACCAATTCCAGATGAGAGACCTAGCACCTGAAATTGGCACCCCCAAAGGTACCGTTTGAAAATGTAGGACATTGGAGCCACGAACAGATTTCACGTGCACCAGCTCCCATTAACGTATACGGTTGAGATGCTATTTGTCACCTGCTGGACAAATGTTAAACTAATCTCTGTCCTTACAAGTTCAACAGTACCTAACGATTGTAAGTATTGAGAATAGAAAGTCGTCTTTTGTTTACTAGACAAAGGAGCGTTACAAATATCTCTTTGAAATAGATGTACACATGCCTGATGTCACTTCTCATTCTGTAACTGGGGTCAAGTTTCAAAGGAAGACTGCGAAATGAACGAACAAGTACTGCTTTGCAGCGAACCGAATTTGAGGATACACGTAGAATCGACATAGGTATAGAAAATCGGGGGTATACTTTTGTTTGAATTTAAGTCACTTCCCAGACATATTGGTGGCTGCATTTGTCATGTAATACCTAATATATCATGTGAGTGGAGCATTTACACATTCCTTCCTGTTTCTTTCTTTTTTATTTTTTTCAAATGTCCCCTCCTAGAGGAAATGTTCAATTCGCACCCTGGGTTCCACAGTAGACCAGCCGAGAGCGGTTTTCACCCTCCCAATCACTGGTCAAGCCGGTGCTACTTTACTTTCCGTGTTCTTAGGGGAACAGAGCTCAGTGACTAGGCCAATGCGGGACACTTTTACTTTTACCAAATGTAATTATTAACACCAAAGACAAGAAATTCTGGTACTCTCTGAAAGGAATCCAAGTCATTAACAGTTCTCGCAACGTTTATATTTGCTTGCGATCAATTAATGAGCTTCTTCAATTGTCTTCAAGAAGATCTTAATACTTTATTTGTTGTCTTTCTTCTCATTGTTAAGGCACTCATTTCTAATGTCAAGTCCATTTCAGAATCTGACATAAAAAATATCTTTTACTGCTCCAGGAGGATCATTAACGTAGTTCGTCCTTTTCTGTTCAAATAATTAGTTTGCTGATTCGTTGAAATGTTCTTTTACATGGATTTTAAATGGATTCTCGAGTTAGAACAAAAGGTCTCGAGCGCCAACGATCCATTAATTAGTTGTTTTTGAGTAGGGAGGATAGTTTAAATCGTTCGAAAGAGATTCTGCTTTGTAAATTCTTGTTTATTTAACTGTCAGTAGAACTTGGAACTTTCCTATCGATTACATGCCCCTAAACTTTTACTGAATAATTTCGTTCTCTGAACGTATATCTGAAAATATCGAGTTGTACTAATAAAAAAAGGTGAAACAATTCATTGTGTTTTGTATTTTGGAAAGGCAAAGCCTGCTTATGACCAACGGGGCTCTGGGCATTGATGAGTTTGCCCCCCCCCCCCCATCTGTGAAATTTGTTTTATGTTTCATAAAATTTTGATATAAAAAATATATTTCAGAGCAATATTAGAAATTGGGGACCCTTCCGAGCCGGGGGCCCTGGGCTAAGTCCGATTTGCCGATGGGATAATAAGGCTCTGTGGAAAGGGCATAGATAGAGCAGACACTCAAAATATTCTTACAGTGAATGTGCACGTTGAGTTTCATCTCTGTCTCGTCTCGTCTCGCACCCACCCCCAATGGCTGTCCATAGATCTTAAGGTAATTGGAATTCTTTATCCATACAACTATTTGTGATAAATACATCCTTTTGAACAGTGTACATGACATAGTAGTTGTAATAAAAAATGCAAATGTGATAGCAATCAATGGATATTTATGGAATTTAAAGCACAAACACACAGCCAGACAGTCAAACTGAAACGATAAACATTGCTCAACTTTGACAATAACTGTTAACATAAAAACTGGTGTTAAAGTTGAAATTCGTCGAAAACCTTGTAAAAGACAACTCACGTAAAAGGTGAATTTTCCGAGTCGTACAGAAGGTCACCTTCTACAGTTGCAAAAAAGATTCAGAAATGTTAGACCTGGTTTTAATACTTCTACCTCTGAGGATAGCGGAATTTTTGTGCTGACCTTTTGCTCCATCTGAAACGACCTTTTTGATAAATATCTTCTTCATGTGGACTAATTTAAAAAAATTTTTAATTCATTTTACTATTCAACTTTGTTGGAAGGTACTAAAAATAGGAAAATGAAATTAAAAATATAAAGCTTTTCCATTGAAACTTAAAAAGGCAGTGTTAATAAATTCCAAAATACGTTTCATGTACTTGCTCTTAAAAAAAGCATTCTTTTAGTAGGTTAAAATAATCTTTAATCCTTGAAACGGCTTTACTCTTCTTACCCGTCAAATACTCCTCGTTGAAGATTTCAGATCATTTTGTTTGAAAAAGAAAATAGTGCTCGCGTAAGGCCGGGAAAATGTTATAAAGGTTTATTTTGGGTCTGCTGGACATTGGATGTCGGCAAATATTTGCTTTACAGGCGAGCCGCAGTAAAATAAGGAGAAAGCAATCGAACGTCTGCACGCCCGCAGAGTTATACGATTCGTATTTTTACATTGGAAAAACTGTAAAGATGTCACTGTGTGTATATGTAGCACAATAAAGCCAATAAAACTGTAAGAGATAGTTTATACCGCACCAGTAGTAAATTTAAGAAGGAATTGTTAAAGTGCATGTTTACGTATCAAACAATACGCAAGAAAAGACGAAGCATTTTATTTATTGGATGGGTAAAATATCTCAAAGGCATCTGAAATCATTCAGATGTACAATTTCAATACAATTTCAGATGTACAATTGAAAGAGATATGGAGAATAACGCCATCCTAAGTAGGGATAAATTTTACTGTAGACCCCCCTATAACACGGTTGATACGTTCCCTATTATAGGAATTCGTGTTATAGGAATCCGTGTTATAGGGATCCGTGTTGTACGGGTCCTGAGCTATGCTCCACCTGGAGTATAAACCACGCTGTTCAACCGCTGCACACCTTATTTGAGCAATTTATTTCACATTTCACTTAAATACTTCTTACTTGATACTACGTATGCACCAGAGATAACCGATATCTACTTCCTCTAAATTAAATCGGGTTTAAATTCGCAGATTTTAATAAAACGTTTTATTTCTCAAGTTGAAATAGAATAAAATAAATCATACAAAAGTTCTTTCAGATACGTTTAATGTACACCACAATTAGAAAAAGCAGACGATATACGAGTCTTTTTTAACGTGTTATAGGGAACCTGATCGCAATCCCCCCCCCCCGTGGTCTAGGGATCCGTGTTGTATGCACCCGTATTATAGAGGGGGGGGGAGGGTGGTCTACTGTACTTTGAAATTTTTTTTTACTAAAAATATCGCATTGCATGCAATAAAAACAATTTTTCTAGTATAGAATATGCTCAAGTTTTTATATTTGTTCAGTATTAAATATACACTGCCGGACATAAAAAAAATGCAAAACCGTGAAAGAGTGGGCAGAATATGATGAAAATTGATACAGAGAATGCATACTTACATAAGTGATTTTATTGACAAGGAATAGCTATGAAATACATGGTGGTAGGAATCAGTAGGATGCAAGCAGCAACCCAACGGGTTCCTGATTCAATCAGTATGCATATGGTGTCCTGAGGAATTTAAGCCCATATACCCGAAGGAGTGTGTATATTCACACAATTAGATTGCTAATATTGTCAAATTAAACATATAAGATTTAAGTATTGAATATTGAAAAAGTCAGCTGTGTCATATGAAAATTAGACTTATTCTTTAATACTAGAAGATGAAGCCGTTATCGAGGCCATTACAACAGGCTCACGAAAAAAACGTAACCGAAGTTATATCTACACTCAATATATTTAATCTTCGTCCACATAAAATAAATAACTTCATGTTCAGTTTTTATTATACACCCAAATCAAATTTTATGCTCTTTTAGAAACGTGTGCAAACTTTTCGCATTCGAATGATTTCGTTTCACTGGGAACAGCGCCTCTTATATCAGTGTTTCAAGCAGAAGAGATCATTTTATTTGTGAAAAAATCAAACTAAGCAATCTGGAAAAACTGTTTTAAAAGAATTGGACTCGCAATTTTCCCTTAAAAAAACCTGATGACCGTTACTTCAATATGACGTCAATGTCAATTGTGACAGTAAATTTTGTCACGCAAATGATGGACTTTTTTTTTACTCTTTGAAATAAAATCTAGCTGAAAAATTGTTTACGAATGAGGCAACAGGTGGATTTTCAGATTTTTAATGTAGTTTTTTAATGTAGCAGATTGTTTTCTATATTTTTTATACATAATTAGGAAAATTTTCAAGCGGATCGTATAAACGGCGTAAATTTTATTACATTAGACACTAACAATTTCATCTGTTTGGATTCATATCGGTGAAAGTTTTATCTTCGAATGGTTTAACCGGAATCCTTAAAGAATGAGTGAGTCAGGGATCAGCGTAGCTATTTAATAGGACCATTGTAATTCTAACTCAAAATATAACAAATAAATAAATAAATAAATCTTAACTATAACTACTACACAGACAAACACATTCGCCTTTTTAAAGGTCTAGAAAAATTCTTAAAAAAAAAAAAAATCATAATCTTCACTAAGAGTGAATCCCCAGAAAATATTCAAAATAAAAACATTTATGGCCAATTGGATTCAAAATAATTGTATTACTTTTAAGTGGTACTTTAAAAAAAGAATACCCGTTTCAAGTCTCATTTTACACGATATTTATATGATTCAAATGAGAGACCTATATTTCTTTAAGGCACGAAAATCAAGCTTTTAACTTTTATTCAAACTCGAAAATTTCACTTTCAGAGATGCTCTTGACAGCAAAGTATCAAATACAGCAACAGTGAAGGCAATTTGTAGAAATGCACTTTGAATAAATTGATTCGCACCTGCATCCTTAAATTTCGAAAATGCAATTACTTTCCAAAAGAGTTTTTTTTTGAGTGTTTTTTGTGATTTTACCGTGCAATTGCATTGGGCATATTTTCATTATTTTACAGAACAGTGAAATGAAATGAAATAGTCTGAAATTAGCATGAAGCTATCTAAACAATGCACAGTAGAAGACCAAAAATCTGTTGCATCCAGGAGTCTTAGATCGGTTCGAGACGAAACGATTCCTGATTGGTCTGTTCGCTAAAATCCAGAAAAAAGGTCAAGCCTTCTTTTTTCTGGTAGATGGACGTGCAATAGTTCTTGGGGGAACAAATCGCACATTATACACAAACACTGAATATGCAGAAACAAAGTCTGTTCTGCAGTTCTGTTCTGCAAAAAGTTCTGCAAGTCTGTTCTGCTATTCCTCGCCAGTTGTTCATTGAACAAGAAGTTATACATATCAAAATAAGGTGTACGCACATAAAGTGTAGCGAATGAAAGTGAACGTAACTGGTTAATGTTTGGTATATGTAATTTTAGTGGGTGACAAATGACGGCCGAATAAAAGGCAAATGGATATTTTTCTCCCTGTAGCTGCACATTAAACTTCTATATAAACAAAAATGATCATGATTGTATGTGATATATAAATACATATATATATTGTGTAGTTTGACGGTGAATCTAAGTTAAAGATTAAAAGAACTTTGTTATATCGTATACATTTAACATGCAATAATCTAGAACGTGGCACTTCAAATAAAAAGTCCAGAGTAGGATCAAATTAGTGTATTTAAAAGACAGATATATAGGTAACTTGATGGTGGCTGGTAGGATAGAATGGCATCCAATTAAACCGCCAAAATAGTCTGACGCCGAAAAACGAGTAAGCATAAATTAGTTGCAATAACTTTTTAAGTACATATACTGGCCAATTGCAGATGGTTCCAGAGAGAAGGCTACCGTAGCTATTTTATTGAAACACGTAGGAAAACTTTGAGGAGATCAGATAGAAAAAACACTGCAGGCATGTGCACACTGAAGAATAAATTAATGCATTAACTCTGAAAACCAAAATAATATTCGAAAACGGTAGGAAATGACAGAACAGCGTGAATGATTTGAACTAAAAATGGCGAATTAAATTTAGAATACGGAAATAAAATTAGAATGAACTAAAAATATGTAATGAACTGCATCATAACCTATGTTTAACTTTAACCGTAAGCTACTCGATAAATCGATTTAAAATATTGTGTGACAGACATAAGAAACGTAGGTTGCTTACAAAATCTAAAAATCCCCCGTTTAGTGACTTTTAGGGAATTTTTTCAATTTTCAGCTCTTGACAGTTTTCCCAATACTACATAGAGTAAAAAATGTAAAGAATATGAGAATTCTCTATTTTTTTTTCCTGCTTTCAATAATTTATTTTAGGTATCGCACGTGACATCATTTTGATGTCACGAGTTTTAAACTGCAATAAAGCAGTATATCTCGTGCAACTTTCAGAAGACATCTTAAGGACATAAAACGGAAGATGAATGTTCCAGATAGTTGTTTTATGTTCCATAAATACTAGATGTTTACCGTTTCATAAGAGTCGGTAGGTCAGCTTCTGAAGTATTTAATTCGCTTAAAAACATTTCAAAAGTTTTGTTGATTCTTAAACCAGCTTTAAGTATCTTTTTTTACTGGAAAAATAACTATGTTACCAAAAGTACAATTAATGTTCTTTAACGTACATTCCGATAAAAAAGTTTTCTAAATTGTTCTTTCTAATTCCTCAAGCTTTGATATGGGTGCGTTATCAGAAAAAAATATAAGTACTCGCAATCACCTGCATTCAGAATAATTCAAATGAGATCGAGCCGTTTTTGGATTAAAAAAATACATCTTTCTATTTTAAATTTTTTATATTATTTGTCACATTTATATGATTGAAATCCAGAACTTCTGCATTTGTTCTTGACGATAAAAAAAAGACGCTTAATTTTGATTTCAAATCAAAAATTTCAATTTCAGTGATGGTCGTCGCATTGAGATATCAAAAAGCAATTTATCCAAATGCAACTTAAACAAAATGATTTGCAGATCCGCCCTTCTCCTTCGAGAAATGCAATTATTTTTCATGAAAAATGTCATTTTTTATTATTTTTTCCCCTCGAACTCATTCAATATGGTTTGGAAAAGAAATCTGATTTCAATATATATTTCAGAGAAATAGAGAAAGAGTTTTTTTTATTAAGTTATGCTTCTCTTTTGATTATGATATGTTTTCTACCGCAAGAGTCGCACTAAAACAGTCTATATCAATACCACTTTATTAAATGCAACGATAAACAGCGGCAGATTTGCAGATAGAATTCTGGTTTTTATAGATTTACATTTTTATCGTTTGATTTTTTGGTGTTTCTTAATAGTGTTTTATGGCTTTGTTTCATGCTGTAAGCCAAAAGTTATAAACAACTGTAAAAGACAGGGACAAGGATGCAACAGAATTTTAATCAGCCCTTAACCTACACTTAACCGGAAATGTGAAAAAATGAGAATGAACAAAACGCTAAATAAATTAGTAAATAGTGAGCTTTAATATTTTTTCTTTAATGGGAATTCATTAACATAACCAACTTTTTATTTTATACCAAAAATTAAGCTTTGAAAATGCGAAATTTCGAAAATGTAGAGGGCAATTACGTAGACACAGCACACTCTCAGAGACTGCTTATTTCCAGTTAAGGTTAATAAAAAATTTTACAAAATAACACACATGAAAACGAAGTCAATTTTAATTGTTTATTTTACAATTAATTTTTTCTTTTACCATCACTTTTTTGTTGAATATTCTTGATAACCAGAGTTTTGTTTTGAGGAAGGAGGGGGGGGGCCCAGGAATTTAGAATTTTCAAAAAAAATTGTAACTTTTAATTGTATTTATCATTTTATAAAGAATCATGGGTGTCCATTTAGGGGGAAGGAAGGCTATAAAAAAGTATAAGTAAGACAGTAAAAGTACCCTTTACTTACAGCATAAATTTAATTATGACAATTTATTTAATTAATACTCTGAATTAAATTTGATTCTGACGGAAAAGCTCAGTTCGTTTTCTTTTTATGTTTTGAGGCATTGACTGTATGACAATAAAATGCCAGCTTTGTTTGTTTAGAGGTACTAATATATTGAAAAAATCTGATGTGGACAACACATGACTTCCTTGCACGTCTATTAAATCAAAAATAGTTTCGGCGCGCTTCATCTAAACTTATTTTGTTTGAAATAGATAAAATACCGCAGTAACACCAAGGTTTAGCGGTTTTTCGGCAAAACTCGCCAAGGTGGGCGACTAATGGCGAGATTTAAGGCATGGACCAAACAATGCCTGACAATCGCCAAATTTGGTGATATTTCACCCAAACTCGCCATGGTCAACGATAAATGGCGAGATTTTGAGCATGCACCAAACAATGACTGACTACAGATGTAATATATTGAAGATGCCCATAGGCGTTAATGTATTGAAATTCCTTTGGATGGTCCAGTAAATAAACTCTCCAGTAGATTCGAACCAAAAATTGATACGTACAACTAGATCTTACAGCATTCTTATATATGATATTTCAACATTGTACGACTAATAGTTTTTTAGATTTGAGAGTTAAATACATACACATGTACACCAAAAGAAACCAAGCTTGGCGAGTTTTGGCGTAATTCTTGAGGGAGGCACATGACCGTGGTGGGACCGTTACATAACTATATGGTAGGACGGTATTGTCCTTGAAATGGATGAATGTCCCTAAAATCGTCATTGACGGTAATGTATTGGAAATCTTGTGAATGTTCCTGTAGCAGAACTGTAACTGACAACTGTAACTGACACTTTTTTCGATAGAGAAATTCATTTTGTAACCCTTAACAGCATGCATCACATGTCAGTCGTTTGAAGTAGCCTAATACCTCTAAAATACGCTTAAATGAATTTCTGCTTATTGAGCGTAATGTATTTAAAATCTTTTGGGCGGCCCTGTAGATAAACTGTCCAGTCGAATGGAACCGAAAGGGGATGTGTACAACTACATGTTATCATAAATATAAATTTGAACATTCTACGACCAATAGTTTTTGAGATATGCGAGTTACATACATACGTACGCACGAACGAACGTACGTATGTACGTACGTACGTACAAACGGCATGGAAAAACTGGACAAAATGGACACGCGGTCAGTCAAAATTGGTTGCAGGCGAGTTTGTATGATTGTGCATTCTATCTCACGATGAGATGCATCGAAATTCTTAAAATTAAATTTAGAGGTAGTCAAAATGAGTTTTTTCTTCGAAATATGCCAACGAAATTTTTCGGGATCACATTACTTCCTTATACTCCGTACAAGGAAGTAAAAAAATGTTACTAATGGAGTTTAATATTAAATTGTCGAGTAATACGAAATAGGTGGTTTAAACCATGGAAAAACTAATTACATTTCATAAAACATAGTCATTTTTTAACAATAAAACCATATTTTATGTTCAAGTCATTTCTGCTTCCAGTCTATTAAGAAAAGTTACAGGTATAATCTTCTTTTTCTGCTTCGGTACAATCAAGGTGCGCCCACAGAGAACAGTTGAAGTATTGAATCCAAATTTGTAATTTTTGATTTCCGCAGAATTTTCATTACAAAAGATATATTCAGCGTCTTTGTTTTCCGGTTCTTTTGCTGTTTGTATGAAATCCATTACAGTATTACCTAGTATTCCATAATACTCAACACGCCATATAGGAAAATGAACCTTTAAGCTGATGGGCGAAAAAATGCCAACTAAAAAACCACAGTGCAACAAATTACAATTCTTTTAGTGCACATTATGGGTAACATCAATGTTCAAGTGACGTGTATACTAGCAGGTTAAAATGTTTGAAAACTTATCTGCCACAACTCTTGAAACTCACTTTTTGTTCTGTAGCAGGTGATACGACTACAATAAGCTTTAAATTTCACTGCATTGTAACATAGGAATCTTTCTTGGGTAGTTCATGGCCTACCCATGTAACAACAGTACCTTTTTCTTCAAATGTTCTGGCAAACTGTTGCCAATTGTATTCCAAACCATAAATAATTTCATGTGTCTGGCATTTATCTCTGCGAAAAATAGCTCGTCTTGGCGGACCGCCGGGATAATACGTAAGTACCGCTTAGGCAATGGAAAATCCTATACAAAAATATTAAATATTATCAGTTCTCTGTCCCAGTTTTTAAATGACTTTGCACTTCGACCGTTACAGAGGAAAATCGCAAACTTTTCGATCGAAACAGCTGCATAACCTGACAAATAACTTTTGTGGTTTAAAATTATTTTATGTATGTAGCTTGACTGCACGTAACTTGTACGTCTATTAAATTCCCCCGGATAGCTTCAGGTAAAAAATAAAGAAAAAAATGGACGTGTCTGATTTCGTTATTTTTAAAAAATACACACAAAATTTGCATGTAATAGTTTTGAAATTTGTACATATGTTTCAAAAGCTACACAATTTTCCTTCTTCATCAGCAAAGAATTCGCTAACCATCATATACGTACTTAAAAAACGTATTTATGAATTTGCAAATTATTTATTGATGAGGAAGAACGGCTTTTTTGTGTCTTTTAAAAAGAATGCACAGTTTTTATCCGTTCCGTGCACATAGTAGCAAGCTTTTAATTTTTATCAACAAGGTAAGAAACAAATGTTTCTTTTTCAACAATAGTTTAACAATGCAATCTGTATATGAACAGCGTTTTTGAGTCACGTTTTCTCTTTCATTGTTTCTAAACAATGCATTAGGATCTTTTAAAACAATAACATTCTTTCGAAATGCTCATTTCAGTATCAGTTTAATGTAGACAGCTAAAATGTCCGCAAGGAGTAATTTAATGTTCTTGGGCCTCGCTGCCGCAACGACTTATGGAGTATATATGCAGTCGAAGAAATTCGGTTTATTTTCCACGTACGCATCTACTGACGAACATTTTCTGCTCAGTCGTAGTTATTTGACGTTTATAAATGATCTGAATGATTTTTACAACTATCTTCCATATGAATTTTCAGAAATGGAACAAGTTGCAGAACCGGCTGAAGGATTTCAAATTGAAGAAGTAAAGGAGGATGTCTGTGGTGAAGAACTGTTCGTCGGAATAAATAAAACTCCTATGATTGAAAAAGGACTTGAGGAATATTCTGGTGATATTTGTAGGACCTCAGTAGCAGTTCCTGCCGATCAGACATTTCCAAAACTATTGGCTATAACATATAAGGATGAACTGCAGGCATCGCCCTTTTGTAACGGAAATGTTCCACAGATGGATAATGAAGCCGGTAGCATCGTTGATGATAGTTGTGAGACAGTTAATGTCCCGGTAAAAAGAAAAAGGGGCAAACGGATTAAAAGGTTTTTTCAAAAACTTTGCTGCTGTTGATGCGTCAGAAAAGTACATAATTAAGGAATGATGTTAGATGCAGCATGAACTAAGACTTATCAATATGCAAATCACAATACAAGTCTGTCCAAAACTACCCAATTTCTTTGCCTGTGACAAAATGCACGAACTGTTTCGGAACTCACGAAATATGTAGGCCGAAACCTCGAACTGTTTTGAACTTTTAGATGACACGTACTGAGTCAGAAACTAACTTGAAAGATATCATTTGAAATGGAGCCTGAACTCTTGTTCGGACTAAAGGCTCATACTGACTATAAGTCAAGCAGGAACTCGCTGTCAATTCAAAATGTCAGCCTGAAATAATACAGTGTTTCGAACTTTAGGTCTGACTAAAATAGGAGTCTGCCTTAAACTTTTTCTGAAAATCATTGACGGAATCACACAGCCTAATGCTAGAAACCAGACTGTTTCTATGTGATAGCTGAGGTTTGACTAATCATATACGAACTCAAATCGTTTCTTCTTAAATCAAGATTGAATTTGTTATACTGGGCTTGTGTTTAAAACCTTTCTCACACAGCAAAAAGGGCAAGCTATTAATGAACTTGCACAACATCAAACCTGAAATGCACGACCGATTCTAACTGCTAAGCAGACGAAGACTGAAGCAAGAACTCTTTTCAAAAGCTAAGCCTGAAATAATCCACCGTTTCGGACTTTGTCTTAGGTTACACAACAGTCTATTTCAAACACCCCTCTTCATATTCTTTTTACAGATTATGATACATTACGGAGCGTTAAGTCAAAATGAACGAATTGTTTTTGTACTTTCAGAAGTTCCCATCTGAAACGCCAGTCAGTTTCGAACTTCGCAGCTGAGATGGGTTCCGAGTCAGAAACAAACTCCAATACATTTTTTCTCAAATCGAGCTTGAACTTCTCTAGTTCGGACTATAAGCTCATACTGATTACGAGTCAAGTACGAATTCTATGATTTCAAAGACTAAACCTTCTGTGTTCCTGACATTAGGATTAGAATGAATATGAGTCTGCTTTGAACTCTGTGCCTTTCATACTGTATTCTTAAAATTCTATTTTTTGGAAATAAAGCAAAATTTTTTGCCAGATAAAATGTCTCATGCATTCATTCTCATCTCGTTTAATTGTGTCTGTATTAGTTCTTAAGCAAAAAAAATCCGATATGGGTACCTCATGACTTCCTGCATACATCCATTAAATTATGCACATTTTTCATGCACTTCATTCAAAGTCACTTTAATTGAAACTAATATATGGTACAGTAGACCTTCCCTTTAACACGGTTTCATATAAGACGTATTCGTTTAACACAGTGTAAAAACTGCGATAGTGATCGTACAACCAGTTAAAAGAGGCTCGTGTAGCGCGATAAAATGACACATATATTCTTATTTTATTGCACTTTAGATCCACTAATTAAAATACTTTTTGAATGGCAACACAAAACATCATTGTGCTTTTAAGGTGTGCAAATGAAGAGTGCAGTTTGCACTCCAAGTGGAGTATAGCTCAGGCCTCGTACAACACGCATTCATATAGCACGGAACGTGTCTACTATGCTATGGAGGGGTGTCTAATGAACTTCAATAATGTGAAGGTTTGGCGATTTCTTACGAAGTACAACAAATATCACCTAGCTTTTTGGGTTTTAGAAATTTATTTTAGACGGTAAATTTGGCGATGTTTCGTCAAAACTCTCTACGCTTGACGACAATTGGAGAAATTTCAGGCTTGGCCTAAACACTGACTGTATATAGACTACTAGCTGAAGTACCCGTTCTTCGCACCGAATGTATATTGTTAAATACGTAAATAAATATTGAATATACTTTGGCTATATATTTAATCGCTTACAAAAACTGTTTTACAATATTTCTTAGGCATATTCTAACTATACTTGATTTTTTAAAATACCATCACAGAAAGTTGTTATGACTACCTGTAACTATTAATCTGAGATCTAATAACTATTAATCTACAATCCAACTATCCTCTACCGTTTTAAATACTGCTTGGAATGTGCATCATAATCCGTGAGTGTGCCGTATTTGTTTTTCTTGTTAGATAAAATACTTTTTTCAAATTTGAAATCTATATTAAAATCGTCTACTAAAACTGTTTTAAAATCCTCGCCAGGCATATTCTAACTATACTTCACCTTTACTTACATGAATATAGACAACAATATTCCAAGTAAAAAAATATAGGGTTATGCAATTTCTCGACAAATTTAGAAGATATTGATAAGCTGGGTACAGTTTAGGAGACTAAATTTTGCATGCCAAACAAAGGCGATAAATCACTAAAAACGGATAACCTTGGAGACTTTTCGCATTTCATCTGGCAACGCTTGAAAAGTGATTCGCTTTTTCACCAGGTAGAAAAAAATCTTTGTCTGAAATTAACAGCACTTTAGAACTAAAAAATCTTGAGTGACTCCACTAGACTTTCAGAACACTTACGATTAAGATCATTACCAAGCATTTAAATAAAATTTAATCGATGAATAATTCAAACATATATACCATATTGAAGCTCAATCGAATGCGCTGTTTAAACGCTAGCGCGCTTTCAAGAATTTCCTCCCAAGGCCATAATGTGAAAGAAATATTTGTCGTAGCCCTGTAGAAAAACTATAAGTCCTATACACACCGAAATCAATACAGGTCTTGCGACGGTGGTTTATAACATATATACCTAATTTGAGCTCAATCGAATGCCCGTTTATGAGCTATCGTGTTCCCTCACATCCACACATCCACACACATACACGTACACACACACACACACGTACATACATCTCGTAAAAGTAGCATAAATGAATTCAGAAGACCCCCCAAAACGTGTAAATACACCAAAATCTCGAAGTAGAATATTTTCAGGATTACAATAGTTTGATTACATGGTACATGTTGGGAAAGTAAAAACACATGAAAAACAGTTTTTGTAAACCACACTGTATTGAAATCCATTTTTATAAACTTTGAAAAGATTGTCATGAATTTGTGTTCGACACATTTTAATGCAAGATTTTTATGGTTATCTTTATTTTCCTTCTGATATATAATCACAAGTATGAAAGTAACATTTTGGTCGTTTCTCACACCAGTTTGGACACGACTTCGAAAAAAAAAAAACTGAAAATGATTTTAGATTCTTGTGTTAGTTATATTTTAAAGCAAGGACTTTACGGCTGTCTCTTTTTTCCTCTGAGATATGAAGAAAAACGCGAAAAGAACGTTTTAAATCCTTACCATCGTTTGGGTGCGAATTTTAAAAAACCTGGGAAATGATTTTTAGATATTGCTGTTAGTTGCATTTTAAGGCAAGAATTTTACGTCTGTATCTATTTTCCTCTGAGATATGAATGGAAATATGAAAAGAACGTTTTTGCCCCTTACGCCCGTTTTGGTGAGAATTCTAAAAAATCCTGTAAATGACTTTTAGGTATTTGTATTAGTTACATTTTAAAGCAAGAATTTCACGCATATCTCTTTTCCTCTCTCACATATGGAGGGAAACATGAAAAGAATGTTTTGGGTCGCCACCCCGGTCTGGGTTCGAATTTTAAAAAATCGCTTCTTAAATGACGCCTTGGGCAGAAAAGCTATAAGCTCCTAAAATTTCATGTGTGTATCTCCGGTATGGCTGGGCGATGATCATCAGTCAGTCAGTCAGGACATCTTCCTTTATATATAGAGATTAATGCACGGATACTGACCATACGACGCTTTTTTGAAAGTTTTTTTCGGTGACCCTGTAAATAAATTACACAGTCGATTTCAATCAGAAACAGACGTGTAACAGCTAGTTGTTTCAGCAGTCCTGAATGCGGAATGCCCAACCATGGTCGAGTGGATAAGTCACTGAACATGAGAGACGGCTTTAGGGTAAAGGCTTAGCGTTCGGGCAATGCTGTGAGGCTGTCGATCTAATGCTCTGGAGTTTTGGTCGGTTTTCTCCAGATTTAACGTGAATACAGAACCCCTCAAAAAGCCCTTCGACAAAGCCCCTCCCTCCTGCCCGTAAGCAGATGTCCCTTTTGCAGACTTGTCACAACAAACAAATCAAACCAAAATATAAAATTTAAACATTCTATTCTTAATCATTTTGACCGGAAGTACAGACATACGTCCATACGTGCACATAGACGTCACATCAAAACTAGTGAACATAGGTCCACGGTCGGTTAAAATGGATCATAGATACATAAGTATTCACATGAATAAATACGTACCATGAGACTTCAAGCGAAAACTTTTCAAAGTAAATTTAGGACTATTCAAAAGGGATTTCTATTCGCGATTGTAATATTTCATTTTTACTTCAAAGCAAGAAATAAAAATACTTTTTAAATAAATATTTTTGTATTCTCACTTTAATTAACATTATTGAACTCAGAATGTTTTGCTTGCTTCATAACAAAGCAATTTTTTTAAACAAAAAAATTTAATTCAATGATGCTCATGTCAGTGAAATGCCAAATATCAAATAGTGAGCCCTCAATTTGAACAAAATGATTCGCAACTGCTTCTCTTATCTCTCGAAGAATGCAATTACTTTACATGAAAAATGTCATTTCGTCTAAGTCTGTCAATTTACTTTGAAAAATGAATCTTGTTACAATATATATTTGTAGGAAATGGAAAAAGGAGACTTTTTACCGCTCGTTTATTTATTTATTTTATTTTGCTTTATTTTTTTTCCCGCAATGTGCATTAAAGTTTTTCACGTCGAATACCAATGTATTGTATATTACTAGTATCTCTCTATTCTAAAAAAAAGTAAAGGCCGCTGTCGCCGCCGCTGGCGCTGTCAAAGCTTCTGGACCTATCTCCTCCTAAACCGTAGGGATATGAGTTTCGACTAAGGTACCCACAGATTCGAAAACTTCCGAGGAACCTACTAAGCTGATTTAAATTTTGAAAATCGAATTATTTTAGAAGATATTAATAAAAAAACTGAAAAAATAAACCGAATGGTTGCCAGATTTGGCATAAAATAATTCATTCCTTTGCAACAAAGCGTTTCCAAGTATCTAGCATCGCGTAAAATTTACAAAGTTAACACAAACAGCCCAATAACTTCTTCACCGTTTGCACGATCCGCTTGAAAATTTTCATGATCATGTATAAAAATATAGAAAACAATCTGCGCTTCTTTAAAAATCTGAAAATCTACCCGTTCCCTCCTTTTTAAGCGATTTTTCGCTATTTTCAGCACCATTTTATTTCCGAGAGTCAAAAAAGTAAACCATTTGCGGGACAAAATTACCCTTTTCAAGTGAATATGACGTCATACAATTGGGATTCAAATTCGTTTAAAAGAGATTTTCCAGATTACACAGTTTATTATCATTTTTTCTTTTTCACAAATAAATCGTTTGCATGGACATGAGAATAGCTGTGTACACAAAACGAAATCTTTCGATTGCGAAAAGATTCCGCGAGTTTCCAGAACAGCATGAAATTTAATTTGGGTATCTCTCTATTCTAAAAAAAAGTAAAGGCCGCTGGCGCTGTCAAAGCTTGCTGGCCTATTTCCTCCTAAACCGTGGGGATTTAAGTTTCAACTAAGGTGCCCACAGATTCGAAAAATTCCGAGGAACCTGATGAGCTGATTTAAATTTCGAAAACCGAATTATTTTAGAAGATATTAATAAAAAACTGAAAAAATAAACAGAATGGTTGCCAGATTTGGCATAAAATCATTCATTCCTTTGCAACAAAGCGTTTCCTAGTATCTAGAATCGCGTGAAATTTACAAACATGAGTTAGAATTACGCCCATTTTACGCCAAAATAAAAACTATATGAAATAAGTAACCCAAAATGTGTTACACAAAGTTGACAATTTTCAAATAGTAAGTTCGCTTAGACAACAGGAGTTTAGAATAACCGATTATTCATTTTTCCAAAACAGAATAACTAATATCTTGAAAATGAAAAATAATTAAAATGCAGATTATTTTAAAGCCGGTTCTCGTGCAGCTGGATTATTTGCTACCAGTAGAAATATTTGGCTTTAACTATGCCATTATAGCAGTCATAGTACACTTTGGATATTTGCTAGCGCGACGTGATGGTATAAATTCGTGGTGTTAAGTACGCCAATCTGCAAACGATTATGTAAATGAAAGTATGGATAACGGTTTTCCGGTAACCTTAAATGAACAGTAAATATAGGTTGTGAGTATGTGTAAATCGCCAAATAATGAAAAGTCGCCATTGGTGGCAGGCTATTCCATCTGTTCCGTAGCTTTTATTAACTTTACATGTACGCAAGTCGCCAAATAATGAAAAATCGCCATGGGTGGCAAATTCGCAAGGTGTCCAATAGGTTTTACATTATTAAAAATACAGCTGAAACTTATGTTCTTATTTTATTACGCTTTAGCTCCTAATTAGTATAACCTTTGAATGGCAACATTAAATATCATTGTGTTTCTGAGGAGTACAAATAATTTTTCCAGCGATTATAAGCGGAATCCGCACTCCAGGTGGAGTATAGCTCAGGACCCGTACAACATGGATTTCCATAACAAAATATCTTCCGTGTTATGAGGGGTAGGGGGTCTACTGTAGTGTGAAGTTTAAATTTTTATGTACCAATGAAGATGCAAGAAATAAGCAATGTGTAGCTTAGCTCAGTAACATTCTATCTGATCCAATCTTCGGGTTTTCTCTGTTGAAATTATGTCTTTTTTACGAATAAGCCCGATTAGGGGCCGAATGCCTCATATGAAAAGCGAGCGTAGCGAGTCTGGGGGCCTTGGCCCCTAGTATTGCAAATAAAAGAAATCGAGTTTGACCCATTTTGAAATATCCTGTATGCTGCTTGAATTTTCTATTAGCCTTCAATGTCACTGTACTGGAACTGTACATCGTGGGAAAGAGAGAGAGAGAGAGGGGGGAAGACTTACTCGAAGCCTTTGACAATTTAGCTTGAAAAATGAAACTTGTTACAATAGGGTCAAGTGGGGGAATATGGCGGGGAAAGTCACGTATTTTTTTTAAAACGTCCTAAAAGCAAGCTGCTGTATTTATGTTAACAACACTAAACATCAACAGTTTGGTATTCAACTATTAATGTATATTAAATACATTTGAATTACATAGATTGATTTTAATGTTATTAAAATTCTTTTCTGTAGTGTCATTTTTTACTACGCAAGTATTGATGCAACCATTTTCTTCCACCGTGGTACAAAATGGGAGTAGTACAAATGTAACTGTAAATTTTTACGAAAAGTCATGTTAATGCTATGAATGAAATAAAATGCACTCAATTCAATATACTTTTGAATGTACTGAAAGAAAAAAATGCAGAGGAAAGGATTATTTCCCAAAATATTTAGCTGAAGAAATGATGTCCAAGCTAGAGATGAGACGGGCTCAGCCCGTCTCATCTCTAGCTTGTACCGATCATCTAAGCCCGAAAGCCCGATCCTGATCCCGGGCCCGAACAGGACTCGGGCCCTGTAATTCACGATTGCGTTCGGGCTCGGGCCCGCGAGAAATGTCTCCTTTATTGAGAATACTCCTTGAAACTGATTTTAAAAAGTGGTTACGAAAAACTAAACGTACTGATGGGATGCCAGGACTTGCAACAAAATAATAGATGAGTAAAAAGCTAGCTTTTTCGCATAATTTACTAAATGGTGTGTTGTGCTATTTCATTTGTGTATGTGTGTTAAAATGCTGTTAATTCAACATTTTGCCCTCATTATTTTCTGGTCTTAGTTAAATGTATAATAAATTCATATCGTATCATAAAATTTATTTTAAAAGTAATTTTGTTACTATTAGCTAAATTTTTATATGCAAATCTCTTAAATTTATTATGCAAAATCTCTTCTCTGGACGTGTTTTAAATATAACATTTTTTAATGTCACTAAATGAGATTTATGACTTGCATTTTTCTGTATCTAAAATATTGTTAAGTACATATGAATGTTTAACACTGATGTGACTACTATACGGAATTATTAATAAAAATTAAAACGGTTTTGTTATTATTTGATGAACACGGATATAAAGAATAGAAAGTGCATTAAGAGTTTGCAACTATATTTGTCTTTAATTTGCACAAACGGCAAAATTTATCGTATTCTATCAAAGTAATTGGAATTTATTTATCTTTCGTTGAAATTTCGGGCTCGGGCTCCGACTTAAATAAAATTGCTCGGGCTCGGGCGGGCTCGGATTAAAAGTCTTCGGGCTCGGGCTTCAAAAAATGAGCCCTAACTCATCTCTAGTCCAAGCGCGATCATCAAATTTAGGTTCACTCAGTATGTGGGAAATGTTACTTTGTTCCACCAAATTCCTTTCTGACACTAAACTGTAAATTAAAATTCCAATTTGATTGATTGTGACTTGTTTCACGAAGATTTACTTTAGGATAAATAGAAATTCCAGTATCATGTAGAACTTCCCTAAGTCTAACCATACCACCATTTTATCTTACCTCAGAAGAAAAATTTTTTTAATTGAATTTATAATTTTATTCTTATATTTTTATATAACTAGTTCTCTTGAAAACTATCTGCTAATATATATCAAAATATAAATTCTTTATCGAATTATAAGGAATCTAGATTTTCAATACTTGTTAACAGGCAGTATGTTTAGAGCAAAAACAAAAAGTTTTGCACACATTAATCTTGTTAAAAGGTCCTAAAACTTCATGAGAAATACTTGTCATGTTTTTGAAACAGATCTCTACTGAAAAAAAGTAATAAAACGTCTAAAGTTTTATTGTGAAAAAAGGTATTTTTCAATATACCTCTATCCCCCCCCTCTAATTCTGTATATTGAGAGAAAATAATAATGATTTTTTTATTTCTCCGTTGATTAGTTATTTTTATCCCACAAATGTATTAAAGTTTCTCACGTCAAATACCAATGCATTACATACAGAGAGTGGCAGATCTGCTGTTCAGAATTCTTCCTTTTCCGAATTTTTGGTTGATCTTGATGGTTTTGTTTAATGCTGTTGATAGAGTATCATAATCGTGAGTAGAAACATATCTATCAGATATTTGCTATTCTGTTGTTAGCCTCGTATTCTATTGTTTCTCGTATCAGTAAAACTAATATTGTCGAACTGACAATATTAGTTTTACTGATAAGAGGTAAATAGAACTGAAAATTCCAATCCAGGTTCGGATCTCGAAAAAAGTTCTAAATCGGGCTCTTTTTTAAGTAAAACTATGTTCCTCTATAACGCTCCAACTAAAGAAAAGTATTTTTTTTTCCAACGTCGGCGTGAATTAGAATATTACTCCTTTAGAAAAGTAAGTGTGCAAAACAACCAGACGAACTGTCTCGAGTAAGCAGGTTTTATTTTACGGCAGTCAAAAACGTAACATCATAATTAATTAAAATTACGTGAGATTGATATGCTCTGCCACAGATTTTGAGTCGTATTTGCAGTTTGTGCTATTCTAAATATTTCCACGAGCTGGCACAGTTTGACCATTTCACGAAGGTTAAATCATGTAAGATATAAATATAAATAAATTGAGTATTTAAGGGACAGAAATGAAGATAGATAGTATTAGTATAAATAATAGGTATGGTGGTAGTATTAGTAGATTTTTTAGGATAGTATTGATTAAATCACAATATGCCGTGATAATAAGTATTTCGTGTGCATTAAATTAAAAGTGTTTTTCATGTTCCTTATTTTTTAATGGAGCACTTTTCAATGAATCAAACTGTAAGCATACGTTAATATATGCAAAAAATAATTTCAACAAAAGAGACTACCTTGACTTTTTTTTTTCTTTGTGTCCTTTCTCTTTTAATTCTCTTGTTACTTCGCAAAAATTTAATGATTTTACCTTTTAATTCCAGTTTTCTTATGAGTGTTCTTGTTACTACACTATTATGTAGTCTGTTGATTGTAGAGTGGACTAAAAGAAATTTTAGTTACCAAATTCTAGGCAAAAAATAAAATAAAATCGTGAAAAATTTAAAATTTTTTATCTGGAAGCAGGGACGCAACCAAGGGGGCGGGATTAGGGTTGGTCATAAACCCCCCCCCCTTATGAGGAATTTTTTGCCATACAAAATGTATATTCTTCACTCCCCTATCACACACATGTATGCATATATGTGAGTTTCAGAAGTCGTAACCCCCCCCCTACCCCCCATGAAAAATTTCTAGCTACGCCCGTGTCCGGTAGACAATATTTTATTGTTGACTACTGAACAGTGGAGGAATAATATTTACGAAGAATAATATATACGAAGTAAGTCAACCTTTTATAGTCTAACCAGGTATGGTCAACATTTAAAAAGTTGTGGCCCGAGTTCAGGACGTTAGCGAAGTCGCGGGCCGTATGCATGGGATTTATAAGGGATTTTTGAATGGTTTATATGGGAATTTGAAATGTTCCACGGACCGGATCAAAAGCCGTGGCGAGTCATATCCGGTCCGTGGGTCGGGCGTTGCCTGTGTATGATCTGAACTAAATTTGTATAGACTAGCGGGAGGGGAGGGGGTTCGTACCTCTGTGTCCCCGTCCCTTGAGTTCGCCAGTGCTTAAACCTAAAACTAAAGTGAGTACATAAAACTAATACGAGGCGCATTCGGAAAGTAAGTATCGTTTTGAAAAAAAAAAAAAAATTAGTAAAACATTTTTTTTTCCAGCCAATTTTATTTTTACAGGAAAGAGCATACCTTAAACTATTTTTCTACATAGTTCCCGCTAATGTTCAAACAATAGTCATAGTGGGTTACCAGCTTTTCTATACCTTCTTCATAGAAACCTCCCGCCAATGGCGATAACCACGAATCCACAGCATTTTTCATTTCATCGTCGAATCCAAAGCTCTTGCCGCCTAGCTGGCGCTTCGTGTGCAGGAACAAGTGGTAGTCGGACGGTCTGGGCTATACGGCAGGTGATTAGAAGTACTCCCAACGAAACTGAAGAATCATCGTTTGAGTGGAAACTATGTAGAAAAATAGTTTAAGGTATGTTCTTTCACGTAAAGATAAAATTGGCTTGAAATTTATTTTTACTAATTAATTTTTATTATTAACGGAATTTACTTTCCGAATACGCCTCGTAGAATGTACTTTCTTAGCACTAGTTGATGAATTTGAGTTCCTACATTTGAGTTTAAGAAATTTATGAAATTCAGAGATGGAATGACTTTATCAATTTCTTATTAAATATTGCCTTAACAATTTATTATAGAAGTTATACTAGTTGTTTATTTCTTTTGAAGCACAATTCTTTTGCATAGAATATCATTAAACCTGATTCGTTTCACACCAACTGTATTTCACTTCAAAAAATAATTTTTGGAGTAAAATGAAAATGTTTTTTTAAACAAAAATATGTTTTTTTACAAAACATATTTTTTGTAAAAAAACATATTTTACAAAACATATTTTTAGAAAAACAAATTTAGATTTTAATATTCCGAATTGTTTTTTACAAAATAATTAAGAAAACCTCCTCCGAATCACTACCAGGCATGAAAGATTACGCATTTTACCTCAAACAAAAACAGGAAATAGTCTACGAAAATAGAAAAATACAATTCGCTGAAAGTAAAATGCATTTTACCTTCAGCGAATACATTAAACGAAAGCACTTTTTCTTTCTTTTCACTTTTTTCTTTCTCAGAATCAAGATGTAAAATTTCAAATAGCAAACATTATGAAAACTCCAACTTAAGCCTCTTGTACAGCGAAAGTGAAGATTAAATGTCGAAAATAGCTCAAAAGCGCCAGAACAAATGCAACAGGGAAAATACTTGCTGTATTAATATGTTCCATGTAAGAAAAAAAATCTGCATCAGATAAACAAGTAGATTCATAAGAGTGTGTCTTTTTTTATTTCCAATGCAGCAGGCGATTACAGACATTATCCTTACGCCGTACAGAGATCAGAGAAACAAAACAAAGTGTGTCTTGAGGTGACGAAAGGAGCATAAAAAATGCACTTCATTATGAGAATAAGCTTGGTAAGTCAGAAATAATACAACTGGAGTTCTACGGATTAAGAATAAGCTATGTATTTCCGAAGTGTTGCTAGTTTAGGGGATTTTCTGATAAGTTTGACTATTTTTCACTGTGTTTGGGGGATAAATTTTACATTTGGCGATATTAACGACGTGTTTAGGGATTTTTATTTCCTCCTACGAAGTAAGGGAAGCATTATAATCGCGAAAAATTTCGGTATTCGGTAGTGATGCGACATCGACTGCAAAACATCGATGTTCCATATAATTGTAACATCCATTGAAAAAACATCGGTCAAAATACCTCGATGTTTAGAAAAAGAAGATAAAAAACAGTATTTTTTTACAAAAAAAAATATTTATTTGGCTTACTCCATTTGTGGGTGCTGTTTTCCAGTACGACATTAGCCCTTAAAGGTGTTGCCTTTTGACAACAAACCTAATTTAGTTATTACCCTATTCATTTCATAAGCAAATAAAATTGAAGCTTTAGTTTCAAAGTCTCTAAAGTTCATTTGTGTTTAATTTTACAGAATTTTATCACGAAAATTTTGTCTTTTTAAAGCTCTATGCTGCCTGATTAAGAAATGAAAACTATAGTACATTAGCATTTAAGGGTTAAGCAAACATATTTTACTGAAAAGCTGTTCAAAACATAAGCAAAACAGAAAAAAAGTATTTATTAGTCAAAAATATTTACTTTAATCTTTGGACTTCCATCCTGTTCCGTTGATATTTTATTCACTACAATATTTCAATAAATAATAATCAAAATTTGCGTTCTCCTTTGTAGAACAATAAATTATTGCTCAATGCAATTTTATCATCATATACATCAGATAAACACGTAGATTCATATAAGTCTTGAGGTGACGAAATAAGCATACAAAATGCAATTTATTATGATAATAAGAGTGTTAAGTCAGAAATAAAAGAACTGGAGCTCTACGGATTAAGAATAAGCTATGTACAAGACTATCTAATGGTATCATACATGATAATATGCATGCTCTACTGTTGCACATGAGTTCTAATGAAATACCGTATATGCGGGTCGAGCCATTTTAAATGTGACTATGTAGTATAGAAACCAGAGTTTAATTATTTCTTTCTAAGGTAAATACTTAACAGGAAAACATTCTAGGTTATATAAACGCCCGTTCAAAAAAGAAAGAGCTGCGTTCTTTCGTTTTAACGTCTTTCTCCTTGAACAGATTCAACGCAAGTCCGCTCCGAATGAAGCAAAATAAATAAATAAAACTCCTTTGACAGTAAAATCCTCTGTCAAACGAGACTACCCAGCATACAGTTGGCAAAGTCACTGACATGTGGACAAAAATATTTGTCATGTAATATACAATTTTTTGAAAAAAAATTTATTGTTAACAGATAAAAATGTACAATTTTATCAGCTCACAAAACGACCTAATAACCTTATTATTTTGCTAATAAAAATCGAAAATTCGGCTGTGGGGAAGGGTTATCGTTAGGGATCGACAGATAGTATCGGCGCCGATACCTCCTATTTTTTTAGGTATCGGTATCGGTTCTTTCGATTCTAAAAGTATCGGGAAAGTATCGGTTTCTGTTGCTTTCTTCCATTTTCACCGATACTTTTCAACCGATACTTCGCTTTTCAGAAGAAACCACGCAGGCACAACACCATTCGAGAATCTTTATTTTGGTAATGAGATGAGAGGCGTCGTTTCATTGGCACAGTTGTTTGCGCGAGTGTTTTCGAACTGTGTTTTTTTTATTTTTTATTCTAACCATCGCTAAATGGATGTCGTATTGCCAAGTGTGGTGGAAATTAGGGCCGAAGAATTGTTAGATGACACTTTTAAAGGATAATCATCTATTATAAATTATTTTGAATTGGTGCCCAACACTAAATACGCTATCTGCGAGGATTGCAAAAAACAAATGTCGAGAGGTAAGCTATAATTTTACACGTTTATTTTCTCACTGTGTGGACTCGAAAAAGAGTTCATTCATATATATATATGCACAATTGAATCTCCCTATAACGAACTCGCTCGGTTCCAGTTAAAAATTCGTTATAGAGAAAATTTCGTTGTACAGATATTTTTAAAATTATTTCAGTAAATATTACAAACTTTTTAGTTAATCCGATGTTTAAAAGAATTCAATTATGATTTTCAATTAAAAATAAATTGGTACTTATTATAAATTTGTTAAACTTACGGTTTCTTACTTTTCATTGTATAAATGAAATGTTCAAAAGTAAAGACAATCCACGAATTAAGAGAATAAAATATGTAATGCACTTACGTTTATTTTACTTCAAAATTCCGTTATTTTACATTGTTTTGCATTCTGTAATTTTAAATGTTCATAAAAATATTCACATTTTAAAAGTCCGCTGAAAATAGAATGAGGCACGTTTTCTTCCATTTGGAAACCTCTTTTTAATGGTTTTGAAAGGTTGAAGCATTAAAATTTCATGCGATTTTGGTCGTGAAGCGCAGGGCCTTATTATTATATGGGCAAATCGGGACTTTGCCCAGGACCCCCAATTTTAAATGTTTTTTCTGAAATATTCTTTTTTATGTCAAAACGTTATGTAAAATATAACACATTTCATAGCTTGGGGGGCCCCAAATATATCAATGCCCGGTGCCCCTATTGGTCATAATCGGGCGCTGGTGAAGTGTCTTCATTATCGGAGTCAGTTTCACTTTCCTGGCCTCAATTTTTATCATCTGTTACTCTTCCACTAAATGGTCTGTTCAAAAATAAAATTTTCTTCAAAACCAACAAAAAAAAATCAAAGGTAAATCTGAAATATTCGCTAGGAAGATAAGCTCTTCGTTATATGGAGAATGTTTATAGTGTTATTTAAGCCTTAAAGTTACGTTTCCATGAAAAATTTCCTTTTAGGGAGAAATTCGTTGTAAGGTGACTTCGTTATAGGGAGATTCTACTGTATATATAGGTTTTTGATATCGTTGGAGAAAGTCTAGCTCTTGATATAGATTTCAAGCTAAGAGACATGCTTTAAAGTTTTATTTAAAAAAATTGGCGCAAGGACATCTGATTCGGCTTGGGTATGATATAGATATCAAAATTGATGGTGGAGACTGTCCTTGACATCGTTTGACATTTCAGGGGATGACGACCTTTAAAGTGTTAAAGCAGATATGGGCAACCTTTGAAAAGTTGTGGGCCAAACTTGCGGATTTTAGCGAAGTGGCCGGCCGTATAATTGGGATTTATATGGGATATTGAATGGTTTCCAAATGTTCCTCGGGCCGGATCAAAAGCATCCGATCGGGCCGGCGGTTGTCCATATGTGCGTTAAAGTCGTTATTTGAGCCTACGAAATACGTTCGAGGAATTTGTTTCTATTTAGCTTATAGAACTTCAAATACAGACATTTTAATATTAGTCAGCTGGAAATATTTGGAACCGAAAGTAGCATTCTGCTATCGGAAGTGAATCGTAGTTCTGCGCATGCAAACGGGGATAGGGTTTGAACCGAAAGACGTTTGCTGGACATACCCCCACCCACCCACCCACGGTGCCCCTCTGCAAACGTAAAAAAGGAGTCCTTTTTGTGCTCTAGATCAGTGGTTCCCAAACTATGCACCGCGACCCATTGTTGGGTCACGGGAGCAATTTCGGTGGGTCGAAAAAGAGGGGGGGGGGAATTAAACTTTAGTATTTTATATATATAGTAAACTATACTATTTTATATAGCCTATATTGGTTATCGTTATGTAGTAGTGGGTCGCGAAAAAAAAAATCTAGTTGAAGAGTTTTTGAACTGCTCTAGATAGAGATTTTCTCAGTTTTAGTTCTAAATGCCCCCCCCCTTTCGACAATGGCACCCAGACCTTGCTTACTGTGCCACGCCGCCCCTGGTCAGAGCTTAGAATTAAAACAGATAAAATTGTTCTTATCAATCACAGAAAAACATGTTAACAATGATCATAAAAACAAAAACACTGAAGATCAATTTCATTAAATATGAATACTTTAACTAGCAACTTTTTATTAAGACTTGAAAATTGAATTTAGTTTATCATTTTTGGATTTTTTTTCAACCTTCATTTATCTGGTCAATTTTAAGCATCTTTTATTTAGACCCTCCAAGGCGTAGCTTGAAAACGAGCAAAAAAGTTTTTCTTCATATTGTAGCTGTTTCAATGACAAAATTAATGATACTAAAATTATAAACGAAACCTATATGTAAAAACAATTTATTCCTTTTTTGTGTCGCAAAGAAGTTAACTTTTTGGCAGTGACTTGAAAACTGGCGACTAGCGTGAACTTTAATTATGTTGGTCCAGAAGTTAAATGATTCATTTTTAAAACATTAGATACTATCAAAAGAACGAATTATCAAACATTTAATGATTTTATTATCTATCATATTCATGAGAAAACGTAGGATTTGTGTATCAGGATTCTGTTTTCAGAAGTGTAATAATTGCCGATATCTAATAATTATTTATATTGTCAATTTGAAAACATGAAGCTGTATTAGTATAATTAGTAATTCTAATTATTATTTAGTTTATTTCAAATTTTGGAGTAAAAAGCATATTTCTTGTGAATAGTATTTGGTTTATATATAAGGAAAGCACAGGAATAATCGGTGTGTACCTGTTCTTCGTACGGAAAAGATCAAATACATGGATCATCCGGATTAATTTTGACTTAACCCTCTCTGGAGAATCAAAATATTCGGATTTTCAAAAAGAACTTAAAAATGATCATATGAGTTCATATTAAAAAGAAATCTTGCTAAAACATTTAATAATTCATTTAGTGGTTAAATGATTGGAGCAGATAAATAAAGCCATTAATTAATGTAAACTTATTATGCATTTTAAGGAAAGAATTGACATACGTATTTAATGAACAATATTTAAATACATATGTACTTACATAATACTGTACAGTTTATACATTATCACAATTTAATGCAATTTAAGTAATCTCAAGAATATTTTCATATGTGGAAGAATTATAATTAGAAAAATCTAAATAAAACTTGCAAGCTTTGAAGTTGAATAAATTTCATGTGTTTACTTTTGTAAGCACAAAATCGAGGTATGAACCAAGAACAAAGACATATATAGTAAGAGCAAGCAGAAAGCTGTTTTGGGTCTAACATGGAAAACTTTTATCTGGCTCATAGCAACAATTAGGCGACAAAATAGAGATTGAGGAAAATTGATTTAAATATTTGCACCAGTCGGCACTGGAAATGGATTCTCTTATTAATATATCCCTTTAACTTCCCCCCCCCCCGTGTTTGCGTTCTGTCAAGCCTAAATGAGGAGCATCTACCTATAGGGGGGACTTGGGTAGAGGACTTTTTAAGCTAGTCTAACGCATATTCACGTAAGATCTCGAGAAAATCGCACAAAACTCTAGACCACTAGATCGACAGCCACGCGAGGTGAAAGAATTCCGAACCTGCACACTAAGACGCTTCCCAGTGCTCAGCTTTTTATAAATTCGGCCATTCGTCGGCATGATTGAATAGAAAAGAGAGTAGAACTGCTGTTAATTCCCACTTCAATGTATCCACTGCTTTTGCTTTTTAATGCTTTCTACTGGGATCAAATTTCGTCATGCTATTATTCATTTTAACGAGAACTACACTCTCGCTACAAAAACTGCCCAGAATACAGATGTAGGTTTAAATGACATTAAATTATGTAAAGTATCGGTATCGGCCGATACCATAACTTAAAGGTATCGGTATCGGCTATTTCTGAAAATGAATTTAAAGGTAAAGTATCGGTATCGGTCATCGGCGAAAATGTGGTATCGGTCGATCCCTAGTTATCGTATTCACTCGATACGTCCTTAGTTACTTTTTTGCTGTTGGTGTCTTTTGTGTTTGGTTTATAGGCTTGTTCATATGACATTACAGCGTTTTTTGGAAGGCAAAAATAATCAACGGACTTGCTCTATGTGACATAAATGAGATATTTAATAGTAAATAATGACCACGCTTGATAGAATATTCAATTTACTTATTGAAAAAATGTTAAAGCAGATATTTTTCCAGATAAAAATCGATATGTTAAACAAACATTTGCTTCTCGAATCCCCCAAATTTTGGCCATGGAACAAGACTATTAGAATGTTCAATTTATTGTTTGAGAAAATGATAAGAGTCACTATGTTTATTGAATATAAACATAGCTGTCAACATGTATTAAATATAATTGGCCACTTCTGCAGACAGTATTTCTTCGTAATACTGTATATAAATACTATCAGATACATCTAATTATTAAACGACAGACTGATAACATTATTTTTAATGGAACGCCTAGGCAATAATGTGGTTTCTCAGGCATGAGCTTTAAAAATCATGTAATAGAAAACACGTGGTACATAGAGTAAAAGAAGGAACCCTGTCAAAGTTGGGAGAGGGCGGTATTATTTTTTCTTTCTACGTAAAGAAATTACTGTTCACAAAACGTGGTTGTGTGCGCAGTATGTAACCCTTTCATCATACACAGAATCAAAGTGTATGATAGCAGTTACGCATAAAGTGTAGAATCGACTATGCGGAAAAACATCGAACTCAAAACATCGATGTCTGATAAACATCGACTTCAATACATCGATGGTTATAAAACATCGACGATGTCGCATCCCTAATAGTATTCAGATTTTGACGATCTCTAGATTCACTTTGACGAGTTTCAGAATGACGTCTCTATGCACCTTTATATGTATGTACGTAAGTATACGGACTGACTGTGAATCAATCAATTTTAGTTAGTTTTGTAATGACATCTGTACGTGCGTACGTAATTCGCAGAACTCAGAAACGATTATCTGTGGAATATTGAAATTTTATTTTAAGGCTTATTGTAACATCTAGTAGTTGTGCATCTTTCTTTTTCATTGCAATCGACTGAGTAATTTATTTACATGCATGCGCGGACGCATCAGTGTCAGAAAACTTCTTTAGCTTTTTGGCGTAAGATGGGCGATTCGATATATCGCCATGTTGTTGGTAGTTGAATGGAGAGATCCCAATGGCTGCAGTTTTTCAGCGATGGGACCATTTTACCATATTTTTGGCAACTAGCAATGAAAGCGCTGAAATAAGGTGGTAACACGGTGCAAACACCCCAGCAAACACACACCTGCTGGCGGAGTACCTTGCCAGTGCCTTTCTGCCATCACGTACAGCGCCGGCCCGCCACTGCAAAAAGTAACTGAATCGTACCAAAAGTGGTCGCCCGAGAAGTACCTTGCCAGAAGCCTGGGAAGGCAACGGCACTCTACTGGCATACTGCTGTGTCGGCCGTTACTCACAATAAAGACACTGGCCCATTCAGTTTATAATGCCCAAAATGAAACGGCCGGGTGCCGGCTATTATTAAAAATAAAGGCACTGGCCTGGTATCTTAATAGTGACTGCAATATAATGGCACGGTACCGGATTAGTGCCTATTTACAGTAATGCTGCCATAATTAAAATACGAGCCAGTGGCGGATTTGGGGTAGGGGGATTATTCATCAACCCCCACCCCCACCCCGCAAAAGAAAAACATTCCTTAAGGGTAACATTTTAAAAGATAAAAAACAACATAAATGAAAGATAAAAACAGCAAAATCCGTTGGTCAATCGTTTGCAAACTATGTGCGCCTATCATTAGTGATCATAATTGTGTGCAGTTTTCATAAACTGCAATTTTCTTACAAATTTGCAGTCGCTTAAGATTTTTTTATGAGAGGCGGTAACACATTTCAGAACCAACATAAAATCATTTATAAACAGTTTAATTTCAATATTTCAAGAGTCAGAGATTTTATAAATGAGCTATAGTACTTTTCGGTTAGTATATATATATATATATATATATATATATATATTAATGACTGTGTCATTTTATCTCTCACCCCCCCCCTTTATTGAAAATTGTCCGAAAAATGTGCCCCCCCCCAAATAGCGACATAATTTTACATATATTTAAATACTATTACTTCACAAAAGCTTTCATCTATTGTTACAATATTCCGTAAGCTGTGAATAGGCATCCCATGTATTTATCTATAAATAGCTTACATTTAAGGCAGTATCCAGGGGGGTGGTCCGGACTCTCCTCGAAATTTCAGTTTTTGAAAACAATGTAATAATGATGAAGTCTTTTCGTGGAAAATCCTACCTTTTTCACCGTTTGGACCCTCCCCGAAATTTTTTTCTGGGTACGTCCCTGGTTACAATCATAAAAATTTCAACATAGGGTGACCAGGCGAAATACAAGAAAGATAAGATAAAATGACATACTCGATTAATATCGTTTTAATATGGCAATAATGAAATTAAAAAATTAGGGGGTTCAGGGGTCCCCCTGACAAGGCTCGAATAGCCGAGTTTATATATATACATACATAAATGAAAATTTTACAGGAAGTAATAATAAAAAGAGTTGCACTATTGTTACACATAACATTAGGGTAACATTTTGTTTATTATAAATTTTCTTTAAATCAAAAGATTTTTTGTTAGCTATTCTGAAAAGAAATTCCCATATCTACCTGCTCATGACTTAAATTTTACGGAGGAAAATACTTTTATACACTAAAACATACTATGAGAGTATATATATTAAAAAAAGTGAAACTTAAAATTTACCTGTTATTTTCCCAACTCTTTAACAGAAAATCCAAGGGCTTCGAAATGTATTATGAACCAACAAAATATCATCATAGAAACAGTGTTGTTTTATATAAATAACTGTTCCAAATGATGACGTCCTGCTAGTCTGAAACTATTTCGACTAGGTCTATAGTCGTCTAAAGCTGTCCGCCACATAAAAATAAATAACCGGCTGTGATAACACACACGACGGCTGAAGTATCCGCATGTTCAGAGGATTGGCACCTCGCAGAAATAAATCACAGCAAAAGAAGCGCATCGATGTCTTTCGTTAACGGGATAGAAACAGCGAAAACAATCAGCAGTAGCAGTCAATTTTTAAAAAAGGCAGTAGTGAAGTGTTCCGCGAATACATAGCACTAAAATGTCCAGAACTTATGTAGAAGGGCGGTCAGTATAAGTTCAACAGGAATGAAGGATGCCAGCGAGTAAACAGAAGTCAAATTCAACGAAGAATTATCAGGAGGTTGGCGAGAAAGTTAAACTTGACATATTTAAAGAACGCCCAAACGAGAGCCAATAATATATTCATTATTAAAGATGCCGAAAAACCGCAGAATATTCCTAGTCAACAGAGAGAATGGGAAGACATAACAAAGCGCCGGGCACCAAATTATTGAGGATGAAGGCAGCCGCCAAAATTACAGTAAACCCGTGTGATAGGAAATTATTTCAGCTGTATTTTAACCGATATGAGGCCATGTCCGTATTTGGTAATGAAAGGAATAAAGTGATGTACGGGTATAGAAAGACGTTAAGCGTAGATGCATATTAGAGATGGGCGGTTCGACTCATTTTACTGATTCGAATCTCGACTCAGTCACTACTTCGATGATTCGAATCAGTGATTCGAATCTTGAATCAATAAAACAACTAAAGAAATTTTCCCTCTCTCTGCGCCGAAAGCCGTACTATTTAAACACCCTTCACCCATTCATCGGGTTTCTTCTCCGCTGAGTTCTCGGGCAGTTAGCATCTCTCTCTCCTTGCTCCAGTAAAACTAGTGTTTAAACTGCCCGAATTGAAAATACAGGGGAGCTTCGTATGACCCCCTGGGCCTGTAAGATTAAAAGGTTAAGTTTGGTGTCAAAGTATTCGAAATTTTATGTATCGATGGGGGTAAACGTCTAGGGGGGGTCGAGAATCAATAAAAACGCGTTCCGATGGATAGTTTCCGATTTTATACGTTAATTAATTATGGTAATTAGACTAATTAACCATGATTGAGGCTTAAAAGGACTGCAAACATGTAGAAATTGGCTCTGGGATGGTTTCCAGACTTTGGAGATGCCGTCGGAGGAGGCTAGTGTTTAAAATGCCCAAATTGAAAATATAGGGGAGCTTCGTATGACCCCCTGGGCCTGTAAGATTAAAAGGTTAAGTTTGGTGTCAAAGCATTCGAAATTTTAAGTGGGGTGTTGAGTCTAGGGGGGGTCGAGAATCAATAAAAACGCGCTCCGGTGGATAGGTTCCGAGATATACGTTAATTAATTATGGTAATTAGACTAATAAACCATGGAGCTGTTTTTTCTGCGATGAGAGAAGAAGAAGCTTTCCGAGAGAAAGCAGTAGCAAAAGCATCACAAGCTGGTATTGATCTCAGGATTTTCTTATCGCCGGCCTCAGAGGCGTAGCCAAGGGGGGGGGTTAGGGGGGGTCATAACCCCCCATGAGGAATTTTTTGCCATACAAAATGTATATTCTTCACTACATTATCATACACACGTATACATATATATGAGTTGCAGTAGTCATAACCCCCCCCCCCCCATGAAAAATTTCTGGCTACGCCCCTGGCCGGCCTATATTTTTGCCCTTTATCGAATTCGAGATTTCACTGAAATGAAAATGGGAATATCGGATATTTGATGTTGAAATAAAACCGATATGTCGATTTTTGCCCAGTCCTACTGAGGGGCTGCTGCCCCCCCCAAAAAAATGGGACCCTTTACTTAGCTTACAATTGAACTTTATCTTTAAATTTGATACCCAGCCCACCCCGAAATAAAATCCTGGCTACGCCACTGTCAATAACACTAACTACGCCACTGCTTTAGACCCTATTTTGTATTTCTCTGAATTACGAAAGAAAATAAAATCATTCCCCTTAAACGAAAAACAAGGTAAAAAAAAAAACGAAATCTGCTGCAATAAAGCGAAATGTTATTTTGCTTACTACAAAGTCCTTTTGTGAGAGCGCTTAATACCGCCCCTGTATCCTTCATTAAAAGTGACAAGCACAATCCTATATTTCATTCTATTTCCCTTCACATGAAAATCCGCCACCATGTAAACTTAACGTTCCGTTTTTTTTTTTTTTTTTTTTTTTTTTTTGAGGGTGGGGGCAGGGGGACATATATTGAAGTTAAAAGTAGAAAAGGGATGTTTCATTAAATTTTAAACAAATATTAAATCAGCTAGACAAGTTGGAAGGAGGGATTTTCTTAATTTTTTTTTCGGGGGGGAAATTGACCCCTCTTGCCCTTAGGAAGTAACGCCTATGCCCCCCGCCAAAAGCAAACGATGTTCGACCCACTCCACACCCACAGACAGATAAAACTTTAAATCCGACCACCAACCAAGAAATGAAACACCAAAGATTCGAAAAAAAAAACTTCAATTAAATGAAACATCCTTTCAACTCTTTTCTACTCCTTTCGACTCTGAGTCGATAGAAGATTCGAAAAAACCCCACCAATTAAATGAAACATCCTTTCAACTCTTTTCGGCTCCTTTCGACTCTGAGTCGATAGAAGATTCGAAAAACTAACGAATCTCAACGATAGTATACAATCACCGAAACAGAGCGAAACACTGAATCAGTAAATATTGGTTGCTGCACCAACTCAGTGACCAACTCACCCACACCCACTCATTTACTGTTTCAAATCATCTATCGACTCAGAGTCGTAAAGAGTCGAAAAGAGTCGAAAAGAGTCGTGAAGAGTCGAAAAGAGTTGAAAGAGTAAGGGAAAATCTCTGGGAACGGCAAAGGGAAAATAAGTTTTTCTTCCCTTCGCACTTGGAATGTATTTCCCTTGAGGGCTTGAGATTCGAATCAGTAGAGAGTGAGTGTAAAGACTGAGCCACTCAGTACCAAGATTCGAATCACTGATTCGACTCATCGAATCATTGGCCATCTCTAATGCATATCAATACTAAAAAGTAGATGTTCTGCATGAGAAACATATGCTTATTAACAGCTAGGAAAGCTAAAGAAATGCAACGGACTTATTATTGACATGGAACAAAAGGCGATAGAATAATTTAAGCATTAAATCCGGATAAATAGGCAGTTAATTGAAATTAAACAAGCGGGAAAAGGCGTAATACAAAATTTTGAAAGACAGAGTAGTTAAAATTGGGAAGAGAATTTAAAGTTAAAATGCTTGATTTAAAATGTATTAAATTTAAGAAAGTAAACACAAATAAAACTATTATTAAATATGTGATCTTCATCACAGGGGTCGAAAGCTAAAAACGCTAATAATAATATGAACGCCTATCAGAGTTTGATTAAGCCAACGTGCGGCCTCGGGCCGACATCTGATACAGGTCCCATTTATTTAAATGAAATAACGAAATTTTATGCTAACACTACGAAATGTTTACTGGCCCATTACCTCTATAAAGTGCTGGCCCGGTACATTTTAAACAGTACCACGCCGTTAACTATGCTGTTCATGTTTTAGACACATGGGCGCGACAGGCATTTCGCCATTACTGACAATGTACTGGCGCATATGCATTTTTCAGGCATTGGTATTCCAGTGACTTTAAACTGACGGCAATGTAATGTGCTCCCGGCATACGGAACTTTGCCAGCACGGCGGGTACCTTGCCGTCATTTTGCGGGCAGTAGTCTGTTTGCTGGGACACTAGGAGGAGGAGAATATGCCACTAACATCTAGAGAATAATTGGTGGAACGAGAATTTATGAGTCTATGTACTCCCTAGTCCCCATAATTACTAGATCATAGAACGAGACACTTCTGAATCTACTTCTCCAATTTTGAAACATCTCCTTTTTGGCGGGTGCATGTACCCACATGAAAATATCTAAATCGATGCGTACGGCAGCGGGTAGACTCGCAAGCGGTAATACTAGTGCTCGAAAAAAATCAAAAGATCATTTTTCGTTACACAAACTAGACATTCAGCTGTGATTAGCCAGAATACTACGGATTAGAAACTCTTGACCATTTCGTAAATACCAGTTGTGTGTATCGCCGACACGCATAATTCTACGACCTATTCACCTTGTTTTCTCCGTTCACAATGCGTCAAAGTGTTAGATGCCGAGCATAGCATAAAAATGCCAGTACAGGGAAATTTCTCACAAAATTAATTCGTTCCTTGTAAGGGGAAAAAAATAAAAACCTTACATAAGATAAACAAGTTGATTCATAAGAGGGATGTCTTCCGGCAACGAAAGAAGCCTAAGAAATGCATTCCATTAACCCAAAGGAAAGGAAACAGAAATAAGACCACGCGACGATTACGGAATAATAATACATGTAAAGGAAATTTTATCTTTCATGAACTTCAGTAAAGTACACACATTTATATTTGCTCGAATCAGATTTTTGTCTTTTAACCCTTTAACGCGCAGTGTTCCCGCTCTGGGAACACCAAACTCTGACGTTTTGACTGTTGCCAGTCACGAAGAATAGATTTGATTTCTATAAAAATACTTGCGGGTGACATAGCCCCACGAGAATCCTTTACTTTTTAAGCACGTCATTTCCCGAAAAAAAAACTGTCTCGATTATTTTTAACTGCACTGACATCTGCTGAAAAATGGAAGAATGCGAGAACAGCTGGAGAGATTGTCCAATACTGAAAAAAGGGCAGCCGTTGCCATCGGGCGACTTAACTACCAGCAAGATGGCGGACGATCGAAACGTTCATCGCATGTCACAAATCTAGAGACCCTTTCTTGACGACAGCTGCCTGTGCGTGGCCACAGCCAGCTGTCGTCAAAAAAGATTATATTAATATATGTAAATTTCTAATCCCCTTAAAACGGACGAAAACTGATAACTTTCTTATGTGAGTACAACTATACTTGCATTTTCTTGTCGACTAAGAAGAATGGATAATGCAGGGATATTTAACCACCACTTCTGCAGATCGATAGTATCTTTTTAATGCATTTATAACCGGATTTCAACGGAGAATAAACACTCAGGCACTTAGTTTAACAGAATAGTGTAATCGCTTTTTATCACACTTGAAAACACAATTTAATTCTTCAGTTTCAAGAGGTCTTTCAATTCTCTTTTTTATTGTGATGCTCAAAGAATATTTGCTTTAAAATAATACTTAAGAAGTAACGTAATTTCAAATTCATAAGAGTTTATTTTACGCTGTAAACAGTTTTTACTGTATACTTCAAAGGCATACTTAAAGCATGTTATAGTGGATACTCTGTTGAAGCAAGGCTTTGAAAAGAATGCGTTTTTTATAACTCAGAAAGGAAAAAAATATAAAACAATAAAAATGCATAATGTTTAAAAATATATGTTGGTATCAGTATATTCAATAAAAATATATTCTGCCTTTACTTTTTTAATCCCTTAAGGAGGCACACATTTCAGAAAAAGATACATAAAAATGGAGATTTTTTTTCATTTTTAGTTTAATATTCACCGTAATTTAAAAGGAAAAAAGTTATTACTTAACGAAACGATTTTAAACGATTTTAAACAAAATATTCGTATCTGATCCTACAGAACCTAAAATATATTTCTCGTTCGCTTCTGAAGTTGACATTGCAGAACAAAACTGCAACATTTTTGGTATATTAACATAAACTGGCATGTGACATAAGGGAGAGGGCAACATGTAACACTGGGAGGGGGCAAAATGTTTCCTATTGTAGGAAATATAATTTTATAAAGGTTATATCTAAATTTTAAAGAATTTTAGGGGTGCGGTAATAGCTCCTTTTGCCCTTAGTAAGTTACAGCCATGATTTAATAGGAAATTCACGAAAAATGACATACAGAAATTAAAAGGTTCAAATGACGATGCAAACCTGGAACTAACTTACATTGCGATCCTTCTCAATCTCCTTTCACTCTACTGAAAACAATAATAATAATAACTATACTAGCAATAACAAAAAAACTGAAAAATAAACTAACGGCCACCATCGCCATCTATTATATGAATAATAAATTAGGTATTTCAAGTCTATGAATCATACTATTCTAAGGGTGACGGAACAACATATTTGAATCTTCTACTTCCTCATTTATATTTTTTAGGGGAAAAAATGTTAATATCACCCCCCCCCCCCTCAAATCACTCATATCAAAAAGTATCGGCACGAGTTCGAGGATATGATGAAAATGATTCAGATGGATGGACAGATAGGCACCATTTCACCATTGCTACAAAATGATGAACATATGTAATCTTCAAAAGTTACTCTTTCGAGAAATAGCCAGCAGAATGCATAACACTTAATACTAAATGCAGCATGAAACCAGTTAAGCTGAAAGCTATAGCAGCTCAGGAGTAATAACCTATTCCGCAGAATAAAGGACATAGTTAACCTTAATGCTAGATAAACACGTGGATGCGCCCTCAGGCGGAAAGAGGAACATCAAACATCTTTATTAAGAGGACAGGCGGTAGCAGAAAATATAGAGCTGTGATTAAAATATGAGGGAAATATGTCGAATAAATGTATGTGATACATTTCCAAGCATGCACACTTATTGGGAAAGTTTCCAAACCATATTAATGTTAAGTCCACTAATGGTAAAGTTTACAAGAAGAATAGCCAACCCAGAAATATTCTTTGAATTGAAATACTGTTAACATTATTTCTATCGCGGAGTCAGAAGACGCCTTTTTAACAATTTCCAACAAAGTTGAAATCGTATCATCGATTGCCGCAAAATTTGTTTACGTTACCGAAATATGTAATTTTACAACGGGTATTCAAAAAGTAAGTTACACTTGTTCCTCCACGGATGGCAACATTGCGAAACAAGACCGAAGCTTAATCAGATGATAGTTCTGTTCCACGGCTTCAAAATGCAGCAATTTCATTCGGATAGTGACAATCGTTGGTGCGTACTACGAGAAGGAAATGCCGCGTAAACTGGAAGGTTACTCCAACGTTGAAGTACGCGGCACACTACGTTTTTGTGGGCAAAACGCTTCAAGCAAAGGCATTAGCGCCCTTGCATTAGAGCACAGTTTTTAGTGCTGTGTTTAAATTCTTCACTGCTGAGTCTAGAGGGACTGTTTACGATTTACCTCGTAAGTTTCCACTGAATTTTTGCCTTTAGAAGTGTTTCATTTTGTGTGAAAAATACAGCATATGTGAAAGCTTCTGTAATGAGTGGACTGTTATAAGCACGGTACTGGCCGTTAGTACCTGTGAATTTTGCTCAGCTGATCTTTCGACGAAGTTCTAGAAGCAATAGTGTTCCATCCTAACTCGTGGAATTTTTACTAGAACTTTCAACACATTCTGATTTTTAGAACAACGAACCCAGGAATTAAGCATAGTTTTCTGCAACAATATGCAATATGTCCAAAAAAAAGTGATAACTGTAGGCTAGGTAGCACGTAGAATGCTTACCCGTCTCTGTAAAACGCGGGGGAGATCTTAAATCTTGAATTAGGAAAAATATCAGTGACTTGCGAGCAGTAAGATGAATCTTTCTTTTAATAACACAAAAAAATTTAGTAATAACATTTACACATAAACGCGAACATATACATCTCGATAAACAATAAAACGAACTTAAACACAAGAAGTATAATAGAATTGCAGAGGATTCTGGGAAGAGAGATTGCGTCCTGGGAGAGAGAGGTGAGTTGTTATGCATGACTACATGCAACAATAACACACTTTCATTCTTTATCCATTAGAAGTTAAGTGGCGATGGTAAACTAAACAAATTTTCAAAATAAGAGAGAGGAAAAAAATTGTTTTTTTTAATTTTGAAAATTCCTAGTTTGTAAAATGTTTCTCCTTTACTAATGGGGTGATGAAAAAAATTTCAGCCTTTCATTCTAAAACGTCTCGCGATACCTTTAAAGAAATAGTAGTCGGGCCTATACATGAATTTTAATGTAAAAATTTATCTCTGAAGTACACTTTTTTTTTCGTAATTTCTGTAAGAATTATGAAACTCGATCGTATGGCATGATTTGTTCCTTTTAGAGCAATTGAAAAGTGTTCAGAGTCAGCATATATATATATATATATAAATTCATATCACTGAAACTTTTTAGGATATATTTCTCCAATTTTGTGCATCACTTCACTATTATATGAGGCACTTTTACTAAGCGGAAATTTTTTGTACCTGGTTAGTGCTCAAGTTAAAAAATGTCACTTGAGAATCAATCGGAGGAAATTTTTCTTAACGTATTCATTTTTTCCCACCTTATTTTGAACATTTTTCGAAACTGAACTGCCTACATTTCTCTAATAGACAAAAATTTAAAGCTTTCTACCATCTTTTTGGAACACCCTGTATACTTCTGTAAAAAGTAGATGCTTTAAAGCACAGCTTTTAAACCAATGATTAAAATTTTATTTGCGGTAATGTAAGGAAATATGCCTCAATTGCTCTATCCGGGGTCATGTTACAAGTACGGAGGAGCTTTTCCGGTTTGCAAGTAGTAGCGTGTTATGAAATGTCACCAAAATTGGCCACTTTTAAATATTCATGGCTCAGTTTGGCGTCCGAAAATGTTTTTAAAATTGCACCCAGCTTGATTAGATCAGTCATTTTCCATATTTGGCAAGAAATTGCCAAACCTTACAGAAGGAATAAATGATCGATTTGGTAAAATTATTTGCTCAGAGCTTGAATATTTATTACTACGGTGGCTTAAAATATTTCGCGGTGCTAAATACACTTATCTGCCATTATGTGTAAGCATGCATGGAGGACTGTTTAAATGGCAATCGTAATAGAAATGATTATCGATTATGCGCGTGAGTAAATTTATAACTTAATCAAATAACCAGAATGTTTGCCTACAAGAAAAAAAAACAACTTTTTTAATAAAGGAAAATTTCAAAAGTTGATAAGACAAATTATGGTGGTAGTATAATCAACAAAACTGAAATCTAAAAAGGACTAAAATATCCCCCCCCCCTCTCCTGTCGTTACTGAATTTCGCCATGCATGCATTAATTTGGTATTGCATGTGCTTGTGTTTCAAAGATATATAACTTGTTACAAAATCCCTTCCATGTATTGAACTATTTAGCAAACACTCTTAATAGTTCATTTTAAGCTATTTTGAATAGCTTGAAATAAAGAACAATAAAATTTGCACAAATTTTCCATATTTGTCTTAAATTATCCAACTGATGTATTTGAAAATGTTTCTCGTTAAAAATTATGCAACAGGTATTATGCGAATTAAAAGTCTCTTTAAGGCTATTCACAAATTTAGTGCTTTGAAATACTCTTGTATAGTTATGCTGTACGAAAATTTCTTTCAGAAATTGTGAATAGTAGTTATATGAAAGAGAAGATATTTGTTTGTCTCAATTTTTTTTAACTATGCCTTTATCCACGGAATATTCCATTTATCTGTATTTCTAATAGATCTAAGCTGAATCAGTTGAACCTTATTAGCAAAGAAAAAATAATGTGTTGCCTCAATCAGTCTCTCCTAAAAATGTGCTGCAAAGATAAATAAAGCTGTGCGCCATGTTTTAAAACGTATTCTCTCAACCACTCAAAAAAATATGAATGGAGTCTTATTTTAAGAAACTTAAAAACGTTTTCCACTTCCGTAATAAAATATGCTCTTAGCAATGTTGTTTTAGTTAAATATGTTTCATTGTACCGGCTTTTAGAAATTCAAGCAAAAATTTGAAACTTGCGCAAATATTTCATTTTTACGCTTCCACGACATATTAGTAGCTGCACAGTTTCGGTGAAATGTTTTAAAATTTCTTAGCGGAATAGCTGTTTGAAGTGAATGGATTCATTGTTCAGTTTAACTCGGTATATTCTTTTTGATGATGCAACGTTTGTAATAGCATCGTTATGTGTAAAATATGTTTTTTAATTTACTCCCGGAGTGGAAAAAGGAATTATTTAACAAGTTTGAGATTTTGCAGTTTAACAATTTTATATTTAAGGACACAAAGCCTTGCGTAAAATATAGGAATCTTCCATACAACAGTAATGCTGGTAGTGACGCTCGTCACATCATAAATATGATAAAATGTATGCCAAATACAGTTGTGATGTATATAATCAAAAACGTTGTAAAATAACACCATAAGGGTTACTTGAACGACTGTACAGCTGTTTTGAACAGAAACGTTTTGTTCTTCATCAGTGACAATCATCAGAAGCTAGGAACTGGGAACTGAAAAGAAAATCTTTCAGTTCCCCGTTCCTGGCTTCAGATGATTGTCACTGATGAAGAACAAAATTTTTTTGTTCGAAACAGCTTTATGGACGCTCGAGTAACCTTTATGGTGTTATTTTACAAAGTTTTTATGATTTTCTGTTTTAAACACCAGTTATTTTGATTGTTTTTGTTACAATTGTGATGTGTGTGCCGTCCTATCGTACCGACCATGTGATGTTGCAGTGTATTTGATATTTGGTAACAATGTGACGTCCTAGTGTGATATCTCACTAAGGGAAGTAAATGAGAATCACCATGTCAACTAACAAAATCTGCCTGTCCCAGCAGGCAGTTTGTTTGTGCCATAACCTCTGCGTGGTGAATGCACTTTCATGAACGTGTCACATGCAGCCACAAAGTCACAGTGTAACCAATATGCATACATGTTGCAACGTCAGAATGCTATCGTTTTTTATGTGTGAGACATTAAATGTGTGAATGAACACGTGTAAAAGAAATCAAATATGAAAAATTTATAAAAAGAGATAATCGTATATTTACGTAAACGAGGCCTTCTTAAAAATTCTAAATGATCCCTGTATGAGATCGATCAGTAATCTTCTTTGAAATATCGCAATCACTACGCTGTTCTTGTCAGATTGAATAAGCTATAAACAAATGAATTTTTTATCTGTCGCGCACGATTTAGTAAAACGTTCATCATCTAGTTTTAATAACTAAGACCCATCCATCAAAATCAATGATCTTGTATTAAAAGTTTTGACAATGAAAAATGATTTCGCTGCAAAAATCATTCTGATTTAGTATTATTTCATTTTCATTTCACAATTAAAATGCTAGAAATAGAATACATTTCTGAATTTTAAACGAAAAATGTACTTATTAAAAACTCGAAACTCCCCAGTTTTAATTTTATTTTTACATTACTAATTTTGACACATCATTTTATAAAAAATCATGTTCACGATATGTACGTTTTATTTCAATCTTCAAACTTTTATTAATATTGTCTTGATGTTACTGTTAGTTACTAGTAAATCATTAATATAGTTTACTAAAAGTCATATTAACTATTACACATTTCGTTGATATGTGTTGCCATGTCAACTGTAAGGCCAAAGTATTTACAAAATATATTTTAGACCGAAAACATCTTTGTGCAACTATTGTTTTTTGAATGCGACTTTTTGTTTTACGGTAGCAATAATTCTGGTTATAACATTGTTACTTTAATACACGTAAATGGATGGACAATCGTTTTTTTAATTTAATTAGTAAACGTTCGCAACCAAAAAGAAGTGCGAATGCAAAAGACGTAAGAAAGCATAACTGTATAGATTGATATTTGCTGCGTAAATGTTAATACATCTAAAGCTGCCAATTAAAATAACAATTGAATGATTCCAATATAGAGAATTCTCCAAGAGAATTTGAACTTTTCATCTGCTTATGCTGATAGCGATTACCAAGAGAGTCCCTTTGTGGGCCGATGTCTCGAAGTAAAGCTTTAACTTGTGTTAGTGACTAATATCTCTAAGTAAAGCTTTAATGTGTGTTAGTGATTGATATGTTTAAGCAAAACTTTAATTTGTGTTATCTCTAAGTAAAACTTTAAATTTATTTTTACTGTATCAATAATCCTATAAACTTGCAAATATCACAATAAAGAACTTTCAACTATAAGATGTCAATCTAAAAATTGGTCCCTTTTAGAAAAAAAACTTATTTTTCCTAAATTTTAAATTTTTATCAACTTTGCGCATAAAAGCATATTTTGTGTATTGGTGAATAACTCTAAATAATATTGGCGTAGTGAACTATAAAAAATTGACTGTACGATTCGTGAGAGCATTGTTAAGTTTGCAAATAAAGTGAAAGGAGTAAATAATGGTTCTTCAACTAAATGTTAGAAATTTTGGTCAGAAGCGCACACATGCTTTCCCTTTGAATGAAGAAAGATCTAAGACAGTAAAAAGCTGCATTAGCGTTGCATGTTTATTGATTAACGCTTTTCTGTGGATGCACGGAATAGGATTCGAAAAAGCCATCAACTGCTGTGGGAAATATTTTCTCTCTTCCTTGCTTTCAGTAGTGTTGGCAATTGTGATCGAAGGTAACGTTATTTATTTCGTATACAAGCACGTTTATGAAATGCTCTACACCAACAGTGATTATAAAGGATTGTCATGCACCGTATTGATCATACTTCTTAACGATGTACTTTGTGAGCTGCTTTACGTACAGAGAAGACAGCTTTTAAATCTTGTTAAGCAGTTGGGAAACATCTATGCCTGTGTGGCTGCAAATGAATTCAAAATGCGAAGACTGAAGCTGAAATTGATAATTATGCTGAGAGTCACGGTTTTATTTAACAGTTGCAACGTTGCGTACTATCTCTGTAACAGAAAATTAAGGCCAACAACAGATTCACTCTATTTAGGAATCATACCTCCACCTTATGACGTCACAGTTCGCTACTTATCGTTCACCATTAGCACCTGTACTAATATTTACCCTGCTGTTACAGCTTACTTTTCGGTAGTTTTCTTTGTAGACAGAGAAATACTGATCGAACTGAGACTTGAATCTGCAGAGGATGAATTGGAACAACTGTCTGAGGTCTATATCAAAATATCAGACCTTATTTCGCAGGCCAATCGTTTTTTGCACTCTCATCTCGTGATAACATTCTTCATCATACTCGTGAATGTTTTTCGACAAGCGTACTATTGTCTATTTTTTCAGGCTGGTATTAACAGCATTCGTCTTTTGAACATGTGTTATCCTTTTTCTCATTTTGCGTGTATATGCTTATATGGTTCCTCGGTTTTAAGCGCAGCATCAAAAGTTCAAAGCACAGTTCAGAAAATATTTACGAAAACATTGAAACCTAGAAAAATGCATGGTATGCAAGGATTTAAAATACTAGACTCCATTGTCATCGATTCAAGTTTAATACTGTCAGCGGTTGGAGCACTTGTAACCTATGGAATACTAATAGAAACTTTTAATGCGAGTAGTCATACATAGATATTTGCGACTTTTATGTACACAAATCCCACTGTGGGTTAAATATAACGGTTGATAGAAGAACACATTTTTCTACTTTTTTGTGCACAATGTGCTATGTAATCTTCCACTTATTTTCAGTTAAGGGGATGGTGGGCTATGACATTACCAAAAATTCGCAATTTTTTTTAAATGTATTCATATTCTATGATTTTTACTGTATCTGAAACAAAAAACTGCATGTCTCTAGCTTAAGCGAGTGAACAAGTCAGCTAAGGGCAAACAAGATTGCGTTATTTATAATTGATACACTTGGCGTGGTTTATCTTACTTGTGGACAACTGTGCCATTACTCAGCTTCTGGGTCATTCCATGTCAGGTCAACCAGGCCATGACACCATCCGCCACAGAATTTGATGAAATTTGGTACATATCTACAACTTTTGATGCTAATTACAAATATATCAATTATATTAATTAAGGGATTCAAAAGTTATGAGCTTTGAAATGTCATATGAGATGCCTTGTCGGGCGCCATCTTTAATAACACTTATACACACATAAATAGCCATAACTTACTTAAAATTTGTTCGACAAACTTCAAATTTGTGTTGTTTTGATCAGAAAAAAACACATTTTCGCTTAAGCTAGGTCAATATTATACAACTTTATTACAGTAACTGTAAAATCCGTTTATTTCTCATTTTTTGGTTGACAGAGTGAATAACTTCAACAGCTAATTTCTCGAAGTGCTCCACTTTCAATTTCAACCTAATTTTTTACACAAGTAGTTAAAAGTATGCTATAATATCTGATTAAAGAATTTTGATGGGTATTTCACAGATAAAGTTTTTAAAAATAAAATTCTCAAAAGTACATGCATCCTTATTACAGTGCATTGCAATACTTTCTTAAAGATCATTTATCCATATAATATTACATTTTAAAAAAGTATATACAATTTACTGATAGTATAAAAGTGTTTTTTGATGTTTCTATAAATTTTATTCCAAGAAGCTTTGAAGGAGAAGTAAAGAAACTCATTAACCCATTCGTGCCTGGATATTTTTGCGACTTTCTTCGATTTTTGCTAACACCAGAAGTAATTGATAAATTTCTGATGTCAACATTTTGAACAAGGAATGATTTCATTTAAAATCGTTATGTATAAAAATTGAAATGTCAACATCCTACTTGCCATATTAAAATATTTTGTGGAATTGAGGTTCAGTACTCGCGAATAAAGGCTAGGAAAAATAAATAACGTTTTCGAATGATAGCGATAATGTCGTCCCAAAAAAGGGACGCTAGGCATAAATGGGTTAAATAGAAAAAGCCACACTTTATATTTCCTCTTAAAGAAAATCTGTAGGAAAAGAATATGCTTTTTCAAATAACCTACATTTTCTAATCTAATAATGATATACAAGTTTTTCTTTAGCAGGTTGATTTCGCATAAGAACAACCAGCATTTTTAATAACAAATCAATTCAGCTGTCTAACGTAATAAAAATATATTTCACTTAATAAAATTGAATTAACAACCTTAATTCTTTATGCATTTGATTTTTAATTAAACATTTAAACATAAATATTGAATATTATGTTTAAATGTTTAATTATTTTAGTTTTCTAAGCGCCTGCCTTTCTGTAAAAATTCTTTCCTATTTTTAAAGAAATCAAACCGACGCATAATAATGAGCAGACATAAACGTTGTCAGTGATAGATAGACTTACATTCCAGGACTTATTTTTACTTAAAGTGTCGAACAAAAAACTAATTCTATACTGAGAAAGTCTGCGGGGTAGAATGTAAAGGTGATAAAAAATTAACGGCAACATCTGCTTATTTCAAATCCTTCAGTTAAATTATGCCTGATTATATCTGATCAAAAACAATCAGTCTTTTCGTATTATCAAGTCTACATTTTAAGTACAGAAATGACAGGTTGTTTTAATAGTTATAGACATAAGGTTAAAACTATTATTGGATAGACATTTTCTTAATTAAAAGTATTAATAAGTGTTATTGGATTTAATTGAATACGATAATTAATTGTTTTTTATTAGTGTCAGAATCAGAAAGCAATGTTTATTCTTTTCGTACAAACTCTAGATTGATTTAGTAATTTTATTTTTTTACGTTTTAACTTTATAATACTTGAAAATTCGGAAGAGATAATTCGAATGATAGATTAGAATTATAATTTAATAATAAATGCTTCTTCAAAGTCCAATAGGCCTCACCATGGTTATGCCACTGAAAATGGTAGATGTCCGAAGTGTGAAGGTCCCGGGTTCCGGTCCCATCGCGCGGCTGTCGATCTAACGGTCTGGAGTCTTGGTAGGTTTTCTCCAGATGTAACGTGAATACGCGTTAGAACCCCTTAGAAAGTCCTCCTACCAAGGCACCCCCCTTGGCAGATCGCCCTAGTGTAGCGTTGCCATAATCACACACAACCAACAACAACCAATCAAAGTCCAATAAAAATTTTGAAAAAATAAATATTGATGCATATTTTTAATTCGAGAAGCCAACTATCATATTGCCAAAAACCATTTCACTTGCACCAGACACCATAACGTGATGCCCCACCCCTTCCGAAGGTTTGAATTCTAGCAAAAGAAGAGCAGTAGCCCGGTAAAAATATTCAGAAGACCTAAATTATAGTGTAGAAGTCCTAAAAAATTCAAGAGCTCATATCCTATGAATCCCCATGCGAACTGCGATCTTACCATCTTTTTTTTTAAAGAATGAAATTTTTGCAAAATTTTAAAGTTTATTAAAAATTCGACATTTATTGCTTAGTTTCATTCTATTCCCAGAGCAATAGTTGAGAAATAGTCCAGAAAACATATGCTCAATTTTCCCAAAATCTAAAATTCTATTAAAATTAATTCGACGCCTAGAGTTTAAGCAAACACTGTTTTTGATTATAGTAAATTTAATTTCATTCGCTTCAACATTTTTATGCGAAGCGCGAGCAAAAAAGATCGTTACGGACACAATGACAAACAGGCCTACATTTTTTTAAGGTTGTTTCAGATTCCCAATTGCTTGAAACGGATAAAAATTATAAATATTTAAATTCCTAGTAATGTAGAGAATTTTTTTTTATTATATATATTTTTTAAAGATTCAAATAAAGACAATTAAAAGTCACAAGTAATAAGTTTTCGTAAATACTACATTAAACTTTTTAGCAAATAAAAAATGGATCTTTTTAGATCCAGATATTCAGAATAGAAAAAAAATCGGACGGATCTGACAGTTATATATTGAAGATATTATCATTTGAACAGCCATTAAAATAGTTGAATATCAAACTGATTACTCATCGTCAGCGTAATTAAAATAGTTAATAATATAATTTATTGGAAAATCATTCATTCTCTCAGTAGTCTCGTTTCACTAATTAAATTGATGTAGGTTAAAGGTAATTTTTTAATTTTTGACGATTTAAGTAACAACGGTACTTTCTATTTTAACACTAATTAAAAGTTTATTTATTTATTCACTTATTCATTTTTCTTCTTTGTAGCTTAGACGTATTAGACGTATATATATATATATAACTATGCGATGAATGATTTAGTAATGTCGGAAAAGCAGTTTCAGAGGACCTGCTCTAATTAACGAAGTAGTAAAAAACAAATTTTAGGAACAAAGCTGTCTCGAATATTAATGAACCTTTTAAAAGGAGCAAAAATAACCTTTATACGGGTTTAAATGTGCATGTTTTAATAAGAATTAGGTTAGATGAGTAGGTGTTTAAAATCTTTTTATAAAAATTTCCTAAAATAATTTATTACCTTAAAATAATTAACGGTAAAATGTTTGTAGGGTAATTTATCATATGTCCATCAAATAGACTGTCACAGCAACTAGGTTTTTTGGCAACTAAAATGCCTTGTATTAACTGTACCGGGAAGTAATGTCTTTTTTTATGCACCGGGTGATTCAAAATAGATGGTAAAGAGAATATCTTTTAAACCGTAAGTGATCAAAAGATACTTTCAATTAGAAAATATCGTTAAATAAAGCTTAGCTTTCAGATATGGCAATTTTTTCACTAGGTGGCGTCATACATATTAAACTTAATTTTTACACGGTTCCTCATTTCCTAAAGCTTATGTTTAGAAAAATGTTTCTACGTATCTAAGAAAATTAATTTAAAAATGCCATGTCTCTAAGTGAAATAGTTAGCGAGACATTTATTGTTTAAAATGACGACTTACACCGCTTTACCTGCTGTGTTGGCGTTTGTTTTCAGTCAAAAATATTTTTAGAGAACCAACTATGGATTGATAAATAGTAAATAATGATCTTTTTGAAAAACGGCATTTAAACACATTTAAACTCGTGAAATTAACATGTTTAAATTTTAACTAATTGATAGGTATTGCATTATGAAATTACTGACCATTTAGTCTTTTAGGGGGTCACCTACTAATCACGTTACACTTCCAGATAAAACATTTCCGTGAAATAGAGAATGACGGAGAAAAACGTGTGGTTTAACATTCACTAGAAACTGCTAAATATGTATTATAGAAAATTTCTAGGGAACTCTAGGTATTATAGAAAAATTCTAAGATTTATATACAGGAGTCAAATGTAGCTGTCAAATGACCGCATACAACGGCGAAATTAACGTCCGTTGAAAAGTAATATTATTTTTCCCAAATTTGAGACATCCGCTATTATTTGGCGACAAATGCTAAAATTTTTAGCTTTTGATATCTCGGAAACTATACCTACACAGACATGAAATTTTTTTAATTTAACTTCTTGGACACAGATCAACATTTTTTTCTAAATAAAGTCTGATGTGAACACCACATGACCTCAGTAAAAATACTTTCCTCTAAAAAATCTGAACACACATGATTTTCTTGCACGTCTGTTAAACCATAAATATTTACGTACGTAGAGCTAAGGAAACGTAGTAGAGCTAAGGACGTACGTTGAGCTAAGGAAAAAGAACGCCCACTTGCTCTTTATTTGGCCGTTGTTCGTCGTACAGCAAAGTTATATATGCCATTCGTTTCAAACTAACGTATACCTTAATATCCTATTAATTTAATTTGAAAATGGACCGTCTTCATATTTTAGGGACGCTCTGCATCAACTGCGTTAATTCTGGATCAACTTTTTTTTACTTCCTTGTACGGAGTATAAGAAAGTAATGTGATCCCGAAAAATGTCGGGGGCCAAATTTCGACGAAAAAACCGATTTTGACTACCTCTAAATTTATTTTTAAGACTATTTTCGATGAATCTCATCTTAGTTAGTGTGCACGTTCATATAAATGCATTTAGAACCCATCTTGAGGACACACACAGGCGGATTTTTAAAAATTCTTTGGTCAAGGCCTATAGATGGATTTAAACATTTAAAAAGCTACAGAAATCGGAATAAAAACATGATTGGCATATACTAAATGCAAATGAAAAGTCATCTGTTAAATCATCCTCAACACTCAAAAAATTTTTACTTTGCCAACAATATTTTCATTTTTTTTTTTATAATTATCTTTTGAATCATAGTCTCTATAATATTCACTTAGTTGTCCACGACATATGACGACATTCTCGAAAGATAAACCTAAAAATTTTTTTTAAATTAACAAATAAAAATATTTTAGTGTTTTAAATTTTTGTTATTAATTATCTAATAATGAGGAGACTAGCAAATATTAGCAACTACAATTAACACAAACGTTAAGCAACGATGAGGAACTTTATTGTAATCTAGCTCAATAAAATCAAAATCATTACATTTAATTTAACTCAAAGATTATTTTTTGGTGTGTGTTTTGCAAAAAAAAAAAGAGAAAAAAAAAGAGAAAAAGAAAAGAAAAAGAAAAGAAAAGAAAAGAAAAGAAAAGAAAAAGAAAAGAAAAAGAAAATAATAGCTATATTTTAAACTAGCTGAAGTACCCGTCCTCGACGGGTTAGTGAATGAAAATTTCCAAAAAGCAAGAACTTTCGTCAGCATTGTAGGAGTACACAGAATGGATATAGTATGTTGCCAAAGTAAAGAAAGCGAAGTTATAATTTTCATGTATTGTTAAAATATTACAGGTTAGAGAGTAACTAAGAAATATCGTTTCCTTCGCTTTAGTCGTAATTATGGGATGCGCGAACGAATATTTACGCATATTGAAATAATTTTCGCAAAATCTCAAAATTTAATCAATATTTTTGAAAAATTTGAAGCCTAGAATTTAAGTTGAGTGACAACCTATCATGTCACTCAAGTTCGTTTCATTCCCTGCAGTCTTTATTTCGTGATGCTGGAACAAATTTTCAGCATTTTAAAACGATTTTCGAAAAATCTCAAAATGTAAGCAAAATATTTTTAAAATTCAACGCCTATAAATTAAGATTAGCAACTACCTATCATATCACTCAATTTCGTATCATTCGTATTAGTCGTTATTACGTGATGTTTGAAGAAATATCAACGTATTTTGAGAGAATTTTCACAAAATCTCAAAATCTAATAAAAATGTTTAAAAAATTGGACTCCTATAGTTTATGTTGAGCAACCATCTATCGTGAGACCAAATTTCATATCATTCGCTTTAGTCGTTATTACGTAATACGGGAACAAAAGATTCACTCAGTTTTAAACGATTTTCACAAAATCTCGAAATCTGATGGATTTTTTTTTAATTAGATGCTTATAGTTTAAGGTGAGTGACCACCTATCATTTCACCAAATATCATTTTTTCACCTTTGCAGTTATTACGTGATGTGCGAACACAAATTTACGCAGTTTGAAATAATTTTCGCAAAATTTCAAAATCTAATCAAGATTTTTTTAAAGTTCGACGCCTATGTTTTAAGTTGAGTGACCACCTATCATGTCACTCAATTTCATATCATTCGCTTCAGTCGTTTTTACGTGATGCATGAACACACATTTACGCAGTTTGAAACGATTTTCGCAAAATCTGAAAATCTAATCAAAATTTTTTAAAAATTGGACGCCTATGTTTTAAGTTGAGTGACCACCTATCATTACACCCAATTTCATATCATTCGCTTCAGTCGTTTTTACGTGATGCTTGAACACAAATTTACGCAGTTTGAAAGGATTTTCGCAAAATCTCAAAATCCAATCAATATTTAAAAATGGGACGCTTATGTTTTAAGTTAAGTGACCACCTATCATGACACCCAATTTCATATCATTCGCTTTAGTCGTTTTTGCGTGATGCTTGAACACAAATTTACGCAGTTTGAAACGATTTTCACAAAATCTGAAAATCTAATCAAGATTTTTTATAAATTCGACGTCTATGTTTTAAGTTGAGTGACCACCTATCATGACACCAAATTTCATATCATTCGCTTCAGTCGTTTTTACGTGATGCTTAAACAATAAAAGCGTCACGGACAGAATGACAGAATGACAGAATGACAGACAGACAAACTTTTTTTTGAGGGTCGCATCGGATTCCCGGGTGCTTGAAACGGATAGAAATCGCAAAATTTTTGAATTCCAAGAAATGTACAGACAAAAGTCTAATTTTATTTATATAGATACACAAATATAGTATAGCCCCCATATTTACAATCCATTATAAAACTTACACCAAACTCTTATGAAACACGAGAACTTTTCTTTTTAATACCTTCAAATTTAAACAATAATCATTTGTTATTTACGAGACAACAAACTTTTCAATAGTGGTTGACCGTTAAAACATTCGATTCAAATATTATACATACTGTTATTGGATTCAAGAAACCAGTAGGAATCGAAAAAATAAGTAACTTGACTGCCATGGCTGCTTCGTATATTGGAGTTTTGACCGCGAATATTTAAAAATCCACCTGTGTGCGACAGCGAGTATATTTAGAACAGTTTTTCCATGTCGTCTGTACGTACTTATGTATGTAACTCGCATATCTCAAAAACTATTGGTCGTAGAATGTTGAAACTTTTTATTTAGGAAGATTATTGTCACATCTAGTTTTGCACATCCCCTTTTGGTCCCAATCGATCGGATTGTTTATCTACAGGGCCGCCCAAAAGACACAATACGCTCTATGGGCAGTAATTCATTAAAGCGTACTTTAGAGGTATTAGACTATTTCAAACGAATCAGACGAGATCTACGTTGTTACGGGTTACAAAATGAATTTCTCCATCGAAAATTGTGTTTTTATCATTCATAGTTCTGCTGCAGGAACACCCAGATTTTCAACACATTACGGTCAATGGCAGTTTTAGGGACATTCATCTATTTCAAGCACAATACCGTCCTACAATATAGTTAGGTAATGATCCAACCACGGTCACGTGCTTCCCCCAAAAATTACGCCAAAAGTTACCTAGCTTGGCGAGTTTAGGTGTATGTGTATATGTATTTAACTTTCATATCTCAAAAACTATTTGTCATAGAATGCTGAAATTTCATATATAAGATTGTTATAACATCTAGTTGTGTACCTCGATTTTTGGTTCCAATCTACTGGAGAGTTTATTCACAGGACCACCCAAAAGAATTTCAGTACATTAATGTCTACGACATCTTCAATATATTACGTCTGTATTCAAAATCTCGCCATTTGTCATCTACCTTGTCTAGTTTTGCTGATATATATCGCAAAATTTGGGGTCAAAAATAATTTCGTATTTCGCATAACTCTAAAACTTTTAACCTTAGAATGTTGAAATTTTGTATTTAGAACTATTGTAACATCTAAGAGTGCATCCCTTTTTTGATTGCAATCGAACAGGTAATTTATTTACAGGGTCACTCAAATGCCTTTAAATACATTAAGTTGTATGGATACATTCAAATCATTGAAAGTCTGTGGTCAATTGCTACTTTCTCTATCTCAAAATTCCGCAAACTGTCTCATGCTTGTTGACTTTTCGCGATATTTCGCCAAACCAGGTGTGATAAACAAATCTTTAAACTTGAACACAGCTTGGCGATAATGGAAATATTTGGCTAGAAATGGCTAAACCTTACTATTACTGCAGTATTTTATCTCTTTCAAACACAATGAGTTTAGATTAAGTGAGCCCAAAATATTTTTCATTTAATAGATGTGGAAGGAAGTCCTGTGTTGTCCACATCGATCTTTTAAAAATACGCCGGCGAAGAGTGATGCCACTAGCAATTGCGCCGGTACAAATAAACATCCATCCATGTTATTTTTCCTTAGGAGAGAAAAACATTTAATTATATCTTCTCGATTTAAGGTATTACTTCCGATTTAAGGTATTTAGACCCAGAGGTCGCTCGTGCGTTATTTAAATGGAGGTTCACAAAACAAATTTCGAAAATTGAATATGAAGATACGGCGCACCTTGCAAATTAAAATATATTTGCGTTTCCAGCAGTTAAAGGAAAACAATGCACGCAACTGAAAGACAACAAGTCATTTTTTGGCTTAACATTTCGTCACCAAGATAAGTTTTAGCAAAGGTGTTGTCTTTATTAATTCTCTTTCAATTATTTTTCAAAGGATAATATTGAAAAATGTCTGCTTTAGCTCCGAAACACATCTTTTACTCCCATTTTAATTATTTACAATGTAAAAAATAATGTAGTGAAAAATGATAGAAATAAAGAAAATAATTAAAAAATCTGATGTGTCCAACACATGACTTCCTTGCACGTCCATTAGATCAAAAATATTTTCGACGCACTTCCTCTAAATTTATTTGTTTGAAAGAGATAAAATATCAATAATAGTAAGGTTTAGCGATTTCCAGCCAAATATTTCGATATCGCCAAGCTGAGTACAATTTGAAAGATTTCCTTCTGACACTTTATTTGGCGATATTTCACCAAAAGCCGGCAAACTTGAGATAGTCAGCGAGATTTTGGGGATAGCCGAAGTGTCTGTTAGTCATTGACCACAGACTTTCAATGAATTGAATGCATCCATACACCTCAATGTATTCAAAGTCATTTGGCTCACCCTGTAAATAAATTCTCAGTCGATTGCTGTCAAAAAAGATATTGAAAACAGTTAGATATTACAATAGTTCTAAATACAAAAGTAAAAAAATCTACGGGTTAGTTTTAGAGTTATACAAAATACGAAATAACTTTTGGCGTCAAATTTGGCGATATTTCGGCGAAACTCGTCAATGTCGACGACATTTGGCGAGATTTTAAGCATGAACCAAACAATGACAGATTATCGCCAAATTTGGCGATATTTCGCCAAAACTCGCCAAGAACGATGACAAATGGCGATACTTTGGGCATGGACCCAATGACTGACTATCGCCAAATTTGGCGATATTTCGCCAAAACTCGCCAAGGTCGAGGACAGACGGCGAGATTTTGGGCATGTACCAAACAATGACTATCTACAGTAGTATTATATTGAAAATGTCCATAGACATTAAAGTACTGAAATTCTTTCCGGTGGTCCTGTAAATAAACTCTCCAGTAGATTGGAACCAAAAATCGAGATGCACAACTAGATGTTACAACATTCTTATATATGAAATTTCATAATAGTTTTTGAGATTTGAAAGTTAAATATGCACACACGTACACCAAAAGTCGCCAAGCTTGGCGACTTTTGGCATAGTTCTAGAGGGAGGCACGTGACCGTGGTCGGACCATTACCTAACTTATGTGGTAGGACGGTATTGTGCTTGAAATGGATGAATGCCCCTAAAATTGCCATTGACCGTAATGTATTGGAAATCTTTTGAGTGTTCCTGTAGCAGAACTATAAATGATAAACACACTTTTTTTAATAGAGAAATTCATTTTCTAACTCTTTACAGCCTATATTACTTCTGAGTCGTTTGAAATAGCCCAATACCTCTAAAAAACGCTTTGATGAATTTCGGCCCTTAGAGCGTAATGTATTTCGAATCTTTTGGGCGGTCCTGTACATAAACTATTCAGTCGAACGGAACCGAAAGGGGAGGTGCACAACTAGATGTTACAACAATCCTAAATATAAAGTTTCAACATTGTACGCCTAACAGTTTTTGAGATATGCGAGTTTAATGAATTTCGACCCATTGAGCGTAATGTATTTCGAATGTTTTGGGCAGTCCTGTAGATAAACTATCCAGTCGAATGGAACCAAAAGGGGAGGTGCACAACTAGATGTTACAACTATCCAAAATATGAAGTTTCGACATTCTACGCCTAATAGCTTTTGAGTTAGGCGAGTTTAATGAATTTCGGCCCATAGAGCGTAATGTATTTCGAATCTTTTGGGCGGTCCTGTACATAAACTATCCATTCGATTGCCACCAAAAGGGGAGGTGCACAACTAGATCATAGAACAATCCTAAATATCAAATCTCAACATTCTACGACCAATAGTTTTTGAGATATGCGAGTTACATACATACGTACGTACGTACGTACGTACAGACGGCATGGAAAAACTGGCCACAGTAGACTCGCCGCTGGTCAAAATGAGTTGCAGACGAGTTAATATGATCGTGCATGCTAACCTACGATGAGATGCATCGAAAAACAATTTTTAATTAAATTTAGAGGTAGTCAAAATCGGTTTTTTTTGTCGAAATTTGGCCCCCAAAATTTTTCGGGATCACATTACTTCCTTATACTACGTACAAGGAAGTAAAAATGAAATAAAAATTAATTAACCAACCGAACGTAACAAAACAAGTGGAAATCCGGAAGAGATACCGAACAAAATGGCCCTGTGTGCACAACGAACATGTGCGAACGGAATGATGTCAGCTACGCCGTTCTTCCTCTCAGCTGTCTCAGCTTCTGTTCCCAGAGAGCAGTTCAGAAGGGAAATTTTTCGTCCGCATGTGTGATTGATTAAAGACTGTGCTGTGGTAACCTACACTATAGTGCGTTAGCTATAATAAGAGTATTTAATAACAGTGGGGGAGGGGGGAAGAGTAAAACTCACGTTTTAAATTAACAAAAATCTGGAAGTGAACATTTGTTTTCAATTTAATTTGTTAATATGTCTGTTCCTTAGTTTTTCCTTTGGGGGTTCTCGAGCTCATCTGCTCGAACGGAGGAGCCGCCACTGCTTAGACTTCATTTTCAGTAACAAGACTGTAAGTATTTTCTGATGCATTAGCTAGAATGAGGAAAAAATTTTTGTAGCTTTTTGTATCGTTTGTTTATTACCCTCCGCTAAAGAGGGTAATAGTTTTGGGCAGACAAAAAAAGTCGTGGATGATAATTGATAGTAAATAAAATCTTACAGATCTCACGGAAATTTGAAACACACCAAGATCCGACACATGATTGGAATAATGGATACTTGAAAAATTTCAAAGTAACTTTCAAAGAGTCTATTGTGGTCAGTTTTTCCATGCCGTCTGTACGTACGTACGTATGTATGTAACTCGCATATCTCAAAAACTATTGGTCGTAGAATGTTGAGATTTGATATTTAGGATTGTTCTATGATCTAGTTGTGCACCTCCCCTTTTGGTCGCAATCGAGTGTATAGTTTATGTACAGGACCGCCCAAAAGATTCGAAATACATTACGCTCTATGGGCCGAAATTCATTAAACTCGCCTAACGCAAAAACTATTAGGCGTAGAATGTCGAAACTTCATATTTTGGATAGTTGTGACATCTAGTTGTGCACCTCCCCTATTGGTTCCATTCGACTGGATAGTTTATCTACAGGACCGCCCAAAACATTCGAAATACATTACGCTCAATGGGCCGAAATTCATTAAACTCGCATATCTCAAAAACTATTAGGCGTAGAATGTTGAAACTTTATATTTAGGATTGTTGTAACATCTATTTGTGCACCTCCCGTTTCGGTTCCATTCGACTGGATAGTTTATCAACAGAATGGCCTAACAGATTCGAAATACATTAAGCTCTATGGGCCGACATTCATCAAAGCGTTTTTTAGAGGTTTTGGGCTATTTCAAACGACGCAGGAGTGATATATGCTGTAAAGAGTTAGAAAATGAATTTCTCCATTAAAAAAGTGTCTTTATCATTTACAGTTCTGCTACAGGAACACTCAAAAGATTTCCAATACATTACGGTCAATGGCAATTTTAGGGGCATTCATCCATTTCAAGCACAATACCGTCCTACCACATAAGTTAGGTAATGGTCCGACCACGGTCACGTGCCTCCCTCAAGAACTATGCCAAAAGTCGCCAAGCTTGGCGACTTTTGGTGTACGTGTGTGCATATTTAACTCTCAAATCTGAAAAACTGGAAGAACGGTTGTTTTCTCCCCGTTTGATTTACATGCAAATACATCCTGTACATGGCTGCCAATACAAATTAAAAGGTTCTGTCAAAAAACCTCTTTAGCGGAGGGGAAACTAATTTCAGCTGAAGGCTGAATATTTTTTTGCATCTTTTTTACTTCTGATCTGCGGTAGGCTTAAGCCATGTATAATATTTTTTAGCGATTTGCAAATACTACAAAAAGTTTTTCCTGATTCTAGCTGATGCATGAGAAAATACTACAGTACTGAAAATGAGGTCTAAATACCTTAAATCGGGAGTAATAAGAAGATATAATTCAATTTTTTCACTTCTATGGGACGATAACATGGATGAAGGTTTGTTTGTACCGGGGCCATTGCAGTGAGGGTTGTCCAAATTAAACTTCCCCAACTCAGAGGCCTGTGCAGGATGTTGTATGAGTGATAAAGTAATGAAATTTTGAAAACTGATACTTCAGATCACGCGCTCGTGATTTATTAAAAAAAAATATTAGTACAAGAAGTTGCCGATAGGTTGCGCTGTAACACTAGTAATTTGCATATTGCAATAACATGATTTGCAGAAATAAAGCTTCTGAGAAACGTATCCAACAGAGAGCCCTACAAAAGTGGAAGATAGGCGCTGCACAGGCAATTGTTTCCAGCTCGCTGATGCACAATGGCGGCTTTGAAAGACAAAGCTCTGTTAGTGAAACTTTTCTACCAGAATGGCGAGAACTCCTGTGCTGCGATAAGATCATTCCGTCAGTTAAAGAACTTACGCCGAGGACCAATGACACTATGCGCTTTACGAGACATGATGAAGAAGTTCGAAAGAACCGGACAGCTGGGAATTTTACCAGGTAGAGGACGACATGTTGTGGATTCTGCCCGCGTTCAAGACGTTGCTTTGGCGGTCGTGGACGCCGCTAGCCAATTGCCACATGGTGTTGTCAGTGTGCCAACTGTTTCTCGTGCTGTTGAACATCTGTAGAACGTCTTGTTGATATGCAGCGCCACCTGTCGGCAACTTCTTGTACTAATAATTTCTTTTTAATAAATCACGAGTCCGTGATCTGAAGTGTCTGTTTCCAAAATTTCATCACATTATGACCCACACAACATCCTGCACAGGCCTCTGAGTTGGGGAAGTTTAATTTGGACAACCCTGTACATAATGAATTTAAAAGAAATCACCCCTCGTTCAAGAAATTGATATCAGAAATTTATCTATTATTACTGGTGTTGGCAAAAATCGTATAAAGTCGCAAAAATATCTGGGCACAAATGGGTTAATACAGATATATGGTCCCTTAACCCTGCTGCTCTGTTCGAGTCAAATAGATCAGAACAGAACATCCACATATTGCTCCCTATATTCAGGCAAGACAATGTCTCCCTTGAACTGAAGATTCAAGTAATATAGTTAGAAGAATTCAGTGTAAGAGGCAAAAGGAGTTATCATGAACCCCCATTGGTAAGCCACAGGTGTGTAACAGAAGTGCCCGGTGCACAGTTTGTCCATCCAGCAATGAATAAAATAAAAAATTCATCCATCCAGCAATGAATATTCTGAAAAATTGTAGCTAACACATATGCAAGCTACATACAGATACATCTCATTTTTGCCCAATTTGTCAATTAAAAGAGGTAAGATCTAAAAGGCATGTAGCGACTATGCCACTTTAATCTGTTCACCAAAATAGCTTGTTTGTGCACCATCTGAAGGACGACCGGGGCCTGGGAGTCCTTGATCTTGAAATCGCAAATGTTACTCCTGAATACCCAAAGCAAAATCCAAAGTTTTTTGCCGCACTTTAAGTTCCTTCGCCACACGTTAATTTCCGACGTCGTGCATGCGTACTTGGTGCTGTCATCAAATCACTAGCCAGCCAGCCAGGCTATACCATGGCCCTGTTCACATGCCTGTGCTTCTTCGTGTTGCCATCTTCTAGAGAGCTTCTTCCGTGGAGATTTTCCAGACCAAGGTGAAAGAAGGCTGCATCACTGTCCAGCAGCGGAATTAAGCACATCCAGCTGCATAAGTATCCTATGAATCTAAAACTGTTCGTGTTCAATTGTTACCTTTTGGATTTCACACGTTCCCGTACGATTTCACACATTCAGTTTGCATTTTGAACAATTTAGGCTAATCTAAAAAATCTAGCAGCCCCTCCGAAAATTCAGCCTGGAGCCCTCCTCTGGTAAAGGCCCGTTATGTTCGGAGGTATAAATTTTAAACCGTCGAATGATTGAACTGTATTTGATCAGGCGTACCACTGAACATATATAAATCTTGATGCCACAATAAATTTGCACTTTTTTTGAATATTAGTACTTGAGATTTATTTACTGTTACCGCAAATGCAGGTATATTTCGAAATTGAGTTTTTTGAAAGGTTATGGTAAACTAGTACCAGAATATTTTATAAGAGGAATTAAAATTCTTTTATTGCCTGCGGTTGCATCAAACTTCGCAATCAATAGCATTACGATATATAAACTTGGTGCGCATATTCTTGTTCCATTGACTAATGCTTCCTTTTTATTTAATTTTCTGATTAGTATAAAGATGCAATTATCTTTCAATATCAACTTATATAGTGGTAAACTATGGTCTTTTTCGGTTAGCCAGGCCCAAATCCCACCGACTGTTTTTTCTGGGAAGCGTTTAAAGACTACTTCTGAAACACTGTCGTTCCCCAAAACAAAGCCGGAAATTTTAATCCGTATACAAAATAGTAATTAGATACAGAATTAAATATATACAAAAATATCAATGTACTAAAAAGAAATTTGTATGCTTATTTGTTACATAATGTGGAATTGGGGAAAACGTGTGGAATGAAATTAAAATACGAAATTAAATTAAACTTCCAAAATATGGAAAGGGATAAACAACCAACTATGTACTGAAAATCGTTTTAGGTTTGTAAGCATTTGGCGTAGATAACAATTATTAGGCAATTTTTCACTCGCTCCCGGCTAACCGAAAATAAACCCAAACCACTCATAGTGAATGAATTCAAAAACTCTACAGGATAGTTATTGATTTGATTGTCATCATCAGGGCCCGATCATCACGAAATTGGGCCCTGGGCAAATACAAATTTTTGGGCCTTTGCACTTACGAGAAATTACATATTACGCATTTAAGTTGTTTTGGGCACATGTAGCTGCAGATATATATGTCGAGTTTAAACATAAAATATATGAATACATTGCAGTAAAGAGTATTAAAGGACTTTAGTAAATATGAATAACAATTATTTTCACAAATAATGAATATCTAGACACATACTACATCCACTTCTATACTAAACTTCTTTACAATATAAATGAAAAGAATTGCAAAAATTACAGTACTTATCTTAAAACTTATACGGTTTTTTAAAATAAAAAACTTACAAAAAGAGACTCAGACGTTGGCTCGCGAACTTTGACCTAATGCTGATGGGTTTTAGAGGGACTTATTGGAGTAAAATGACAGAGAATTAGCTGCCAGCTCTTGAGTATTTTCGAGAAAATGGCAAATTAAATATTCGTACAAAGTTTTTTTAAGAATTTATTTTTTTAATAAAGAAAAATTTGTTTAAAGGTACAAAATTTTTGGGCCCTTGAAATGCGTGGGCCCAGGGCAGATGCTCCGGTTGCCCTGCCGATAAACGGGCTCTGGTCATCATAGCAAATTTATGTGACTATGGTGATATGTTTTCTATTCATCAGATATTTGATTAAGTCAGCATTAATAAAACCCCAATCATCATTTTTAGGTTCTGTTATAACTGACTTCTTCAATATGTTATCTGAAAATATGTTTTCGGAAATATTTCTATACACTTCATTAATAATATTATTTTCATTTCCCATTAATTGAAGAGGTAATTCTTCAATAATATTTTTGGAGAAAATTCGCTGTAGCATACTGCTTGGAGGGAGATTGTGAAGAAAATATCGAATTGGCGCGTTTCTGTGGATCGTCTCTTCGATTGAAAGTCTTCGGTTCGTTTTCTACAGCTTTAAAACATGGAATTTACAACACTTCGCGCACTTATAAACCGTCTAAAAAAAGTCGCCAATCACAGGCCTAAAGCACATTTTAGTCATAGGCATTTCACCAAACTGGAAAATAATTTCACTTTTTGCAAATTTTGTTGTAATACTATAACCCTATAGTATTGCTGAAACTTAGTGTTGTTATTCCAAAATTGAGTCAACAATGGAACCATCGCCCGACTTGCCCCGAAATACTGCGTTCCAAATTACTTCTCTAGTTTTTTTACGGTGCATTAGCATATTACACAAAAATTTTAACATTCACACAACTACCTTCATTCGAACTTTGCCGAATTTCGGGATCATCCGTTCGCGCAATGTGCTGAAAAAGGTACACACGAAGGTTTTCCTTAGCATATTGATAAATTAAACTGGTGAATGTAAAAATTTGAAATTTTGCGCAGCCATGTAAAATTACTTTCTGCATCTATTTCCACCGAAATTTGACTAGGTAGCCTTTCATAATTCTTTTAACTAGCGGTACCCGTGGGAATAATTTGCACTAAATAAGTGTGATATCACTTTGCAAGATTACAAAAATTATTTATTTTATTTATTCTTTACAAGCTGGCTGTATTCTTGCGTAACGAAATCATTTCAAATCGCAACAAACAAAACTCTACCTCTTGACGCAAGTTTTTCGCAAATCGCAATAGTTAACAGCTATGAGGTTTCTCTTCATTACGAAGAAAAACGATAACGGTTGCTAGAAATGGTGCGTTATCGCCGTCATATGGCATGGGCCCCACGTCTGCATTCCACCCATTAATTTAAAAAAACAAAAGCAATAAAATTTTTTTTAGTTGTTAATGTGGGTACAGCAAGCAATTCTCTATAAAATGGTATGAAACTTATATGTGGAGTAATTGTGAGGTTTTTTCTAAAAAAGGAGGCAAGCATCTTAGCCTTAGTGTATTAATATATATGATATTAATTTAGAATCCATAATTAATATCAATATTTTATTAAATTATAATAATAGCAAATTATGTTTGGGTCGTTTAGTTCTAATAGTAATAAAAATCATCTTCTTAATATCAATGTATGACACATGAATTAAAGTGTAAAAAATATTTTAACATAGGGGAGGGGGATTTTAGAAGCTCATAACTCATTTTCAGTTCGAGTGCATTGAAAATTGGTATTCGGGGATAAAATGAGCGAAAATTTTAATATATGAAGTGAAACCTAGGGATTGCCATTTGGGGTCGGGGAGAGTTGGTGCGAATTTAAATATGGAGATGGCCCCTTATGCAAATTTTATGTATAGCAAATTAAAGCGTACGTTAATCGTAAATGATTGGCATGTGTAATTATGTTGTACGACGGCCAAATAAAGAGCAATTTGGCAGGGTTTTTTTCTTAGCTGTACAGCTGTGTTCCTTTATAACATACACTGTTGAAAATGCCTCGGATCTGCAATGTGTAATCGTGATAGTTGCTGAGGAAATCAGTTTGTGTTCTGAAATGCACAGTTATATGTTTTTAATCTTTGTGCATACAAACTTTGTCGTTCTGTGTATTATTATGTGTTAGAAAAAGATGTTATTTTATTGTATTTTCTACACTTTAGATTTGAAAGTTGTGTTCATTTAAAACATACATCTACTTTGAAATTGCCTCGTATCTGCAGTGTTTATGGATGTCGTTCGAAGGGAGTACAGAGGGAAATGAAATTATTCGTGTTGACAAAGTAATCTACAAAGGAAATAGCCAAAACTTTCCGAAAATACAGTGTCTAGCATTTTTCGGAATACTCCCAAATATTTAACAAATAGTAGCTATAGTTGCGGACAACTAGACTCGAAGATCACGCCTCATTTCCGGAGAGAAATTAATTATCCTGTCTAGATGACATTTGTGTTGCCCTGAAGTAAATGGATTATCCTATTACACTAAATTAACTATTTCTTTTGTAAACTTTAATGATAATCCGGCATTTGTTAATTATTTTGTTGTTATTTTTGAATATTTGGTTTATAACATATTTATTAATAATGTTAAAGTGACTAATGTTGATCAAATTTTAAAATGTAATGGTATTGATTCTACAAACATGTTAGAAAAAGTATATTTTCAAAAATGGAATTGAGATCAAACTATTGAAATATTATTTGGGTTTTAATATGGGCCATAAATTTTGCTTGTCTTAGATTTATCTGAATTTTAATCTGTCTAAATATTTTGGTGATGACTGATTAAAAATAGAAATTATTAGAGGGAGCATTATTTGCATTACATAAAGCATATGAAAAAAAATGTTTCTTTAACAAACTAACATTTTAATATTATTTATATGCACTTTGAAGAATAAATGGAATAACAGTTAATTATCTCTGGAAAACGAGTGAAAGTGTTTTCATGATTATAACATTAATAGGCATACAAAAATATGCCTGTTTTGTATGAATGTTTTCAAAATCTGTTAGTAATTAATTTTGTAGTATCCTTCTAAAAGATTTTGAACAATGTTTACTGAAATAAAAGTTGGATTATTTTATTTGTACATAAAAATAATTTATGTCCTACATTAAAAATAGATTCAGAGGTTCTGTTGCTGATACGCTCCTTAAATTTATTTATATTGTTATAAATGCATAAATTTATTTACAGTTATTAATATTCATGTATTATTTATTTTACTCAGACAAAAGTTGGATTATTTTATTTGTACTTAAAAATAATTTATGTACTACATTAGAAATTGAGTCAGAGATTCTTACTGCTGAGGCATTATTGCTGACATGCTCCTTAAATTTATACTGAGAACTTGATTTTAGAAAAAAGGTTTTATCTGATAAGGTTGCATTTTATTTTTATCAAGTTTCTATGAATATTAGTACTAAAAGTGAAGAAAAAGTGATTGCTCTTTTTTACAGAATTAAAAAAATGTATTTTTATTAATCTATTTTGTGTTTCCTTTCCTTCTTTCTTTCTTTTTTATGAATCAAATATTTAAGTTATTTTGTATTTACAGCAAATTTTAGCAAAACTATTTCTTTCTGAAAATGGGACAATCAACAAATTAAGTAATGTGGGGATATATTCAAGTAATTGAAAAAGAAGTAAGTGTTCATTTGATTAGCGAAATTAGATAATCTTTACTCTTAAATAAATATGAATGTTTTATCAAAGGTAAGTCTAAAAATAAACTGTTTTAAAGCATTATCTGAGTGTGTATGTATTTCTCTGAGTAAGCGCAAGTGTATAATATCAAAAGAGCAGATCCTCACTGTCTTAGAGTCACGTGACTTCAAAAGTAGGCGTGACCATCGGAGCCTGTCTATTTCGTTAGCGATATTACAGCACAAATGTTTAAGAAGTCAATAAATTGTGGAATGAATAAGTTTTGCACTGGTTAATAACCGCATCTGTTTATTTTTTCTATCTAGTTTTTTGTAATCTTTTTTTTTTTTTAGAATTTTGATTTTGATAATTAGTATTGCTCAAGTAAAGCATGTACCTCATGAGACACATTTCATATACATAGACAACTTGTTTTTATTACTTTATACATTACCTAGTGAAGTTATAGAAATAACACTCGAAAAGAATGTGATTATGAAGCAAAATAAGGAACATTCCAGCTTCACTAAGTATATAAGTAATACAAGTAACGGTGTTCTTTATAACACTTTATAATTTAATCAAATATTGAGACGTACGAGTCCATAGGTAGTTCTTGAATAAATTTCGAAATTCATTTTCAGCCTTTTCCCAGTTTCATCATCAATGTAGATTTGAAATACTTCATCAATACTTGCATCTAGAAATGCCAAGCTTCCCATGAAAGCTCTAGTTTTAAATATTGGATGCCTTCCTTGGGTTTCGCTCATTATAAAGTTTCTTAGCATATTTATGTAGACAAAATGCACCATTGATGAATTTAGAGAACGTAATTTTGCTGCAGAAATTCCTGAAATTGAGAAATGAAAATGTCAGATTATTATGTGCATATAAAAAGATAATCTACGATAGAGCCACTGCCTTGGATAGCTGCGATAAAAAAGAAATTTGAAAGCTGTTATTCCGAGAAAGGTTTAATTACCAAAATTAACTGAACGATCCATTCATAAATTAAATAATGCACCAGAAAAAGCTATATTCTCTTATCGCGTTCGTTCCAAAACATAAGATTTTCAGGATTATCTAATTATGGTTAATCCTTTAAATATTTTATAAAAGAATCTATTATGTGAGTGAAAGTTTAGATTCCCACAAAACAGTTAATTATATTGCAATCGCAAATTACCTAGTCTTTCATGAAAATCATAAAGCCGTTGAATTTAAAAAAATGAGCCTACGGAATTTCATCAAACACAGAACATTTATTCCGGCTCAAAAATATTTGCCATACTGTCTAAATACTTATTCCTGCGGTTACCAAATGAATAATGTCGTTCTTATGAACATCATGGTAGTTTTACAAAAACCACTTTAACAACCCCTCTTTTACGTTTCTGATGAACACGGAGCGTTGTACTGTATTTTTTTTTCTTGTGCTTCCATTACAACAACATCAGAAGAGTTAAAGTCCGATATGTACGGAGGCGGTTAATAACATTTCAATTTGCTAAGTAAGATTAAGTTGAATAACCCATATGCGGACGAACATTGTCGCGCAGAAAGGAAATACAGTTTTAAAATCTTTAAGCTGTTTTAACTTGATTTTCAAACACAACGGTATTAATGTTTCCGACTATGTTCTGCTGTGTCCCAAGATTTCACGCAGTAAAAAGCTCTTCCAAATAACGAATTACTTTCAATTCTATAAGAATGTCGCTACAATGTTCATCCACATTTTTCATAATGTTTTGTAACTGTTGTTTACTATACAAAAACACACTCGTCCTACTATCCTTTAATTTTTTCCGTTCACCTGCTACTCATTATTCCGAACTCGTACAAGCATATATGAGTAACGTGGACACTAAGCTTAATTAACTATACTCATACTCTGTCGTAGGGTTGAAGAACACAAAGTACTCTGCCAGTAACGGGAAATGTCAGCACTCCAATATTGGCATAAGAACGATGTTATTCACCTAATACATATATGATATGATTTCGGTATTATTACTTTGAGCGCACGTAAATACGTTTTAATGTTTGAATAGTTTCCCTGAAGTGATTTTTTTCTATTGAGAATAATTAAAAAGATATTTACAAACATAGTGAATCTAATAAAAATTAAGTAAAAATACAATTTTTAAAAGTCGAAGCTTTTTATTGTGGAGCCCTGAAGGGCATAAAATAAAAATTTATTGTTTCTAATATATGCTTCAAATAAATGAAAGTTTCAAAACTAAGAAAAGTATAGATATTTGAGAAAAATATAGATATTTTAGTTTTGCAAGAGATGAAAATTTTTAAATGTTCAAAATATTTTAAAAAGCATTCGAGACCTTTACAATACAAATGTTAACGACTAAATCAATGACTTAAAGCAAATACAGCTCGAGCGGTATACTAGTCGCGAATGCTTTTTAAAATATTTCGAACATTTAAAAAATTTCATCTCTTGCAAAAGTAAAATATCTATATTTTTCTCACAAGATTTCTTAGTTTTGAAACTTCCATTCATTTATAACATATATTTGTACGAATAATTTTTTATTATATGCCAGTTAGGGCTCCAAAAAAAAAAGATTCTTTTTTAAAAATTTGTGTTTTTACTTAATTTTTATTTTCTGCTTTCTAGTTACAAATGAAACACATTTTCAATTTGTAACTAAAGTTTTAAAGTATAAGTAAAGAAGTTTTAATTTTTCGTTAGATATCCCTATCTGTGTAAGCTAAGTTTTTTGTTTAGTTTGTATTTGTAGCTAAAGCAAAGTTTTATTTGTAACTAAAAAGCAAATTTTCATTACTTTATGAAAAGGTTCTTGTAATTATCATAATTTGACCATTACTCCATGGCCATTTGACCATTACTCCATTTGACCATTACTCCTCTTATTTACCTGGGAATCGATCGCAGGTCTCTTAGGCGAGAGTCATCCTAACCACTAGACCAAATGGGATTTGTCAACAACCTCGTTTTTAAGTGTGACACGACGGCTTAACGATAAAATACAATTTCATTAAAAAGCTTTTAATAAAATGAAACACTTGAAAAAGTTGGTGTTGAAAGGCAAATAAATTAAAAATCTTTAAAACAACAAATATAGCTGTTCGTTCGTTTCATCTAGTACAGAAGGAATGCCCTTCATCAGCAGAGCATTCAATAATACATGCATACGCAAGAAATAAAAACTCACAGAAAAATCAGTTTTTGATTTGTTATGTGTAGCTTAGTGAGCATATCTATTTGATTTGAACAGTTTTTAAAAATTTATATTGAATCATTACATTAATATTAAAAAAAGTGCAAGAAACTTTTTTTTAGCACGCAAGGTACACTTACATTGTCATCTCTATTTCCAATCACGTTTCTTATAAATTCAATGAAATAAACAGCATACTCGAACACACTTGCATTGTCCGTTTTTTCTGTGATGCAAGGAATAAGACTTTTCATATGCTGACAAGCTTCCTTAATTCTTAATCTGCATGAGAACAATATTTTTATATACACATATTAAAATTTTTTATTTACACATCTTTATATACCTTCCAAAGAGAGCCTATTAAAATAACGCACTCTTTTTCGAATCATTAATAATTACATGCCCATACATAATTGCTTAGCTAAATGGTATTACAGAGGTAATGAAGTTACAATGTATATTATAAATATTTCGAAATCGCAACTGCTTTTTAAAACACATGCACCGTGATTCAAAACCCTTGGGGGGAAATGTAAGGGGTAGTAAGACAACTATGACGATTCAGTATCCCATATCACTCATTAAAAATCCCTTTGGAAGAAGTGTTGATGTGTTCGTCTGATTTCTTAAGTGAAATAGAATTTGTAAGCTATTCATTTTAGTCAAGTGCTTTCTGTGAATGATGCATTAGTTTTGGAAAAACCATGGTCGGAAAGTTCACTATTCAACTCATCTTCCAAAGTGATTGTTGACAAGTACATGCAAAAGAGGTTTCCGAACCTACATTGCGAACTGATTGTGAACCGTCTTTATTTCCTCTATCATCCCTTACATTTTCTCTCCAAAAGTTTTGAAACAATCTGAAAGATAGAGAAACATTTCACAATAAATTTAATAAATTTAATAACCAATTGTAATTCTTTTTGTGTTCGATAAACATCTCCATTTGCCTTAAAGAAAAAACATTCTATTTTAAAAAGAGCAAATCCTCAGAAATTGTAGCTAGGGAGTTTCCAGTTGCCTGGTAACAAGGCACAGACTCCCCACCAGAACTCTTTGTTGATGTCATATAGGTTCTGTGTACTAATTGGGCAGGTTAAACTGTCAGTCATAGTTTAAGACAATTAAAATGAATGTACCTCCCTTGGCCCTCTAGCGGTGAATTGCAGAAACAGGACCATTTAACCGAAAACTCGCTGGTAAGGAAATCTTATTTCTGGATGCAGTGATGAGCAGGATAAACCTTCTTCGAAACTTGAGCAGCGCGTCGACGGATCTCAGGTCCTCCATGACTTAACCGACGGTAACTGCACCCAGGAAAGATAATGAAGGACTGTTGATTCCGTAGGATGGCTTCATCCCTGCCAACACTCCACACACGACTACAGCCCGAGAATCATCATGCATATTGTTGCAGAATACTCTGCTAGTTTCTGGGTTCGTCGCTCTAAATTCCAGTAAGTGTAGAAAGTTCTAGTAAGGAGTCCACTTAAAAGGATGGAACGCAAACTTCATTGTTTCTAGAACTTTGTCGAACAATCAGCTGTACAAAATTCACCAGCACAATCAGCCAGTAATGTGCTTATAACAGTCTGCTTAGTACAGAGCCTTTCAGAAATAATTTCTCACATAAAATAAAACACTTACGCAGGCAAAAAATTCAGAAGAAATATACGAGGGATGTCGCAAACTGTCCCTCAAGGCTCAGCAATGAAAAATTTACACATAGCACTTAAAAACAAAGCTTCAAAATGGCAAACGAAAATACCACTTCACAGCGTAATGCACCGACCACACTCAACAAATACTCAGTGAGAAAAACTGCGGTCTTTCTGCCTCTTATTTATAACAGTCGCCGAAGTTAAAAGAAGCTTCTCGAAGAATGAATTTCCGGAAGATTCCACATAAAGCGGGACTTTTGATTACGTCACAGAAAAGAAATAGAATGATATTAGGCTTTATGTAATATTAACGCAATAAAACAAACTTAAAAGGCCCCGTTGGAAAACTCGCGCCAAATGTTCGAAATGTCACCAAGCTTAGGGATGGACGCGAGACGAGAAAGAGATTTACAGTTTTTTTTAGAGACTAGGCAGACATTTTTAACATACGATATAGGGATTTTGCGAGACGATACAAAACTTTTAGGCTGTTTTGCGAGACGCCAATTTTCCGTCTCGCGTCCATGCCTAACCATGGACGCGAGATATAAATAAACTAGCCTAACCAATCTTGGCGACTTTTTGGCGAAATATCACCCAATTTGGCGCCAAAAATAAGTCAAAAATAATATAAAAGTGAGGCCAACGAAGCTCTAGCATCAATATTTCTTGAGATTTCTAGAAAAGCCTGCACAAACCAATAGGGAAACCCAAAACTCCGTATCTCGCGTTCTAGTTGACCGATTTTGATGCAACAAAATGCCAAATTTAACTATTGGATACGTAGAATACGAATTTTAAACTATTTTCAACAGCCTGGAAGGAGAGCAGACCGAAAATTCGTAACAATATTAATAGTGCAAAAACTATATGTTTAATCCATTAACTCTTTAATTGAACATTATATACATATATTATTGAGTGATTTAAAGTTTTGTATTTTCAATACAAATTTAAGATTTTCAAGCTGGAAACTAAACTGAAAATATATTACTGAATACTTTTAATTTTCTTTCATACTTAGTCAGCATACCATTAAGCGAGAAAAAGTTTTCTTCAGCTCGAAGTAGCAGGTCAAAAATTTCTAAGAGTCTTGAAGTTTTAATTAAATATTCAAAAAAGCAGTTTACTATTAACTAAATCTTTTGACTTTTTGTACAAAAATGCATAATATTTTCCCAGTTTTGAAGATTTTCCATGAAGGATTTTGTATGAAGCATAGCAGGATAAATAATAATAATAAGAAAAAATAAAATAAAGAATTATTTTAAAAAAATTAAAAGTATACGTACATTAAACTGGTAAAACTGGAATTTCAGTAGAAGAAAGAAATAAAAATAAAACTCGATTTTCATATATTTTTGAGGGAAATTAGTCTTTTTTGTATTCATTTTTTTTATTTCCATATTTTGTGGATTTCTCGTCGAAGAAAGTTTATTTTCTGTTTACAAAATTTCATTTTCTAACCATTCATTCATACAAATAGCTTAAATTTACTTCTTTAAGTTTAAAAAATTCATGCTTTATATCACACAATGAAACAGCAAAATTACTTTTAAAAAAACCATTATGCTTGTAAGACATGTTTAATTTTTACCTGTTTGAATGTAAAAGTCATATTCTAAAATTTTACAAATCGTCAAGATCTTTTGCAAAAAAATATTTTATATGCCTTTAAAATAGTTTAATTATTTAATATTGTTTTTATCATTAACATATATTGCATCATATGATTAAGATTTTTAGAAATAAATTCAGTTTTAATTAGTCACGTGATATTTTCTAACAATATATAAAAATCATACGTAGTAAAATTGCGGCATATTGTTTTTGAGATATTTGATAAAATATTTTCACTTTCTTCAGAAAGATAGCAGCTATTGCCACTTGGAATACGAGTTTATGGAGACCAGGAAAAAAAATAATATTAGCTCATGTTACAATACACACTATGTTTACGATGTTGATCTTCATAAAAAATCTCGTTCGTATGGTGTCTTCTAAATATATTCAGCATGCTTTGAACTTCTAGACCAACGCAATAACTTGAATAATTCCCTTTTTATAGACTTAAAATTTTTACAGGGAGTCTTTTCACATTATTAAAAATACTTTTCACATTATGATACTAAAATTTGCTGCTATCTTTTATAAATCTAACCTAAATGTTATAAGGCATAAAATAGGACTTCTCCCAGAATCTGAAAGCCTGTATAGTTAAAGTAGAAGAGGGGGGGTCAACTTATTTTATTTATTATTTAAATATCATGCTTAGGTTATTTGGATTATTTTTTCAGATAATTCAAAATTTGTCTTTCAAAATTAAAAGAATTATTAATCGTTTAAAAATTTAAAGTCTCGTTTTGTGGCTGTGCGGGGTATAGTAACACAAGGTCGTAGATGCAGTTACGTTGCAGTCAACTGATGTGAAAATAAAGTAGCTGGCAAAAGTTTTGGAACAATTTATTTTTCAGTCCTAATGCTTCCTGAAACAGTTTCCTCATAATGTACATCCGTAATTTTAGAATTAGTCATCCTACATGATGCGCAGTAATAATATGTAATTTAAAAACTACCAAGAGTGAATTTGAAAAGTTGAAAGCAGAAGTATTAAGACGATTGAGTTTCTTTAAACTTTTATTGGAATTAATCGTCTTAATGTAGCAAAATGCAAAAATATTTAGTGGTTTCATACACTTTTGCTTAGCTGCGGCACATCATCTGAGCCTAGAATTGACAAGGCTCTCTAAGATGGACTAGGAGATTTTCGCCCATCCCGACTGAAAATCCTGAAGGAGTTCTACTACTGAAGAATTCTTATGTGACACGACTTTTCTTCCGACATGAACCCAAAGTTGTTAAATTGAACTGAAATCAAATAACTGATTTGCAGGTCCAAAACGATTTTTCTTGGTGTAAACCAATATTTCATATTTTGGAGGTGTACTTTGAATTATTATCTCAAAACTTTTGCCACCTAATGAAAAAGGCATTTATTTTTACTTATTTATAGAAAACTTTCCAATCGGAAAATAAAAGTGCATAAATTAAAATATCAAACAAACCGAAAATTTACTATTTCGAACTCTAAAATACTCGACGTTACCGTTGTTTTATTTTCATTTTTATTTCCTTTGCATTATCGGCAACAGATTTTTCAAATTACAGCAGCCGAAAATGCGCACAAATCCTTGTGTAAATAATCCATGTTATCTAAACTAATTTACTTGTTTTGTAGTTCTATCGTCAAAGCTTTTCAACATTTAACTACGAAATTTTGAATACAAGACTAAAAAGGACGACAGACGCACATGAACTTGAAAAAATATTACGCGAAATCTTTGTTATATTAATTGGGCAGTTCCCAGGAAAACGAAAATTTTCGCGAGATTTCACTACTACCATATAAGAGATATTTCTTTGTTGTGTGGCAATTAAATTTCGGTGACAGCTATAACACACAAGTTACACTTATTTTAACATACAAATTTTAATTAGTTTTACTGTTTTAAACTAAGATGAAATCCTCATTAAAATATTCTGTACAGACATCATCCAATATGCTTCATCAATAGTAATTTTCAATGACGGATCCAGAAAAAAATTCTGAAGCGGTACAAAATTATTTTGTCTTATCTATTATATAAATGTGAAAGTTTGTTTGATTGTTTGTCCGGGAACTCCTTACACACCGTTAGACCGATCGGCTTGAAATTTTACACATATATGTGAAACGACATAGAGTAGTCCGTAGTCAACTTAAAAATTCTGAAAACTCAATCGTTCCATGATTTTTTCATAATTTTCACCTTTAGAAAGCGTTTCAAGTTTCCGATTGCCTAAAATAGTGATCATGTGATATTCCATCTATATGCTGGTGATAGACATAACTGTAAAAAAAGTAGCACAGTATAAATGAAATGATGTCATCTTGATGTCAGGAGTTTAAAAATGTATTAGAAGTTTTGATAATCTGTAAAAAAATAATCATGTGACATAGCATCTACATGAAAGCGATTGACATAACTGTAAATAAAGTGGCATATCATAAATGAAATGATGTCATTTTGTTGTCACGATTTTAAAAATGCATTAGAAATTCGAATTAGGTTACTAAGCTTTGACAAAATATTACACCAAGAGCGAAATAATAAACTTCTAGATTATCAGATGCTGTAGAATAGCAAAATAACGTAAGATTTTTTTTTCCTTCTCTCACCAATTCATATTAGATATCGCAGCCGAGAATGGCGCAGTTTTGACGTCATGAGTTTTAAAATGAGTTTATGTTTAACATTATTTACCTTTGAGATATGACGGAACGTTATTTTCGAATAAAACAACATTTTAGACTCTTACCCCCGTTAAGATGAGAATTCTAAAAAAGCCTGAGAAAATTTTTAGGCAATTGTGTTCGTTTTATTTTAAAGCAAAAATTTTGCAGCTATCAAAGTTAAAAATAATATTTAGTTAGGGCGGATGGAGATTCAATGGGTTCTTGGGCACCCCCTGAAATTTTGGATTTTCGTTAATTAGATGTCAATAAATCAAGCATTTTTGAGAGACATTTTACTGTTTTCACCTTTGGGCACCCCTCGTTACATCCCTCGTGTTAGTTATATTTTATCTCTATTTTTCTTTGCGATATGAAAGGATATGGGAAAAGAACGTTCCCCCCCCACCACCACCACCTGTTTGTGTGCTAATTTTAAAATATACTGAAACTTACTTTTAGGTATTTCTAGGTATTTCTGTTAGCCATAAATTTATTTATTTAAAGTGTAACTATATCTTTTTTTTTCTTTTAAGATATAAAGGAAAATGTGCAAACAACGTTTAGGTCCCTTATACCCTTTTGCGTGCGAACTCTAAAAAATCCTTAAAATGAATTTTAGGCATATGCGTTTGCAGCATTTTAAAGCAAGTACTTCAGGGATATTTTTTCCTCATTGCGATATCAAGGGAAATATGTAAAGAACGTTAAAGAACGTTTTGGTTTGCCACCGCTCGTTTGGGTGGGGCAAGCCAAATTTTTTTAGAATTCCCCGTGGGAATTCTAAATTATTCTAAAAACGATTTTCAGGCATTTGTGTTAGTCATAAAAGTCTTGCTTTAAAATGTGCCAATCTCTTTTTTGTTTGAGATATGAAGGGAAGGATTAAAAGAACGATTTGGCCAGCCATTCCAGTTTGGTTACAAATTTTTAAAAATCTCTTGTTAAATGACGTCTTGGGTACAAAAGCTATAAGCTCCTAAAATTTCATGTATATATCACCAATAAATTTGGCTGGGAGTTGATATGCCAGCCAAGATATCTTCCTTTATTTATGGAGATTGTGTGCGTAAAAATCAGAATACATAATACAATCGAAAAGCCACATTAATAGAGAGAGCCAGGCAATTCATTTTTGCGAATTGAGCAACTTAGTACATTGCAAAAAAGTCTGTCAAATTTACAGAAAAGAACTGCCAACCAGGATGCGAGTTTATTTCCGTTTTTTTTTTACAGAAGTCTTCCGTAAACTTTACAGATTCTCAGCTTATTTTACAGAAATCTTCCGTATACGGAAAAATACGGAAAACTTCTGTAAAATATACAGAAATAAACTGGCGTCCTAGCTGATAGTTTTTTTTCTGTCAGTTTAACAGACATTTTTTGGCAGTGTACGCACAGATTATCATTTACATGAACAGTAAAGATTTATCAATTTATGAAAAGTAAAATCTTTTCAATAAATTCAATTACAATGGCAGTGTAGCCTTTTTCTAAAGAACTATAGACACTTTTAAAGCACGTAAACTATCTACCAAGTAATTGGGCACCTGTGATAAAAGAGATAAGCACAATATTTTTCATATTCAATGATTGGTACACTCCAAAAAAAAAAAAAGTCTTGGTTGACGGAAAAAAACTGTCAGCCAGGATGCCACTTTATTTCCGTATATTTTACAGAAGTTTTCCTACAGAAGTCACACAGCTCTGAATTTCGTGAAATCTTGCATGCGACTAATGCCAATGCTGTTTCCAACACAATATTTAAGTACAGAAGGCGTGACGTGGATCAGGACCGCAATTATCACCATTTTCATGGGTGTCCAAATACTTTTTGGTAGATAATGTTTATAAACATCATGCAATGTTATCGTTACAATTCAGGCAAATAAGACATATTCAGGAAGAAAACATAATGTCACAAAATAGTCACTACATGTAATATGCAATTTTTATGGTACTTTGTGTACTATCATGTTGTGTATTTACCATTACAACCCGTATTTTCTCGTCCTTACGTAGGAAAACATCACTAACTGTACCCATGAGCCATTTGCATACGATGAGGTTTTCTTCGTTCATAAAAATCGAACTTCCAATTTTTACATTGCTTTTGGTAAATATCCATTTACTACGTCAGTGTAAATTAGTTAAAAATTAGTTTTGCTATTTCCTCCAAATAATTCGAGATAGCTTAGCGACTCGTTGCCAATGAGAAAGACGATTTTATGAAATTAATGTAGAATTTACTTTGAGTCTACCAGTTATGGGACGACCAATCAGTAGGGGATGCAATCCCGATCCCGCGGGAACGGGATCCTGCGGGATCCCTCACAAATATTTGCGGGACTAGTCTCGCGGGATTACGATCCTAATCCCGCGGGATTGATACTGAGAAATAAATTATATTTTATTAAAATTTCACGCCGCTTTCTCAATCAATAGACCGAAAATTTTTGAATAATCATATCTCTTATCTAACATTAAACGAATCAATAATTAAAAAATTTAATTTAAAGTTTCATTTTTTTAAATTATCTTCTAATAACAGTCTGGATCAAACATCTAAATCTAAACATCGTAATCTAAATTTTTCGCAAACTTCCCAGTCCCAAATGAACTGAAATATTTCATACCAATTTATCTCTTAGCAAACAGTCAAGAATTAATTATGAAAGTTTTCATTTTAGTTTTTAATTGTTTTTAATTCACACTTTTAATTATTTTACTAAAGTTAAATCTAGACTAGGAAATGATTCATTGGATTTGTTCGATTTTGTACGTTCTTTTTTCAGCAACTAAGAAAATAACGTAAGTACGTGAATGTATTTATAAATTGTATTTTTCTGTAAATTCCTGATTTTTAGCAACTAACATAACTAATACTAATATATTAAGACATGACTTAGTATATAATTCTGAAATCATAACTATAATTTTCATATTTCTGTAAGTTATTGTATAAATTATCTCATAAGATTAATTATCATCATATATATTATTTCTCAAAGGTGTTTTCTGGCGCGGATAGATCTCATTAAAAACTTGACCCAAAAAAATATATAAAATACCCAGTTAAAGCTTATAATTTCTACTTTTGACGAAAAATATGAAAAAATTCGGAAAAAATATCTTTGTTAATAAAAAAATAAAAAACAAATCATATATATTATTTCTCAAAGGTGTTTTATTCTGGCGCGGCTAGATCTCATTAAATACGTGACCAAAAAAATGTAACGGACTCAATGGTTCCAGGTTGCCATGGAGGCAGATGAATTGAATTACTTTCTTTAAAAATGAGTGGCAACGACAGATAAAAAATGTAAGAAAATAGAACAGCTCGGAGTTGTACGCACGTATGCTACTCCTTTTGTCAAATGAAGATAAATTGCGTTCAGTGGAAGATGCGGACTCTTTAATTTGTGCTGAAATTCCAGATAAAGAAAAAGATCCACAACTTTTTAAAGTTATTCAGGAATGCATGGTGCACGGGTCCTGTGGCACTAACAATCCTAACAGTCCATGTATGAAAGATAAAAAATGTAGTAAAAACTATCCTAAAGATTTTCAAGAGGAGAACAATTTAAATGTTAATGGCTACCCTATGTATATACGACGCAATAACGGCGTTACAATAACAACTCGATATTCATTTTCACGCTATAATATTTACAGTTGTAGTATTAAATACGATATCGTGCGAAATTTTCGCACGGGTCAGCTAGTATATATATTATTTCTCAAAGGTATTTTTTCCTGGCGCGGCTAGATCTCATTAAATACTTGACTAAAAAAATATAAAAAATACCCAGTTAAAGCTCATAATTTCTACTTTTGACGAAAAATATGCAAAAATTCGGAAAAAATCTTTTTGTTAATAAAAAAAAGTTATAAACAAATCATATATGATTATTTCTCAAAGTTTTTTTTTTTTTTTGGCGAGGCTAGATCTCATTAAATACGTAACCAAAAAAAATGTTACAGACTCCATGGTTCCAGGTTGCCATGGAGTCAGATGAATTGAATAAACATTCTTTAAAAATGAGTGGCAATGACAGATAAAAAATGTAAGAAAAATAGATTAGCTCGGAGTTGTTATTATGTTTTTTGTATAGATTGGATGGATGACTGAAGGTAACTAGAAATACAGGTTTTTTTTGTAAATAGTTTGTAAAATAAATATTTAAATGAGGTTAAAAGAACTTATTTTGCCTTTTCAATCGAGCCGTCTCATTTTGATAATTCAGTGAGTTGTATTCATCAGTCGCCGGCAGAATATTTTGTTGTATGCCATTTTCTCGAAGGTTTAGTGCCATTTTTCTGGCGCCCCCGGTTGGTCGGCTTGAATTGAAACGGGCGCGGCTAGATCTCATTAAATACGTCACCAAAAAAAAGAATAATAAAAATATCCAGTTAAAGCTTATAATTTCTACTTTTGATGAAAAGAGCGCCACCTGTTGGTGACACATGTTTTTTTATTCTCTATGAAATGCAAAAATGTACAGAAGATTGCGTTTGAATAGCCCTAATACTACCGATATATTCAACTTTAAATGTAAGAGGCGCCATCTTCGATATAGAGATCAGTGGTACAAACTGTAAATATATATACCAATATATAAATTTATATATTGATATGCAATTAACATTAAGTAGATTTTCTGTATGGTTATAATTATTAACTGCTAATATTGTTTTTAAAGAGGTTTTATAAAATAAAACAGTTAAAATAAATTTATTTCTGTTAAAATAAATGCCTACTTTTTGAATGATTTCCAATCAAACATCGAAATGACCAGTGAAAATATTTAACAGAATATTATGTACTTATAGACACATATATTCATTTTCACACTATAATATTTACAGTTGTAGTATTAAATACGATATTGTGCGAAATTTTCGCACGGGTCAGCTATTTATTATTAAAATTAGCTTCATAGTGCTTAAAATCTTACTTTTTTTTTACTTTTCTCTATTGAAATGAAGCCCTAGCTAAATGAAATGTCAATCCCGCGGGATCAATAAATCCCAATCCCGAAATCCCGCAAGAGGAAAAACAGTGCGGGATTGCATTCCCTAACTATCAGAAAATGCGCTGGATTCAAAACATCCAGAGCTTTTAAATGAAAGGCAAAATAGTAAGAGGTTGACTGTTTAAAATTCCTTCCATTTAGTTTGATAATGAGAGAAATTCTTTTGTTGTCAATTTGATGTTTGCAGATATTTCTTACGACATGCAATTTAAATCGTGGGAACATACAATTGACTCCGATGAGTAGACCAATGTTTTCACCAGTGCGCTGAATTTAACGAACTGTACACTAATGGTAACTCCATTTTTTGACTATATGACAGCAAAAAAGAGTAAAAAATATAGGCTGCACAACAATGAAAATGAGCTGATTAAAAAAAGGATAAAACCGTTTACATATAAATATAAAGCAATAATTAAAATAATATATGGAACATTAAAAATACATGTAAAATTATGTCGCTTTTTTACGTCGCATTTTTGGGACACATTTTTCAATAAAGGGTGTTGAGAGATAAAATGACATAGTCATTAAAAAAAAAAACAATATGCGAAATTTGTATTTCTAACACGACTAGTAATGTAATCTGCCAACTCGATGCAAAACGTAAGCACAATCCGAGTGTGGCACGCAACTGCATTGATGCGAATGAAAGGTACTGGTTAAGAAAAAAATTCTTGGCTTGCTAACTTCTTCTCATAATGCGCCAATCTGAGTTTAAGAACAAACCAACATCGTACAATTATAATTGGCCTTAAGCTGCTTGCAAAGGCTTAAACAGTAGGGCGGAGCGTAAAAAAAAAGTTTTCGATTTTGTTTCTGCCCTAGTGCTGAAAAGTTGTGGACTGGTGGGTAGGTCATGTGTGTAAAATTATAAGGAAAACAAAAAATATTTTCCGGTTCCAAAATGCCTGTGAAGTTTGGCAGATTTTAATCAAATTGTAAAAAATATTAATTTTCTTTTTTTTCTATGCAGCTCTTCGCTTTTTTCTGAATTAAAATTCAAAAAAACCTAGAACTCACAAGGAGGAGGTGGCTGCATTGCGAGTTCCACCCGTGCCCACCCAATAGTAGGGGAGCCCATCGTGTTTTTGGGGATTTACTCGAGCGCGTCAGATGAACATAGGGGTTTACCTTGCATCATGTTGAGTACCTCCACCATATATAAGTCCTGTATGTAGGGACGTGCGTCTAGGGCAGCTCATCAGATTAGTAAAAAAAAAAATTGATCGTCAGAAATACTGAAGCGCGTCAGATTAAGATAAGGTAGGTTAATTACTAGCTAGAAAGTGTACTTTCAGAAAATCTGACGATTTGAATGTAACGTAAGGGAGTGGGAGGGTTACAAAATTGAAAAAAAAAAAAAAAAAAAAAAAAACCGTTGTCGTGACATTCTCGAGCGTGGTCGAATTTTTGTTATTTTGAAGGAAATGATGCAAGAATCACGAAAAAATATAATCCGCCAATTTCCACGAGCCGAAGTAATAAAAATACGATCCAAAGCAATAAAAATACGAACCAAAGCTATAAAGATCGTCAATGAAGATTAGAGCGTGCAACAATAGCTCGATCAAAGATAACAAGCACGCTCTTAGTTAGTGTAGATGACAAGGAGTTCTACATCTTTGGTCCTCAATAAACAAGAACAGCAAATTTTCAGAAAGAATTAAGAAATATCAAATTCAAAGAAGCCTTTGTCAAGTTTTTAATTCATCATTGGGCTGATCAGGAGATGGCTACTATTATTAGTAATGAAACAATTCATCTTAATCATGATATGTGTTATGTATATTCAGTTACCGATAATAAAGTTACCTGACAATCGACCATGAACTCTCATGTCCTGATCATGAAGAAGCAGATACAAAAATTGTACTTTTGGCAAGTCAAATAAAAGAAGATTCTACAGTTACAATCAGAACTTCAGACACAGATATTGTTGTCATCATCTTGGTCAATATGGGACATCTCCAAGCATCGGTTAAAATATGGATAGATCTTGGAGTTCACAATGCACGCCGTTATATTGACGTATCTGCTTTTTATGCTAAGCTCAGCCCAATAATTTCGCTTGCGCTACCAGCTCTTCACGCGCTAACAGGATGCGAATACAATCCGGCACTTTACAGACGAAGGCAAAAAAAAAAAAAACCTCTGCAAATTTTTATGGGTTCAAATGTTTTTCAGAAGACATTTGCCGATGTAGCGTCGGAGGATCATAATATAGAAGATTCTTTTGATATTTTACAATCTTTTATCTGCAACTTGTATGGATTGAAAAAATTAGCTGATGTCAACCTTGCAAGAATAGAAATCTTTAATAAGACCCACAAAGTGTCAGATACGTCGCAGCCTTTCTCACTGAACGTCCGTAAATACGATGCTTGTTGCTTGCCTCCTTGCCAATCTCAGCTACAGCAGCACTTATTGCGAACGAAGTATATTGCGCGCTTGTGGAGAAATGCACACAATAAAACTATGATTGACATGTCACCAACAGATTACGGGTGGACAAATGTTGATGGAAAATTTCAAATGACTTGGTTTGTTGGCAATCAGTTACCTGATGCATACGAAGATGTCATAACACTAGTTATTGACGAAACTTCAGATTTAGATATATTTCTTTTTAATACTTTGATAACATGTTATTCATGAAATCAATAAAATTGTGTTAACGGTTATAACGATTTCCTGTTACAGATACGAAAACTGCAGACAATATTGGAGGTCCAATTGAATTATTAGATTTGGAGTACGATAATTCTTCGGATGACGACAAAGATTGAAAATAATTTTTTCAACAGATGTATTTTATTTTTATATTATTTTCTAAATAAATTAAAGTGTAAATATTTAAATAATTTTACGTGCTTTTATTCGTCACATTTTATGGACATTGAAAAAAAAAGTCCTAATTTTTTTCTAGCCGTCAGATTAATGATACCCCTCAACATAATCGTCAGATTTTAGGCTATTATGACTGGAACATCAAGCTAAACCTTCTGTATCAAAATCTGACACGCTCGAGTATTTCAATATGGCGATTTTGCTTTGCATTTTCAAAAATTCCCTACGAGCTTGCGTCACTTCCGAAACGTCAGTCTTTTGAATGGGAGCATTTTTAGGGTTCACTTAACATCCGCTCTGAATATCTGACGCGCTCGACAAAATACATTTTTTTTTCTAGTTTCTGCCCTTCCGGATGGCTACCCCCACCACGCAAGTCGGCAGATGAACATACCTTTGGTATCAAAGACACGCTGGAGCATCTAAACTATCAATATCTGACGCGCTCGAGTATCTCCATGTAACTGGTTGCTTTTTTTTTTTTTACTTCTTTGAAGGTCTGTATACGCTTCCCCCACCACTGAAAGGAAACATTATGTAACTTTTTAGTCTTCTTATTATCGAAACTACAAAATCTAATAGGTCCTGACGACGCTCGAGTAACTACCCAATTAGCATCACGGGCTCCCCTACTACAACCACATGGGCATTTAAGTATCTTGTCTTGCAGTTATTTCGGTTTTACGCGATACTCACATTTGGTTCCAAGTGGGGGCATATCTTTTCTGGACTCTAATAGCGTTCTAACTAACCCGTCTCCATATCTTCTCCACACACAGCCGTAGAAACTTCCGTTACGAATTTCACAAAACGTTCAACATTTTGGGTGTGGCATAGAAATTTTAGACTTTCCAGGTGTTTATCTACAGATACTTCACTCAAAATCGCAACTTTCAAATCATCTTCTGTTAAATGTGTTGTTATTGGGGTTCCGTCAACAAACATTTCTGCTAATCAATAGGATCTATGTATAAAACTGCATTGAAGTTAAGTGACGGAATGATGTAGGGTCGGATTCCTTTCTTTTTTTCTCTTCTCGCCCGTAAAATCCTACTTAGGCCAGGTTCTCGAATGGGCTTTCTATTGTTTGTGATCATCGACAGTATTATCGCTTCTGGATGGCCTAAATAGCCATTTCTTTGGATAATAAGATCGACGACAAGTTTCTGGGACCATCGGTGCAAAATGGGTTTAGTTTGATCGTAAACCATGTAGGGGTGTAAACTTTCATAACGAATTCTGCCAGAGTTTCAAGTTCAAGTTGAAGCCTTTGAACAGGTAATGTACAATCGCATAATGTGATTTGCAGTTGTTAGCCAGCGTGCATGAGATAATTTCCCAGGATGCTTTTGTGACAAACTTGATGAGTATCTTGCATTTAAGACAGCTTGACAAATATTCCATCGATATTGCTGGTCTGTGCTAAGATGCTTTATGTCTATTTTCTTGAAATTCACTCGAAATGGCTACAAATCTTACAACTGGGCGGTTTTCACAATTTGCCAGAGCTTTCCCAATTGGACCAGAAAATGCATTAGGGCCACTCGTTCCACCATCTAAATGCTGCATTAAATGACGGAGTGTCAACTCATTGCCATGTAACTGGCAGATAAACCAGTGTACCGGTTTCTCAATAGCTTCCTCAAAACGGTGAATTATGCCTTTTTTGTAACCAGTATTAACAGCTGTTCCGTCGCACCCTATAGCTACTAACTGATGAATATTAATACTCTTACTCTCCAAGAACTGCAAGATCATTTGAAAAATGTTTAAAGCCGACGAGGACGTTGATGCTGTGTGCCCAAGGTATTTACTTCCTGGTTCCTTAATCAGTGTAATGTGCTCTTCCAGCACTGTTTTCTCATACATTTTTCCTCTTATGTTTTCTGGAATTAGAGTTTGGTTCTTCCGTCCGTCAAAATAAAGTCCAGAGCTGCTAAGCCTCCGGCTTTTTCCGGGAGATTTCCCACCACAATTTTTAGACAGTTTTATTTCACATTAAATATTTGGACTTATTTTAAGCATAAATTTGTAAGTAAAAATTAGTGGTGGGAAATCTCCCGAAAAAAGCCGGAGACTTGGCAGCTCTGAAAGTCCCTTTAGTGTTTCCATATCTCTTTCATTTTCCTGTTGATAATCTGTCCGAATTCTTTTCCTTTCTCTCCTTACTTTATGTCGATCAACTACATTTGACGTGTCATTTTCAGTAATCATTCCCAAATCTTCTAAAACAGCACTTGTAATAATAGTTCCAGCCCCATCTGAAACTCCAGTTCTATCACAAGCTATAGCTACTGCTGCGTATCGGTTTGATCGTGGCGTCTTTTACCTTTCAGATTGTATCAAACTGGCTCTATGTGAGGAAGGCTTGAAATAATCCATGTCATTATCATCAGAATTACGATAATCTTCATCAGAATCTTGATCAGTAGTAGCGATCCTAGACTGAGTAGAAGATGAAGTTCTTTTAAGAATCATCCGTTCTGTCTCTTTCTGCTTTCTATCGGCTCGCTTTCTCATTTTTAAAGTTTCTTTTAAATTAGCTGCACCTGAAAACATTTGCCTAAGTGTTCTTTGGTCTATAAGACAAGGTTTTTCAATTTCAGGAACTCTTTTAGAATTTTGGCAAGAACGTTTATCAAATGAAACACATTTACAGGAAGAAATGTCGAACATCTTCTCAGAGTCTTTCTGGAAGGTTATAAGCTTCGTTTCTAAAGTTGAGGTTGTCAGTTTTTTCACACCAAAATATTTTTTTATGTTCTTGTATTTTTCATTGTATGATCGAATCATCTGTACTATACGTTGGCGTGAAATAAATGGCAGATATGCTGTGCGCCAAATTTCTTCAATTCTCTCTGCAACTTTGTCTGCGATTTCTGAAGTACCTGGATTGGCTTTCTTCAACTTTTCTTTAAAATCAATTCGCCCCAACAAATAATATTTCATTACATCCCTATATGTTGGCAAAATATGACAACTTAACTCTGTTGGAGCGCCAAACACTGGACAAAATACACTGCTTCTATTCTGCATTATTGTTTTCTTTCAAATAATTGCTAAATCATACAGTGTTATTAATATTTAACTAGTTTTAACTAATTTAGAATGCACGATTATAAAGTAATCACTAGCTCGAGAACAAAAGCAAAGAGAAACACTCTTGAATGGAAATACGAAATGGAATTCCCCCCCCCCCCCCCAGACAGCACAGCAAACTTGCATCAAACTTGCAGCAAGCTTGATTTATCAAGTCAATAAGCTTGAATTAAGCTTGAAAATTCCAAGCGTGTAAGCTTGATGCAAGCTCGAATCAAGTGTTCTAGTTTACACTTGCCCAGCTTGCATTAAGCTTGACATTTCAAGCTTGAATCAAGCTTGACATTTCAAGCTTAATAAATTTTCCAAAAATTTTTTTTTTCTAAATACACGGGTCGCCCGCCCCCCCATAATTTAATTTTCCGCGTGTTTTCCCCCTCTACGCTGAAATTTCAATTTAATTTAATCTGTTTCCATCGAGTGTTCGTTGCTGCAATAGAACCCGGGCCCTTTGGCTTCGCAGTCGAGCACGCTATCCATTCCGCCACCGGAGCCTTGTGCAGCTATGACTAAAGTTTGAAGTGACTTACCACGCTGTTTTCTCGTCAGATTATAAGTGGGCGATGTGTTAGTTGTTTCTTTTATTTTTCCATGGGATGCATCAAAATTAAAATAATGTTATGTGTGATTTAGAGACTCTGGAAATAAACATAATATAAACTTAAGAGCAGCACACGTTTTAAAACTTTCAGTACCGCAACACTCATGAAGCAATACTGCTGGCCAAAATCGAGACAAACGACTGATTTTGAAATCAATTTCGTAGTATAATTGTATTTTATTTTGAAGAATTTCCATATTTGGAAATATAGAATGGGTTTACTTAACACAAATTTTGTGTTAAGTAATCTGAAATGAAAGAAATAGATAGTTAAACGTTACTTCGAAATGCTATATCACAGTTGCTAACATGTATGAAATACAAACAATTTAGTCATTTTTGTGAATATTTCTGAAAATAACAAATAATTGAAAAATTATGCTATTTTTTAACGCTAAAAATTCTCTTTACAAATGTGGCTAGTTATTTTCCTACATATTGGTATGCTATATCGATATAGAGCATTTCGAAGAATTAAAAATAAGTTTAAATTAATTTATACAAATGTAAATTTGAATTACTTTCATTGTTCATACTTTATGATTAAAAAAATTATTTAACTTCTGAATTTTTTTTTATCCTTTGTAATTTTATTTTAAAACTACAAAAGTGTAAGATGTAAGATTTTTGGGCCCTAAAATCTGTAGGCCCTGGGCAGTTGTCCCGTTTGCCTTGCCGGTAATATATATGGCACTGGTAATAAAAATAAAACACATCTTTTACGAACTTTCAGCAAATTTGAGGACGCTAGACAATTGATGTCCATTCTCTTTCACAGATGGCGCCATCAACGCTCCTTTAAAAAGGAAAAATCACGCGAGTATCAATTTTCAAGCTTAAATCAAGCTGTATTTAAGCTTGACAATTCAACTTGACTCCTGCAAGCTTACTGCCAGCTTAGAATGAGTTGAATTATCAAGCTTGCATTAATGCGTCAAATTCAAAGAAATGTCAAACTTGATTTAAGCTTATGTGCTGTCTGGGCCTTCTAAATGAAGGAGACCTTGATTGTGACTGGACAGTGAAAACAGCAGAACATCAACGTTTGCGCACGCATTACACTAACTACAATCTCTCTGTGGTAAATTTCTTTTGTTTTTCATTCTGAGTTTTATTTATAAACAAAATGACGAGCTGCGTACAAAACAATAGAAAAAAGCATTTATAATAAAAATCTGTTAAAAAACATGGTCATTTTGGAACCGGAAGATATTTTTTGTTTTTATTAAAATTTTGCACATGTGACCTACCCACCAGTACACAGCTTTTTAGCACTAGGGCAAAAACAAAATCGAAATTTTTTTTTTTTTTTTTTACGCTCCGCCCAATTATACAGTTTATTTTTGCACAAAATAAATATTTTATTATCTATATAAATAAAATTAGGCTTTTGTCTGTACATTACTTGGAATTCAAAAATATTTTAATTTCTGTCCGTTTCAAGCACCTTGAAATCCAGTACCACCGTTAAAAATGTTAGTCATTCTGTCGTTCTGCCGTTCTGTCATTCTGTTGCTCTGTCCGTGAAGCTTTTTGTTCGCGCATCGCGCAAAAATTACTGAAGCGAATGAAATTAAATTTAGTGACATGATAGGTTGTCACTCAATTTAAACCACAGGCGTCGAATTTTTTACACATTCTGATTAGATTTTTAGATTTTGGGAAAATCGTTTCAGATTTTCCCAAATAGTTATATTTGGGCATATATAGTAGCATATTTGTGTTCAGGTATCACGTAGTAATGACTAAAGCGAGTGAAATGATATTTGGTGACATGATAGGTGGTCATATAGGTCATAGGTATAGGTGTCGATTTTTATAAAAATTTTGATTAGATCTTGAAATTTTGCTGAAAAATATTCAAAATTTGAAAATATTTCTCGATTATGTATAAATCACTGACACAAATGAAATAAAATTTAGTATCGTCAGAGGTGGTCACTTAAACTAAAGGCGTCAAAGCAGTTTTAATCTTTTTTTAAACAGATTTTGTGAAAACTCAGTACATGCTTGTTCCATTCCTGAAAAAGGGCAGGGGAATTCAATGAAATTTCGAATTATGCTGGATGCAAGTTCATTCAACCAGGGTACCACTTTAATTTTTAAAATTAAAAGAAATTCTCTATTGTATTATTCATCACTTTGTTACTCTCAAACCTGGAATCTTTTAACAAAAAACAGAAGTTATAATTTTTCTTTTCTAACTATTGCCAATATATTAATTACATTCTTTGTGCACCTACAATGCTGAAAAAAACTTTGGCTTTTTGGAAATTTGCATTACGTACTAGCCCATCCACCACGGGTACCTCAGTTAGTATAAGATAATAGGTGCAATTTGTGGTTTCCCATATTATATTTTAAACTTAATGATAAACATGAATTAAACAAAATTATCGGTATTTTTAATTGTCACTTTAGTTTCCTATTTAGTGTTTTGAAAGTTTATATAATTATGTAAGAACATTTCACGTTAAAAAAAAGCAATAACTACGTAAGTGCTTTTGCAATTTAACTTGAATAATTTATCACTGACCGAGGTAACATCTGTTAACTCTAACGTAATAGCCATTGGTGTGATTCTTGTTCCGCCTTATCTGTCGTGCAAGTAGCAGAGTAGATTCGATTAAGGAAATCCTCTTACCTCCTCTTTCTTTCTTTCTCGTTGTGAGTTTCCCTGGGATCTTGGGAAACATAATTTTCTACTTGAGTCGTTATGTGAGGCATCCACTGTACTGAAAAAACCTTCTGATTACCAGCTGAATCGGCATCTGAAGATGTTGGTGTATTATTCGGGACCCTGGAAATACACGACATGAATGAAGTGATCATTATCTTATACCGGAGTAAGAGTTTAGAGAAAAAAATATATTTAAAAAAATAATTCCGGGAAAGGATTTGTTTGGTACAAGTCATCATTTTTACAGCTCAAGACTTATAACATGCTTTTCTGTTTTTATAACAACTCAATTTACCTCAAGTCACTCTGAATTTAAAAAAAAAAAAAAAAAATCCTTAGTTAGCTAGCTGCGTGCCCGTTCTTAACAAGGTAGCAATTGAATATTTATGCATATAGGGCAGAGGTTCCCAAACTGTGTGCCGCGGCACCCTGGGGTGCCGCGAGCGTATGCCTGGGGTGCCGTGGAAATAATCATTTTAGGGGAGTATCATCCAAAAATTCCTCTGAACCGATATCCCACCAAAAAGTTTGCCAAGCGAATGATGAAGTGGGCAAAACAAAAATATTTCAGTCAAGTTCGAGAGAGTTCAGTGTCCAGTCGCCTCTCCTTTACAGGAACTTCCTGAGATTGGGGGAGGGGCAAAATTTTACATATTTCGTTTTCTCAAACGAGTTTAATAGTTAGCCTAGCCTAGCCTAGCCCTATAAACATAAAAGAAACGATGAAAAATATATCCAAACTGTCTCATTCTAACCTTCATATTCATATTGCTTCAAAGGTAACCTGCCTCGAAATGTTTTTAGCCTGACAAGGGTGCCGCGAAGTGGTTTTAGCCTGTCAAGGGTGCCCCGGGGGAAAAAAGTTTGACAACCCCTGATATAGGGTGAGTGCATCAGTAACATACACTTTAAGGGCAATAATAAGCATTAACTAGTAATTGCTAATTGGGTTGATAAAATGAGGACCAAGCTTGCTTGGGAGTTAAACACTGGGGGCTTCGCGTCAAGCTGACAGCTTGGCCAAGTCATATGCTTTAGAAACCCAGAGCGCATGGTCGCGAAGGCGTAGTTGGGCAGCGCAGGCCTTGGCCCGCATGTGGGCTATTGCGCCAATGCTTAATTTTTTTAATTTTTTTTTTTAGCAATTGCTAATAACTAAAACTACCTTGAAACAAAATTTATGTTTTCAAAACCTAAGTGAACTTTGAAAATTCATGTGGGGTATAATTTATTGCAGAATATGGGAAATTTTTATTTTTTCTATATTTTATATGCTGTCATGGTGACGGCACCAGTAATTGACACCAACAAAAAAATATTGGCTCCAGTGATTGGCACTTCATGCTCCAGCAACTGACACCTAAGAAATGAGTAGAAAAACATGTCAATTTATTTTATAATGCAATGACGTAAAAATGACTGAAGCAAATGAAAAGAAATTTGGTGACATGATGTGAGGGGGGGGGGTCATTAAATTTAAGCTATAGATGTGGAATTTTTTTTTAATTTTGAGTAGATTTCTGAAAAATTGTTTCAAGCTGCGTAAATTTTTGTTCGCGCATCATGTAATAACTGCATAGGCGAATGAAATGAATTTTCTTGACATGATAGGCGATAACTACTTAAAATATAAAGTCAATTTTTTTTAAATTTTGATTATATTTTGAGATTTTACGAAAATTGTTTCAAACTGCGTAAATATTTGTTCGTGCATCACGTAATAACGACTGAAGGGAATGAAATTAAATTTGATGACAGAATAGGTGAACATGCAACTTAAAATATACGATTCCAATTTTTTAAAAATTTTGATTAGATTTTTTAGAATTTGCTAAAAGCGTTTCAAACTGCGAAAACATTTGTTTGCGCATCACGTAATAACCACTAAAGTGAATGAAAAGAAATTTGCCGATATTATAGGTGGTCACTCAACTTAAACTTTAGGTGTCAAATTTCTTAAACATTTTGATTACATTTTGAGATTTTGCGAAAATCGTTTTAAATTGCAATATTTGTTCGCAAATCACGTAATAACGACTTGAATGAAATGAAATTTCGATGGCATAACAGGTGGTCAATTACACTTTTGGCAGTGAATTTTTTCAAGAAATTTTATAAGATTCTGAAATTTTCGGAAATGGTTTTTAAAATGCATAATTTTTGTTCACACATCACGTAAGAGCGACTAAAGCGAATGAAATTAAATTTGGTGATTTAATAGCAACTTAAACCATATCCGTCTAATTTTTTGAAAATTTGGATTAAATTTTGAGATTTTTTGAAAATTTATTCAAAATGTGTAAATATTTGTTTTTCCACACTACATATAAACCACTGTAGGGAATGAAACTTAAACTATATATGTCAAAGTACTTCAAAATGTTTTATAGATTTTGGCATTTTACGAAAATTGAGAAAATATTTGTGTCATTTCTGAAAAATGGTAATGGAATAGAATGAAATTTGATATGCGCCAAGTTAATGTAAACTTTAGAAACCAAAATTGTTTTAAATATTTCATAGATTTTGGGAAAATCGTGTAAATTTTTGATCTCGTATCCCTCAAAAAACGGCTTTAGAGAATACAATGAAATTTAGTAACATGATGATCAGTAACGACTAATATAATAAATACTGGATTTTTTTTTATTTGAATAATTTTAAAACTGTTGAAAAATTGCATTTCTTATGCACTCATTTTAAGACGGCCAGATTTAATATGTTAGTTATGTATTTAATTCTAAAAAATTTCGTTGATTTTTTGAAAAATTTTTAATTGCCTTATTAGATTTTTTGAAATTTGAGCAAAGTTTTCTGGAGACATAATATTGTCAACGACGGGTACTTTAGGTAGTTATCTGATACAATTCAATTTAAATTTATTTTTAAAAAGAAATATGCTTCAAATTGAAACAGGTTGATAATGAACATTTCTTAATTTCAGCATTACGCCAGCTATTGGAAATCAGATTTTTTTTTTAAGCCCTGAGTTTCAAATCTCAATTTCTGATACCAAGAGCTCTTTGGAGGTGAAACAAAATTGCATAAAATTGAAGACAAATGTGTAAATTGATACTAGATAGCACCATTCAATAACAGTTTATAAATGGAAGCTTATAATTATAAACTATTTCTGCCAAAGCGTCAACTACTGGTGCACCTATCCTAAATCGAGTTAGGCCCAACCATGGTCGAATGGATTAGCCTCTGAACATGGTGGTCGACTGAGGTGTGAAGGTCCCGCGTTCGGGCCCGGCAGTGTGGTTGTCGATCTAACGGTCTGGAGTTTTGGTCGGTTTCCTCCAGATGTAACGTGAGTATGCGTTAGAACCCCTTACAAAGTCCTCCGACCAAGGCACACTCCAAGGTAGGCAAATACCCCTCGTACAGACTTTCCAAAACAAACAAACAAGCATAAATCGAATTAATTCCAATAAAGCGGAATGTCAAAATTGCAATTTTTTTTATTCATTACTCAAAATGTGCATTGAAGATACTAATGAAGATGAGATGAAATATTGCGCCACTGCAATATGATGGCGCTAAAACTTTGCCATTGTCACCGGTTATCAAAATAGAACTGCACGTTTTACAAGCGAAACTCTTCTTTTTGAAAATGTCTTATTTCTAAAGCATAAAATATTGTTTTTTAAGTGCAAGTTCTAGAATTATTGCTTATAGATGGACGCGAGATGCGAGAAATCTCGCATTGTCTCGCGTTCTCGATGTGAGACGAGACAGGCAATTATTTTGTGAGACGAAACGCGCGGCGAGAAAGGAAATATTTTGCGAGACGAGATAGAGTCTTGTCTCGCGCGAGATTTTTTACGAGAATTTATCGTCTCACAAAAATTTACGATACGAATTACTTTTCAATCACAATTGCAGTGCTGTATTTGAGGAGGTATGCCATCCTGAGAAGAGAAGGTACACTTTGTCTGAAGCCTCTACCGTTTAACTTGCGTCTCTTTGTTATCGTTCCTGGTATACTATCAGCACTCTACAATACACACAATCACGTAACATTTAAAATTGGGACAGCACGATATACAAAACATACAACGGAGAAGATAAAGAAAGAAACTGGAAAAAAGAAAAAAAAAAACAGAGAAGAGTAGAAGACACAGAAAGATATTAAGTAAACAGTGGAAAGGAGGTACGGTAAGTCCTCCAAATCCTGACCATATTAAGATAGTGCCCGCCAGCGGCACTAACTTAGGGACCCCTTTTACTATGATAAACATTTTAACCCATTTTTGACCGCTGTTGAGTTTCGCAATGCAAAGCTTTTTTAAGATTTCCTAAATTGAATTTTAAAATTACATATAATTGAGCAAGCTACACTTAAAAGTTATTTTTATTTTAATATTTGTAACCCATTTGTATCATTAGTTCATATGGACAATAAGTCAGGGATGGCTATTATATGGCACTTCTGTTTGTGCCTTTGAAATTTCATTTTAAAAAAACAATAAAACTATAATATAATACTTCAGTTATCCTTTATAAAAGAAATATGTTTATACTTTTTATCATTTATTCTTAGTGCTTTTCCGTTTAAGACGTTTTCCACTTAAAATGTTTGTTCAAATCAAGGAAAAGTTCTTATAACACACACACTCTCACACGTGTGTATGTGTATTGTCGGTTGTATAAGTGGGTTCCACTGTATATATATTGTTATATGTCTATCTAGATAATAATTTTATGGGAAAAAATCCCTCCATGTATAAATTTGTATATAATAAATACAGAATGATTTTTTTCAAAGAAACCATTCATTTATTAAGAGCAGAGTAATCGTTGCTTGTAAATAAAAACCGATGGAATTCAATCCTCTTGTTAGAGAACCTTTCTTCAGAATATTCTTTTAATTAGCTACACCTCCTCCTTCCAACTGATCCCTGATGTCAACATAGTTTTAATGTCTAATTCATATTTACGCATAATCCATAATTATTAATAAATTTTCAAGTATGCTATCATTATTTTTTCATGAAAAAATTTCGAACTCATTTAGAATGTCTAGTTATAATTATTACATTTTTAAAAATAGTTGATAAAAGTATGCTTTCTTTGATATTGTATGCTCAAATTGTGCACTTCATAATTGTGACTTCTTGGCTACATTTCATCAAAATGGATGAAAACGTGTGTAATTAAATCTTTTGGACACATTTCATATTTTTCTCTTAAATAAATTAATATTTATAAATAAAATGTTTCATCAGTTATTAACAATGCTTCTTTCACCATAAGCCAAGCTATGCGAACGTAAATGAATGATCTATACTGTACCGATTTCTCTAATACAACGCTAGGTCTCAGCTGAGCATTCAGAGATCCATGTTGAAAAAAAAACCCTTGTCATAAGTCTTCTCCGTTGTCTCTTCTTGCTGATGGTGTGAATGAACGGGTTAAACTCGGTTTCCCGATTAAATATGAAATCCATATCTCATACACTAAAACGAGAGGAGGGAGGGATAAGCAGGATTCACTATTTATATCCCGTCCCCAATTGGAACTTTTATGAATTCACTATTCCGCACATTGTGGCCCGCTTAATCAGATTAAAATTTTATTTGCGGAACATGTCCTGACTTCGGGAACAGGTCAATTCCGCCGAGAATTTCCCCCCGTGATTCAACCCGTAGGACATTTCCGCCGCACCATTTTGTCATGAACTGACCCTTACAGGACATTTCCGCCTCACCATTTTCTTGAGACAAGAAATGGACGTTGAATAGCACGCTCATATTTGGCTATTCATCCAGCACTTGTTGGCGACGACGGAATATCAATATGCCCACGGGTGCATATGCTATAAATTAGTGTACCTATTGAACCGACTCAGAATTGTCTCTGCCTTCAGAAATTAATTTCCGATGTTGTTCCGACATCGATAGTTTTTGTCTGTGTTGGCATCCAGCACGCAGATATTTGTCAATGCATCCAGCACGTGTTTGGCGAAGACAGAAAGACAATATGTCCACGGGTACATGCGCTATAAATTAGTGAACCTATTGATAATTTTCTCTGCCTGCTGAGATTAATTTCCTATGTTCTTCCGACATCGATAATCTTTGTCTATGTGCCCAACCCAGTAAGAAGGGGAACAAGAGGGACTCCTGAGTAGCAGAGAGGTTCCACCAAATTCAGCCTGATATTCTTTTTATTAATGTTGGTATATATATGATTGTAATTTGTGTCATCATGAGATCATTGCTACTTGATGACTGTGTGGCGGCCTGATTGGGTATAAATTTTTCTGCCATGAATGTTGAACTCTGCAAAACCAAGGGAGGAATACTGATAAACGGTGAACGCATGTGGGGCAGTGCAGTAAAGAAAAGAAATGCACTGCAAAAGTGTATACACTTGCGGAAAAGACTTTTATCGAACAAAATCTCCCTTTTGAACCGAGCTATTTTGTGGTAGATTCGAGATAGCTATTCACAACGTTATACGTGTAACTTGGCCCAATGCTAATGTTCAAGGTTGCAAATTTTACTTAGGTCAGGCCTAGATCCTTTTCCTCATAGCTTTCAAAATATCCTATATGTAGTCAAAGAGCAAATAAATATCGCCAATGCCTCATCGCCAAAAGAACACTGTCTGTAACCCCCTTTGGCGGAATTGTCCACTTGAAAAAAAAAACACCCGAAAAAGAATCGGCGGAATCGTCCTACGCTGCGGCGGAATTGGTTAGTGACGCTGACTTCTGCTTCTGTTCCAACAGAATTCAAAGCTTTATATACTTTCAAAAGCAAATGAAACTCCCATCAATCATACATATTACATTTACGCAGATCCGGAAATAAATAAATAAAAACGTTTTCGGGGTCATGTCACATTATATATAAGTATTAAATCTGAATTTTTATCACTGCAAATGAACATAGGATTTAATATGGTAACTAATATGCGTACTAATGTAGTAATATGTATAACTAATTGTTATTATTAATATTAGTTTTCAATAAAATAGTATTAATGTTACTGAAAATATGGTAACAAAATCGCAGTCCTAAGTTTTGCGAGACTCGCGAGACGAGACAGGCAATTTCTCTGTGAGACGCGAGACGAGACAGAGGTTTTCCACTGCGACGCGAGACGAGACATACCTGTTTCTCTTCTCGCGTCCATCCCTAATAAAGCTTCAGAAATAACATTACATGATGTGGATAATGTTTAACTTTTGTAATGTAATTCGTAAAACATGAGTAATGTTTAAGCGCATCTGTCATGCTGCAGACAACTAAATTTTCCGTAGGAAAATTCTTAGTCTCGGAAAAAATACAGAAATATTTAACAAATAGTTTATTAACTCACAGGCTCTTTAAAAATTCTCTTTTAAAGTGGTAAATACATAAGGTGTATACATAAGAACTTTTATGCACCTGTAACTGTAGTAGCTCTAGTTTCAGTCATGTATATGATACATATCTTAAAATTTTAATCTATGGTTTGTCTTAAAGCAGAATTACTCAATGACTTCGTTGTCAAGACATTGCAAACTATAAACTCATTATAAATTATTTAGTTCAAAGTTTTTTCTTTTATAAGAAATCGCGCCAAGTTAGAAAATCTGCTGTTAGCTATTGCATCTCTTCCTTAGAACGTTATATCTTTTTTTAAATATTTGAAGTCTGCGAAACACCTTATGTATTTACCACTTATGACGATTTTTCATGATTTGGAGACTTAGCACGTGCACAGTTGATCATCATTTCCCATTAAGGTTGCACACATTAAGTGCTCCACATATTTTCTTAGTTGGAAACTGTGGAACATCTTGGATATTTGTCATCAATGACGACTTTTAATTACTTTGCAATTTACGCATGCGCATCATCGATAATAATTTCCCACAGAGTTTGCAATTAAAACAGTTCTCCATTATTTTTTATGCATAATTTTTTGCAGATAGGTGCATTTAGCACCACGAAATTTTTCATCTCTCCGTGGTGACCAATATCCAAAATTTACCAAAACTGTTATAATATAATTGCTCACAACATATACGTCAAATGTTTGTACTAAGACATGAGTTGCAAATACCCAAGCCGAGGCAACAGAAATTTTTACTGAAGCAGGGGCGGTGAGCGTCGTCACGAGTGTACAAATTGACGAGGGGTTTCACAAGATACTTCGAACCGAGCTGAGAGTAGCATTGCCAACAAGGAGGCCATGTAGGGAGGGTGGGGCGAAAGTGCTCGAAATTTTAAGAGAAAACTGTGTTTTTTACATTTTATAGTCGATTACATAATTTTAAATGTTACTGCATGACTGTATATTGCAGAGTTTTAAGCTACTGATTATAAAATATTGAATATCTGTAACATTTGTCTCATCATTATTATTTTTTTCCTGTGCAAAGTTTTAAACCGTCAAACAATGTGAAAGAATGGCTCATACAAATGTCCCATTCATCTCAACCACCACTTGATTGCCTAAAACAAGAAATAGGCTTAGTGCACAATGGTCAATATTCTTATTAAATATCATAAATCCTGTAAGAAATTATGTCTTTTTACTATATAACAGTGTATTAAACGATAAATAAATACTTAACTTGTTAATTGCTACTTAATTTAAGCATTAAAAACTTAGCACTTAAAACTTAACTGTGTTTTGCTAAAAACACAGTTTCAATTTTTTCTCTCTTCCTTCCTATGGTGAATACAATTCTCAAACTATGTATGATAAATAAGCCTTGTGCTAATATGTATCGGACAAAATATCAAGATTTCAAAACTAAAATTCTGCTGTGGTCCCATTCAGTCCCTTTTCCCCTAATTATCTATTCTATTAAAGAAATTATTTATCTACTAGCTGAAGTACCTGTCCTTGACGGGTTAGTACTGAATGCAAATTTCCAAAAATCAAGACCTTTCGTCAGCATTGTAGGAGTACACAGAATGGATGTAGTATGTTGCCGAAGTAAAGAAACCGAAGTTATAATTTTTATGTATTGTTAATATATTACAGGTTAGAGAGTAACTAAGTAGTATCATTTCATTCGATTTAGTCGTAATTATGGGATGCGCGAACGAATATTTACGCATATTGAAATAATTTTCGCGAAATCTCAAAATCTAATCAATATTTTTGAAAAATTGAAAGCCTAGAATTTAAGTTGAGTGACAACCAATCACGTCACCAAATTTCGTTTCATTCCCTGCAGTCTTTATTTCGTGATGCTGGAACAAAATTTCGGCATTTTAAAACGATTTTCACAAAATCTCAAACTGTAATCAAAATATTTGAAAAATTCAACGCCTATAAATTAGATTAGCAACTACCTATCATATCACTAAATTTCGTATCATTCGTATTAGTCGTTATTACGTGATGTTTGAAGAAATATAAACATATTTTGAGAGAATTTTCACAAAATCTCAAAATCTAATAAAAATGTTGAAAAAATTGGAATTATTCAATATAATCATTAGCACCTATAGTTTATGTTGAGCAACCATCTATCATGTGACCAAATTTCATATCATTCGCTTTAGTCGTTATTACGTAATGCGTGAAAAAACGATTTTCGCAAAATCTCGATATCTGATCGACTTTTTTTTAACTAGATGCTTATAGTTTAAGGTGAGTGACCACCTATCATTTCACCAAATATCAGTTTTTCCCCTTTGCAGTTATTACGTGATGTGCGAACACAAATTCACGCAGTTTGAAATGATTTTCGCAAAATCTCAAAATCTAATCAAGATTTATTAAAAATTCGACACCTATGTTTTAACTTGAGTGAGCACCTATCACGATACCAAATTTCATTTCAATCGCTTCAGTCGTTTTTACGTGATGCTCGAACACGAATTTACGCAGTTTAAAACGATTTTCGCAAAATCGCAAAATCTAATCAAGATTTTTTAAAAATTTGGCGCCTATGTTCTAAGTTGAGTGACCACCTATCATGACACCGAATTTCATATCATTCGCTTCAGTCGTTTTTACGTGATGCTTGAATGAAAAAAGCGTCACGGACAGAACGACAGACAGCCAAACTTTTTTTTGAGGGTCGCATCGGATTCCCAGGTGCTTGAAACGGACAGAAATCGCAAAAATTTTGAATTCCAAGAAATGTACAGACAAAAGTCTAATTTTATTTACATAGATTTTAAGTAATTTATTGTACTTTTAACAAAAGTAGAAAAATAACATTTTCTTCATTGGAGGGGTGGTTGTCTATTTTTCAAAAGTCTTTTTTGGTCTGCAAATGATTATTTTGACAGTTATTTTGTCTTGAAAGTCCGTGAGCCTCCATGTCCATGATTAGTTCAAGAAAGTTATACTTCTTACTTTTAAAAGTGAAATTATTTCTATAAAATTTTGTTGCACAAAAAATACACTATGCAGAGAAATAAAAAAAAAACTATTCTACTACCTTTGATATTTGCAGTCATATTGATTTGAAATTTTTGACGTTAACTTCCATAAATTATCTACCTATTAGAACTGAAATAGAAAAACTAACCGAGTTATTTAGTAACTTCTTTCATGATAATTCTCGGAAGAAATTACAAATCAACTGTTCATAACATTATAACTAATTTATGAGAGAAATTTTTAAAACAATGAATATATTGAATTGTTTTTTTTAAGCTGTGTTCACTTTTCTGCTTTACAAATTTATGTGCTTAAATTCTAATTTACCATAAAAAAATATAAAAAATCAATAAGCTGAAAATGTGCGCAATGTTAAGAAATGCTTAGTAACGCTTTTAATATTTTATAAAATGCCATTCAGCGTCTTCATCTTTTTAGATATTTATTTATTTATTTAGTGAATCTAACATTTTAAAGAAGAAAGCTTATTTTGTTGACGAAATCGAAAACAATTACTACGTTCATATATTATTCAGTTCCATTATCTCTGCTTGCGCTTACCTTATGGAAGTTGAGAAACTAATCTACTATTCTTAAGATGTTTAAAAATAGTCATTTAATGTTTTAAAGCTTTAAGGACTACAATAAGGATTTAAAAGTAATTTACTTTATCTCATGTTCCATTACGTTTTTCTGAATAGCATTCATGAATGGAAACAAAAGATTACGAAAAATTAATAAAACTAAAAAAAAAGAGAAAAGAAATTAAGATATGGTTTCAATCAAAATAAGGAACATATTATAAATGTTCGTTCCTTGTAAAAATCTGAATTTTCTAGTTGTATGAAAATCAAGCACATATGTATATAAAAATTATAGTATCATTCGTTCCTCAAAAAATACTATAAAAAAAGAAAATTTCGGATAATTAATACTCCATGCAATATTTTACAAATAGTATACAGTCTTTCGTAAATTCCATTCACACAAGAAGCTACAACCTTTCAAAAATATAATTGATATTGCGATGAATAGGGAAAGAAATTTTTTCTATTCCAAATGTTTATTTTTTACGCACATTAATTACTGTAAATATCATCTTACTTATACATTGGAGCGGATTTTCATTTGTGATGATAATAAAAATTAATGCGAAGAGTTACATAGTGGAAGATAAAGCCATGGTAACAGAACCAGCACCGCAAAGTGAATTGATGCAAATAGATCATCAAAAGAAGAAATACGCGAAATTAAGTATAACATTATGCATAAAATATCGTGCGGCATTTTTGAGCGTTTAAGACATTATACAGGGTGCCCCGAAAAGGTAGTAACACGCTTAAATCTTTGCCTATTACAGATAAAGGGACAATGTAAATTGAAAAAAAATGTTCAAAATAAGGTAGGAAGAAGAACCTTGTTAAGAAAAAGTTCCTCTCGAAAATTCTTAAAAAGTTACACTTTTTAAATTTGCATACGACCCCCTTACAAAAAAATTCCCAATTAGTAAAATCTGCTCCGTACACTAATGAAGTGATAAAAAAATTGAGATTTATATCTTAAAAAGCATGAGAAATATGTAAATCTATGCTTACTTGAACCACTTTTCAACAGCTGTCAAAAGGGAAAAAATCATGTGAGATGATCGCATTTCACGAGGCGTGCAGAAATTACCAAAAAAAAAAAAAAATCTTTGCACTCAAGCATTGAACTTTCACTTTCAGATTCATGTATAGCCTCTTATCATCTTTGTTTAAAGATATAGCTGGGATGTTTTCTGATGAAAGGCTGAAATTCGGTACATCACCACCTTAGTGTATATGGGGGAACAATTCACTAATTGGGAATTTTCTTCCTGCTACCTGCAGTAGGTAAACAATTAAAGGGTGTACATGTCACGTTTCAGGTGAAAAATTAAAGTTTTTTTCTCATTTGTTTGTTTGCAATATATTATTTTCAGAACATGTACCATATAAAGAAAGTAATGTAATCAGGAAAAAATCCGACTTAGAGATTTTGGTGTATTTACATGTTTTGATGTCTTCTGAATTCATTTATGCTATTTTTACGAAATGTGTCTGTGTGTGTGTGAGCATGAGTGAACACGATAGCCCATCTGTAAACGGTACATTCGATTGAGCTCAAATTTGGTACATATGTTTACTAGCTGGAGGCCCCGTTCTTCGCACGGGAATGAATAGATATTTTATAGAATGGTTTGTTGTAATTACTATTTATCATAATAAATAGATACAGCAAAATGGATATCGCATAAATATTATCTGTGTTCAATAATCATGCATATAGAATTTCATAGCGATCGTTTGAACGCTGAAGAAGATGATTCGGCGCAGCGCCATCTACTGTCAAAGTTATTGCAAAATGGATAGCATCAAAATATTCTGATGTTCAAATATCTATGTGTACCAATTTTCATAGCAAACAATTTAACGGTCAAGATACGCTGCATCGCCATCTAGTGCCAAATTAAAATAATAATACGCTACAGCGTCATCAAAGGGCGAGTTATAGCAAAATGGCTAACTCGAAAATATTCTCCGTTTTCAAATATGTCTGTATACCAATTTTCAGAGCGGTCAATTGAACGTTCAAAAAGCTGATTGCTGCACTACTATCTAGAGGTGAGTTAACCCTTTATCAAGCAGTGGTAAAATACTTACCACCTACGGTCTATTGAATACAGAAATCAATTGTCATTAGTGAATTTTCTGACTTTTGTTCAGTTATATTGGATGTATATTTTTTCCATACGTCTAGATTCTAAATAATATTTGGCTTATGAACTTTACTTTCATTCGCAATTTTAAGGAAAGCTCGAATAATTACTCGAAAATTGAGCATAAGAATCATCGCTTTTAATTATATATTTTTGCGTTTAATTCCGTGTACAAGCAGCAGGTAGTTTTCCGACTTTGATTTTGTGCATAATTAATGTATTCTCCTACAAAATTTCCATGTTTGTTTAGTACTTGTTTCTCCAATTTTCACTTAGGATATTACAGTAGAGGGAAAATTTATGAATTAATTCTAAAAAATGGGCCAGAAAAATTCCAAATAATTTCGACTCTCTGCACATCCCCTCGCCTTATAAAGGGTTAAAGTAATAATGTGATCCAGTGCCATCTAGTGGTGATATACAGCCAAATGAATGCTAAAAAATTATTTTTTCTGCTCATAAGTGTAAATATACCAATTTTTAAGGTGATCAATTTTTAAGGTCGAACTGTTTTCAAGTTGTTGCGCTGCGTCGCCATGCCCATGAAGCGGTAAGTCATAGCAAAATGGATAGCGTAAAAGTATTTTCCGTGCTCAAATATCCGCGTGTACTAATTTTCATCGAAATCAGTTAAACGGTATTTTCATAGCAAGTGGTTGAACGGTACAGAAGGCGAGTTAAAGCAAAACGGATGCGGAGAAAATATTCTTCCCGTTCAAACATCTATGTATACGAATTTTCCTGCCAGTTGAACGGTCCTGAACTTATTGATTTGAAGTACATCTAACAGCATATTTAGGACTGCACATGGAGAAAACCCACGTGTGTCCGTTATATATATATGTGTATATTACATAATCGTATTGCTATAAACTCAAAATCATTTTAAAATATAAACTATGCATTTTTTAAAAGAAAGGAAAACTATATTTTCAGCTAAGCATACTAGTTTTAACCGCAAAAAAATTTACAATGATAAAAAGAATTATTAATAAACATTTGAATTTATGTTTCACACGTGGCATAGATTCCCCAATATGCTATATAATTTTTTAAAGTAAAAAAGAATGGAAATGAAATTTTCTTAAATTATTCAAAATCATACATCCATAAAGTAGGCATTTATTTTGGACTCTTTTCTTTAAATGCGTAAAGTCATCCTCCAAAATAGTTTTTTTCGCCCCGAATTTGTTAAAAACTAAACTCATATGATTTTGTTTTTAACTAATTCTTTGCTCTTTTAGGTTTACTTTTCAAAAGTAATTCCTATCTCAATAACATAATCATGTTTCAACGAAACGTTCCCGCAATATTTATAATGCAGCTTAAGACGAGTAAAAAATGGAATCATAATCCACTTATCTTTTTGTATGAAAATAAAAACATAAAGTTTTCAAAGTGATTATGCAAACAGCTGCATATCTATTTTAATAAACTGGAAGGGATCGGGAAACGTGGTTTAGAAGCCACTTGAGAGATTATTTCAATACAAAATAATAAATGATCTTTGCATAGATTTAATTGATTTATCTTGTATAACTGCTGTGTGTACGTATAAGATGTTTGCATAATTCGCTTTTACAAAGCAAATAAATGTTTAAGTGCTAGTGCTTACATACAGTATTTCAAGTTAAGAGCAAAAATCTTTTATGTATATTTAGTTTCTTCATGTGATTAAAACATGCTGATGCGAATAGTAATATTTTTTTTTCCTTCTTTGTCCATATTTATATTAATGCTTTCAGTATTCACATAGGTTTCTTTTTTACATAAAATAATAAATGATTCTCTTATAAGACGAGAGTGATAAATGAATTTCTTACAAAAAGTTTGTAAATATTTAGAAATCCTCATAACGTACATAAAGTAAATGGCGTGCGTGTGCCTTTGTGCAAGTTGAATATTTGCATTTACACAATTTACTGGATGTACAGTTTAGATAATGATGCAGGATTTTAAATTGATGCAATATTTCAGGTACATGTTACGCTTGGTGAAAGCATAAAAAATTAAAAGAAATAATCGAGAAGCATATTTGTATGTTATATGAGAATTGTAGATGCAAAACTTTCATTCTCCAGTTAGAAAATTAGTTATAGGTTCTGAGAAAAAAGCAAAAACTTATTAACAAACATTATATATTGGTAACATTTTTTGTGAAATATTTGTTTCCATAACAACTTCTTGCACATAGTCCTAGGTCTGTCAGGATTCTGGTAAATCTAGAATTTAAATACGGAAAATGTGAGTTTTGCATCTACACCCTCGAAAGGTAGTTTTCTTGATCAGGTATCTTGAAATTGAGTTGTCAAAATGGGGTCTGTCTTCTACGTTAGTTTAAGCGCGTTTCAAAAGATACCCATATTGTTCTGAGTTAAAGATTTCAAAACTTAGAATTAGCTTACTGAATGTTACCGCATTTATAAAAAATATTATTAAGATACAAACAATTAATTGCACTTCAAAAAGCAGATAAATTCTGATAATATAGTGGATAGTTTTATTACACGTGATGTTCCCTTATTTTAGCATCAGTAAAATTTTGTTTTGCTGTCAAAATCTCTTTATAATTGTACAATAGCTAGGAAACATTTTGAGAAGACACCGGGCTCTGCTGCTTTAGATCTAATTCAAAATTCTTCGTCTTAGTCTGTTGAGTATTAACAAAAAGAAACTGGTGTTTTTTTAAAAAGTTATCAAAAAATTATCAAGAGACTAGCCTGGAAATTATACTTAAGCCCAAAGGTCAGTTTGGAAGTAGTTAACAATATGAGTACGCAATTTCTGTCTCAGATTTCTGAATGAGTGTTCAAAAAAAAAAAAAAGACTATCTGCATACTCATATAACGCGAGTACGCTACGAGTTGTAAGTTAAGGTAGCCAGATTTTAAGGCAAATGAGCAACTGGAAAAAGAGAGGGAGAGGAAATAAATGAGTTTAGAGACGATGGTCGGTGACGATAAAATTAAAATAATTAATAATTACACCCGCCATAAGTGGATAACCAACCAAAATGCACAACTCTTGATTCAGAGTTAGGTGACATACAAAATCCTCACGGCGACTTTGTCCAGTCTGTTTAGGACTGTGTAAGGACCGTCCCATGGCACTTGCAGCTTGGGAGAAAGTTCTTCCCGCAGAGCAGGATTCCATACCAAACCTTGTCACCTTCGATAAGCTCGTATCCCGAAGTCTTCGTAACGTAGCGGGTCTTCATCTTCTCCGTGCTTATGTTGATGCGCTCAACAAGAAAAAGATGTACGTTTTTAAACCGTGCCCGAAGTTTTTCCATGCACTCTTCTGCCGATAAAGGCGTGTCTGGAGGCCGAACAAACAGCAGATCTCTACCGAATAGCATCTGGGAGGGTGTAAAGCCGGTAGTCACATGAATGGCACTCCTATAAGCCAGTAAAAAGAGGAGTTTCTTGTCCGGGTCCTCTAGGTTTCATGATACTAGGAGTGGAAGGTTGTTCAAGCTAGTGCCATTGAACCTCTTTACCATGCCGTCGAATTGTGGATGCAAAGGCGTAGTTTCGGTTTTGTCGATTTCAAGTAATTGACATAGAAAAAGAAAGGGGAGGGGATATCAAAATCTCAAAAGTTGTAAGTGGGAAATCCAAACAGCTTACAATAGTTATGATTATTGTTCCTCATGAAAATATTCTGCATTAATCAAAACGAACGCACATTTTTATAATTTGCAATTAAAATGAAATTTCTCGAGAGCGACCACACCCCCATTCCGGGAAAAATCGGTCGTTAAGAGAGGTGGTCGCTCAAAGAAGTATAAACATTTGGTAGCTAAGAAAAAAAATACTAATAAATATTGATTGTTTTGCTATTTATGAAATTGCATAATAATGCATTATTAATTATACAAACATATGTCTAAAACTTAAATTTTAATAAAATATCTAGAAATTTCACACTGTCTCGTTCTTTTTCCTCTCTCCGAGAGTACTTCTCCCTCTACTCTATTTTTTACATCTTCTAAAAAAGCATTTGTCCTGATATTCTTCATTCAGTCTGGATTTGTCATAATAAAATCTTTTGCTTCAAAATTTGCTGTTTGGATTTTCTCACAACCAAAAGTAAACACGAACGTCCCCTCCGAATTTCCTTTTTCGTGTGACTCGATCACATCAATACGATGCTCCAACAGTAAAATCACAGGCTTTTAGGCCATGTCTCTTCTCAAAATTGCAAGATTTGTACGCGATATGTTTTGTAAGTGGTGTGTACCTGTACTTGCACCTGCTGTCGATTTGTAGTAGAGTGACTGCTTTGGAATGTGGTTTTTGTCCGGAAAAATGCAAGAAAATTTTCTGACTGGGAACCGGGACCGGTCGCTTACAGAGGGTTGTGTGGTCTCTTTTAGAGGATCGTTTAACACTAAGAAGATAAGGTAAAAATTCGGTACCTTAAAAAAATATTCGTTGTAGGAGGGGGTCGCTTTATAGAGGTGGTCACTCAGAGAAGTTTCACTATAATTACATATATGAGTGTGTTAAGTGCATTTTCGAATTGACGGCAACTTTTATCTAAAGTTACCTCATGAACTGATCAAGATGTATTGAGAGGAAATAACTTTTGGCTTTTCTTTCTGTGTACAATTTATTAATACTATTATTAATCAGTTAATAAACTACATCAGTGTAAAATGCTCAATCAATATAGCGTAAAATATTGCGTGTTTTAATTTTATCCTTATTTATGTAAGAGGAACAAGTTTTTCTAATAAAGTTACTTCTTCAAACTGTATCCAAAATGTAATTAAAGAATGTATGGCCTAAATAAATAAAAGTACTCCGAGAAGGAATTCGTAAATCAGATCATTCTTTCTTAGTTCGTCTGCAGTTATTGATATTGTACAAGCAACTAAGAATCACAAGAAAAGTTGTACTTATAGCAATGGTTTTTGTTTCTTTCAGACATCATAGTCTCCGTAACATTCAACCTTTACGCCCTTAATTCCAGTCACGTTCTATTCAAAAGTCACGATATGTGTTCTGGGGTATTTTCAGAGTAAGTCGCAAGGAGTATGAAAACAAGCTTAATAAATCGATAAGTGTGGTAGAACTAAGAACACCTGCGAGAAAGGATTTTTGCCTGGAAAAAAGTTTTTTATGTAAGGAAAAAAGCTTTTTGGTTTATAAAAGCAGCATCTATTTTTAAAGAGAACCTTTAGAAAAAACAAGATATGAGTAAAGTAATACGATACATAAGCGATGCTTATAGCTTGTGGTATTTAAAGAATTTTAAGTTAATAAATCAAAATCTCACGATTGCGTTTACTTTATGCCACACAATTTGTATATGTACGATTGCAAAGTAATTTTATTCCAGTCTTTTAATTTTAAAGGGGTAGTGGTAGTAAGCAGTTATTGCGTAGGCAAAAACCAAAGCAACATAAAACTGTATCTGTGACCAAAAAGAGTGAATTGTAAATATTAATAAGACTACAGGCATTGCTTTCTTTGCTCCTGTTTAAAATCCCAAACTTTATTACGAAACAGCTCATTAATCCGCCAGAAATATTAAGCAGTAAGTTTAACATGATTCAGTTACGTTCTGTTTATTTATTAAGCGGTAGCTTGAACGGATAAGTAATAGACAAACGTATGCACAAAATGATGATGAGGTAAGACATTTATTTCCATAATAAAACTTCTTTGTTAAAAATAAAAAAATAGTAATTTTTAGTAGGCTTACAGAGCCTGATAAACATACATCACTCATTACACGACACACTTGAGTGAACAACAACAACAACAAAAAAAAAAACTTGATAATTAGAGAACCCCAGTAAAATCGACCATATACTGTAGGACACTTCATTTCGAAAACCATACTGATTTTTTACGGCTGCGATTTGTGCATTTAAACAAATCTATTGGCTGATCATTATCATATCAAAATCCAACAAAATCATTTATTGGCTGTTGTAGCGGTGAAAGTGCCAATGGCGGACACTTTTGCCACTACAACGGTCCGAAAGTATGGGCCATTCTATTATGGGGACATCCAATGGACGGCCAACATTCTTCCCCCTCCAACCCTGAGGCGAGATAAAGCGGACGAGACCAAAGGCTAAGTCGAGAATCGAACCCGGACATGGACGTGATAAAATGGTTATTTAGCCACTAAGCCATCTGGGTGGCACTTCAAACAGGTACGCATGTCTTTTATTTGTTCATGTTTTGACTGAAAATGGTGTTAAAAACATGATTTGTAAGACTGAAGAAACTGATGCAATTACTTCCACAGTGAACTTTTAATCTCGAGTACGTGCCCAGATGCCTGCCAGCCATACCACCAGATTTGTCAGTGAGGCTTCCTTTAAGATAGAGTGTATCGAGTGTATCTAATGATGAGGAGTTGAAAGAAGGTATTGTGTGCCATGTCTCTCTTACTCCTATCAGTATGTTGTGCATTAACACCGATATAGAGGAACAAATTGGGACTCGAGCTCTCTACTCCTCAGACATCAGTAAAGTGAATATTTTTATAGCATAATGAACTTGTTTGTATTTTTTTCCTACTAAACTATTTGAAAGCCAATATGAGACACCTCCTCTCTTTTGTTTTTACAAATGGCCGGTACTCCTGTGGGCGCTCTTTGATGATGAGTTAATAAGTTTTCAATATGTTGTTCACAACTTGTCGACAAGATATGCATATAGGTCATACAAGTGTGTAATAAATAAATTTTTTGCCAACTTCTGTACTCTTGTCCTACCCTTTAATGTATTGCAGAATCTGGCGACAATTTTTTTTTCTCTGGAGTAAACAGCTACCCACCATGAATTAAATAATTTATGTCGTCTACTGTCCTCCAAGAACTATCATTCTCCAAGTATCATCGGCTTAGGCTAAATCTTACTCATATATGAGAGACATTCTCAAGGGACTTTTTCAACTATGTAATAAGGTGTTTGGGATACACTGCAAAGGACTGAAAAGTATCCAAAACTTGAACTAAACAGGTACTCTAAACTCAAATGTGTACATAAATTTATTACTAACTACTTAATTGTTAAGGTAAACCATTTAATATTAATTGACAATGGCTCTTCGTTACTCAGTAGGGATAAAAAAAAAAGAAAATAAGAAAACATATTATTGCATTTCCAGAATATCAAAAACACTCATGAAAACATACGGAACATTTTTGTACTTTATGTAGTGGGTATAACATATTATATGAATAGGAAAAATTCCGATTGCATATTACCTGGGATACTCGAAGGATGAAGATCTATCAAAACTAATGCCAGATGGGCTTCCACTTGAACTTTCGCTAAGAGGTACATAATTGTCACTGTTGTAACTCATACTGGACAAGTTGGTTGGTGTAGAATGCAGTATTTGAGGCTGTTTAGTAGTTTAAAAAAGAAAAGGGTTAATAAGTACATATTAATAATGATAGTTTATAATGATAGATCATTATTATCTGGTGCACGTAAAATCCGTCATGGCTTCAATGTCCTACCTCGGGGGGGGGGGTGCCGATTTCAAGGGGTTGGTCCATCGCGTAAGCATGTTTTGTTGTTAACGGGTAATCAACTCAACAAGCAAAGCAGAATCGAAACTCACATAGCACATAGCCATTTGAGATTCACAATCTGATGTGGCTAAGATTTTAAGCACATAAAAACAGTGATAACTTGATTGGTTGAGCAACCATTCTAAATAATGAACGTTGGTACCTCCATTGTCGCTTTTACCTGCCTTAAGTAAAACTTACCTTTCTCTATCAGCTGCATGTCTTTAAATGAACTTTAATACATTTTTGGATAGCTGATTAATGGGACAAATTATATTTGTAATTTTTACGCTTACTGCAATAGTATTTTTTGACATCAACAACATTTTTAAAGGAAAATGTAAAAAAATAAAAAAAAAGTACATGTAAAGCGCGGGAATTAAAATTTTGAAGTATTTTTGCAAATTTTCATGATTACGCTAGCTTAGATAGAGCGTCAGATATGAAAAAAAATGGGGATGGCTTGATTGGTTGGCCAGCAATTCTAAAGAATGAAAGTGGTTGCATCCTTTTGACGTTTTTATCAGCGCTAACTAAAATTCACCCTTCTGTACGAATTACATGTCTCTCGATGGACAATAATACATTTTTTAATACCTGATTAATGGGGAAAATTTTATTTGTAATTTGTACGTTTACTACTATGTTATTTATTTTAAAAAAGTACGATCTTTTGAAACAAAGCATATGAATTAAAAATTTTAAAATAGTTTTGTACTTTTTATGATTATGCTAGCTTAATTAGAGTTTCAGCTATGAAAATAAATTAAAGTGGAATCCTTTTAATAAGCATTGCACTTGAATGTCAAATTTTGGGTTATTCAAGAAAAAAGTTTTAAAATTCAATTTTTTCGAAAACTATTGATTTTTGGTCATACATATGGGGGATAAATTGTAGCACTTTGGCTCCCCTATCACACCTTAAAAAGAATAAGTCACGTTACCAGTAGCCCTGTATATATTACACTAATACTACCAAAATCTACGATATTTCTAGGGTGACATTAGGTAAACATTAGGGTGTCTAGGAAAACATTAACGAGTGAATTCCCATTTTTCCGTTAAGGTAACATCACTCATCGCGAACTCCACAAGTTAAATTATTTGCACCTGTTGCCATTAATTAAATGAAGTAATAAAGTAAGCATAAAAAGTAAATACGAGGTTACTATTCTTGGCACATTTTTGCATATTATTTTATTACCTCTTACGATGTATATCAGCAGTAAAATAGGTGAAATACAAATTTACACAGTAAGCATGAAATTTACAATGTCTTTCCACATTAGAAACATTGTTAATTTTGTAACAGCGGATACGTATTAATTAATGTTACCATAGAATAAAAACACCAGGTTGTTAACTTTGGTGTATTAACACTGGTGTTATTAAAGTAAAAAATACCCATCAGCGGAACCATGGAGGTCATGAAAAGAACAGCAGCGTACTGATCACTAATTTGAGAAAGACTGCAGCCGCTGTATTTAAGAAACAATCAAGCATGAATCTGTGCACACTAAACCCTATAAAGTTATTTTTACAACCATTTCATAAATGGAAACGTCACCAGTTATGCCTATCCATACATTTTGCAATGTCAGAACGCGACATGCCACCTTCGGCTTTTATGTGATGATACCCAAAATTTCTAGCAATACTAACCTAAACAAATTTAATGTCAAATACCGTTAAAACAAAGAAACATGATTTTCGTTTAAATGAGTCCAATATTTTGACCAACAAGGTACAAAGTTTAAAGAAGATATGGGGTGGTGGAGTCGGCCACCTTGATGGCTATATTCTTTCTCTGAGGCGTTCTCAAAATGAATTTAACAAGCTATTATTGTAACGAACGAAAATTACGGGAAATAACGTATTTAGCAGATAAAAATATGAAATTAATAAAGATTGATTTAATTTTTTTATTTTTTAAGAGCATGTAAGTAAGTGCTTTTAAAGAAGTTTTAAAGATCGTATGGTAATAACTAAATCCATGCATACTAGGGCTAACATAGTTACTTGTAACTACAGAACAAGATGTGGATAGAAGGGACATAATTGTTTTGAATTTACTTATATTGCAACAGGTAGTATAAAACATCCTTTCTTTATCGCCTTATTTCACCAATCACCATCTTCATAAATCTTAACACCTTTTCAGGTTTCTCCTCTTCATAAATCTTAACTTAACACCTTTTATACTTTTTTTAAACGTGCTTGCAGTTCTCATTACTGTTTCGCGTATTTCACTCAAGGTGATTATTTTTACTGGTTTTTATTTTTTTTAATAAAATCTTTGTATGAATAGTTTTCAAAATAGTAATACGAAAGCATAAACTTACAGTATACCGATAAGTCGTTAATCTCGGTCGTCTCATTCTGGATCCGCGACCGCGACCACGACCTCGAGGTCTAGGTATAGGCGAATACGACGAATCGAACACTTTGGACATTCGAGGTCTCCGAGAAAATCTCGGCGGATGCATTGCAATTGGAGGATAGTATGTCGGTGAGTAAAAAGATCTTCCAGGAGCCATGCAGTATGAGTCATCCTGAAATTATAAATAAAATTTTAAATGTAATTGGTTTTGGATATCAATAGTAAGAAGACAATTTAAATTGTTTTTTTTTCCCGATTTTACTGCAAGGGGCATTAAAAAAGTAAGTTACACTAGAACTATGTAGGTCAAAAAACAATTTATTGAGGAGTGCGCAACGATACAATATGACACACATACAGCACACTATTTCTCTACATAATCTCCCAGTCGCTGCAGACATTTGTCGGAAAGTTTTACTAATCGCTCGATGCCTTGACGATAGAATATCGCTCCTTGGTCCCGGAGCCAGCTTAGAACATTTGTCTGAACCTGGCCATAGTTGGGAAATTGTCTTCCACTCAAATGCTCTTTGAATTTCCCGAACACGTGAAAGTCGCAGGGCGCCAGGTCAGGACTGTACGCTGGATGCTGCCAGACCTCCTATTCAAACCTGTGAACCAAATCCTGTGTTGAGCGTGCCTTGTGAGGTCTTGCATTGTCATGCAAGAGGACAATGCCTTTGCTTGAAGCGTTTTGCCCACAAAAAACGTACTGTCCCGCGTACTTAAACGTTGGAGTAAGCTTCCAGTTTACACGCCATTTCCGTCTCGTACTTCGCACCAACGGTTGACACTATCCGAATGAAATTGCTACCGTTGGAAGATATGGAACTGAACTATCGTCTGCTCAAGCTTCGGTCTTGTTTCGCAATGTTGCCATCCGTGGAGGAACAAGTATAACTTATTTTTTGAATGTTCCTTGTAAATACAGTAACCTTCCATAACAAGATAGATGCTTACCGTTTTATATGAATCCGCGATGTACGAGTCACTTAGATTATATAAATACTTGAACCGTAAGTTTTCAAGTGGCCCATTGTTAGTTTAAAATTTGTACTGTCTATGCCAGTGAATCAATGCGAATTGCGTTTGTGTTGAGTTTTTTTACTCTTGTTTGCAAATGTTTTACGCCGCAAATTTTAGTCATATGTATATGTGTTTCGACGCCATTTACAATTTTCTAATTCGCTGATCAACTTTTTCAGAAAAAAGTGGATGTTGCCATAGTGGATCCATGTATGGAAAGTTTCCCATTGTAACCGTAACTCTGAAAGCTCTCTTGTTCCAAATAATTCCAATCTTGAAGGCATACCTCTGAATAACTATACTATATGAAATCTTATATCGAGTGGTTGAAAGAAACGGCGGCTAGCAGTCCATTATATGTCGGGGAAGTTTTTCATGACCACCCTGAATTTTGAGTATATGTTCGTTTGGAGCTTATAACACTATGCATTACTTGTAAATGAAATTCACAACTAGGGGTAAACGTGACAGCAACAACAGATATAAACAATATAAATGACATACAACAACATATATACGCATATCTGAAATATTTCAGTAAAGATACCTGAAAAAAAAAGAATTTTATGGAGTTAATTTAGTAAATTTTACCATCTGCAGACCTTTAGACTTACCGGCAAAAGGCTCCGATAGCATAGTTTATAGCATACTGGTGATGGCATTATCAATTTCTGACTGATGTTTTAAAACATACCTATCACCTTAATTTTAAACACACATCTTTGGGCCCTCTCAAAGTTTACCTACAATTTACATTTACACCAAAAGGAAAAGGAGCACCTGAACGTTAAACAATAGAGTTCTGTTATGTACTACTGAAAATACTTTCAAAGTCATAGATGACACACATGCTATTTTACAGAGTCACTACTGCGTCCTATAGGATGCTTGAAGTTGAGCTGATCAATACGTAATAATCATGTCAGATATTTAAAACGAGGTCCTTGGAGGTCGATGGAAAATCTGAAAAGGGTTTACAGTATTCCAAGAGCTACTGATAATTTTTTTTAAGTTTTAGCATTTGTATTAAAATTTTAAGGGATATACTTAGTAGATAATAATATCCATATCTTTGGGTTTACAAGAGAATCAAGCTACCAAAAAGACTGGGAATCCCTGATTTTCATCATCTGTAAGAAATTATATTCTACGACCTTGGCTACCAAGGCACTGATGCTCCCAATTTTCTGTTAGCGAACAATATTCTGTACAAAGACCTTTTTAATATAAATTCTGATTTTATGCCTTAACTTTTACTGTACCGTAAAAATAAATAAAATACTTCTAAACTAGACAATCCTTTATTCATATGCAAAAAGACGCATTGTATTTGAAATTGTTTGTAAAATAAAATATAAATTACGAGGGAAAGTCATGAAGTAAGTTGAAAATGCAATGGCACGGTTTAAAGTAGTAACAGGTATCTCTAAAGAATGGTGATAGATTGCAACACCATGCAGCTTTATGATATTAAATTCATATTGAGTAGGTAGCAGGCCTATTGAGCATAGGAGTGATGTTTCATCCCAATAACGCACGTCCTTATACAGCTCATTTAACTCGGGATGCAATTCAATAATTTCGTTGGGAAGTGCTACAGCATCCACATTACAGCCCGGACTTAACCCCAAGCGATTTTCATTTGCTTGGTCCGATGAAACAACATCTTGGAGACAAACAATTTGCTGATGATGACGACGTTCCACATGAAGACCTACTGTGGATGAGACAGCAACCCAAAGAATTTTATGCAGCTGAAATTGGGACTCTGATAAAACGATGGGATAGGTGCGTTAACATTGGAGATTATGTGGAAAAATAAAAATTGCTTCCAAGTTATTATCATGGTTTATTATTTTTTAATTACCTTTTGTGACTTACTGAATGACTTTCCCTCGTAGTAGTCAATTTGACATTAGCAAATTAATGAATACAAAACCATGTATATATTTTAAAACACATACTAGTTACAAGCAGATTCTTTCAGACGCTTTTTTGATGCTGCATGAGCATATGCGTACCCTCAACGACCAATGAGTAACCAGAATAAAGCCTGTCTTTACACACGCGAATGACATTTCACTTAACATACACGCTTAAAAAAAAGAACAAAAATTCACTCCTAAGGACTGGAAATCGAGACAAACTTATCCCAGTTTCAAATCCTCCAGAATCATTCTCGTTCCTCCGGAGTGAAATTTAGTTCTTTTTTAAGCGTGTACGTAGCTGAGTGTTTCCAAACGCTCAAGCGTTTAGTCACTTGGCGGAAATCGGAAGACTCCAACCGGTTTTGGAAAAGAGCATGTGAAAGCAACGCCGCAGCCGCAGGTTTGTTTGCCAGGAGAGGACAGCTGACGTCACTGAATGTCTTTTAGGGCTACATAAGTCCTTTCCAGAGTTCCCCTCTACAATTTGGATCCCCCTTAGAATGTGGAGGACTTCTGAATATTGGCACTCCTCGGAAACTGTTAGGGATCGCCGAGAGGACTTTCTAAACCACGGATCTAAAGTGCACGTACGCCGCATGTACACGGTGGTCTTTAGTGGTACGTCGGAATCGAACCCGCAAACTTCCGGTTACGCGTCCAGCGCCTTAACCACTGGGTTACACGGCCCCTTGTTTCTTCAAATTTTGGCGTAAAATAAAATGACGGATATGCCGATTTTGAGAAAGTAGGTTCTAGTGATTTGCATAATTTTAGGCTTGGTGCACTTTACCGAGATTATAAGAAAATAGTATTTTTAAAAATAAGTGTAGGTTTTATTAGAATACATTTAGGTGTTAAGTTTTAATTTTCCCGTACAGAAATAATGCAGTTATTAAGGCAATTTCGATCTATCTTGAGAATTTTCACCAAATTAAGTAAATTACTGTAATTTAGGAAAATCCCGCCAAATTTCATAAAATTCTCGCATTTTGTACAACGGAGTTAACGATGAATAAATACGTTATAGTTACTAATTTAAAATACTGCTACTTTCAATTAGATGCCTGCATTACTTATTGGCGATGGAAGCACTATGCGTGAAATAAATAAATGATTCTTATTAGTTAAAGTAGCTCTACGGACGATTACTTTACTGGAAACAGTTAGAATGGCGTAATTAGTACTGTCTAATATATTTTTTGTTTTACAAATTAAAATGTATGTTGATTCCTACTTTAGTAACTTTCTTAGCAAAGTTGGCGGTAAAATTTGAATGTATTTTGTGTTTAAAAGCGTGCGTTTTTGCGCTTGTATTGTTAACTCCATGCTAAGATTGAGATCGGAATGGGTTAGTTGCACCGGGCGAAGAGAGAACAGTGCGAGTAGTGGCCGCGAAATGGAGGGGAGAGAGACAATCATAGGGGAACTCCCCTGTCTCGCAAAGGGCTAGCGATAGCATATTTTCGAGGGGCCCGCTACAGCGATGGCCGGACCCAGGGATGTTTTCTTTGGGGTCTCGCAAAGGGCTAGCGGTAGCATATTTTCAAGGGGGCAGCAAGATAAGGATTCCGGTCCAACTCGCCCCGTGATTTATTGATAGCTGTTGGCGCGGGTGCAACTGACTCATTCATTGAAATGATCCGATGTTACGAGTGTATGCTTAGAAAATTTTTTAATCCCGCCAAACAGGTTGTAATAACATAGGAATTCTTTATAAATACGAATGTTTTTGGAGAATAATGAGAGTGTTTTTAAGCCTCGGTTAGCATACCGAGTATCGCCAATAAACTATTGCCTTTATTTTCAAGTTTAATTTGAGGTTAATTTTTGGCTATTTGCCATAGACTAGCGTCGTTCATTATGCCAATATGGTACTTATATCAAAGTAAATATAAATAATTCCTCACGTAAACATAAATAATGCAGCAGTTTCCGTAGTATCGAAATCCATTGTTGTCGCTTAAGTTGTCAAGTTTAACAATTAAGTGTGAAACCACTCATTTCTACAGCTTTTAAGACTCGAGAATGAAAATGCATTAAATATGAAACAAATAGAACATTAACATACTCGCGTTATAAAAATAATCAAAGTTTTCATGCAATTCTACATATTTATCGTTTTATTTCCTTCACTTGTGGAGGACAGTTTCACGTAGGACATTATTTGATGTTTTGCTGGCAGATTATCCGGAGCAGCCCATACGCGCTTGCGTTACCCCCATATGCTAATCAGAGTGTCGGATTTTTTAGACCATTTTTTACCATAAATATTCTCATCTTGAAGTGTTGATCATTCATCCATGGAAATAATGATCAATTATACGCAAGCATAAGTCACCACGTCATAAAAAATCGTAGTAGATGGCAAAGACCAAAGTTCTTCCGAAGGTAATATACATACTTAAAAAATTTTTAAAGTTTTATTTTGGTACACTTTAAATATTTGCCACCACTGTGAGATGAAATATTTCATGGTGCTAAATACGGTAATCTGCCTAGGATTATACATAATAATAAATCGTTATCACCACGTCAATAACGCGAACCTGCAATTTTGATTATTTTTATCTAAATGCATTTTCGAGGTATTGTATTCTATGCCAAAGTCCCATATCGTAATTCCGATTAATTTACGAGAAAATTGAATAATCAGTATAAAGTGAAGCAATGAAAATTTGTAGGCATTTTTCTTGAATCTAGGAAAATGCAGATTAACGTCTTTGGCGTGGAAGTAGTGATATGGAAAACTATTTAATTGGTAACTCTATTGGGAAATGATAGTCGATTATGCGCATGAGCAAAGGAGCCAAAACTCAAGAGAGTATGAAAAATCAGGACTATGAAATGAAAATAAAAAATAAATCACCAGAGAATATAGGATATGCATCGCGTACGAGAATGATATTGCGATCATGTGCACAACAAAGTTTGTGAAATCTTCCCGAATAATGAGATCCAATATGCTTCGAATATTCTCCTGGAAGGGACTTATGTTAAAGTTCTATTTATTTTTTCATATATTTTCAATTTACAGGACAAAAATTGTAGACACGACTTCAGATTTCGTTTAAATATTGAATCTGATACTATGGTAACTAATCTGTTAAAAATAGAATATCAAATTATTATTTCTTTTAAGTGCAAATTGACAGGGACGTCAAATTTATGTAACTAGTGTAATATTGCATTAGGCTTTCAGTAAGGATAATAAGCTGTTTCGCAGAAGTTACGTCACGGACGTTTATATTTACAAAAGCGACATGATCGCCACGGAAACAGGGTGCGCTGTTGGCTTCTAAATGCTGTACATTGTGCATCGATTGTTTCACGTAGGCTTTTTTTTAAATCAAGATATCAACAATATTTTAAGACTTTTTTGTAAGGTAAAATTCAATAAAGTCATCTGAAACATAACTCATCTAATACACTGACCACGCTTTATAAAATGCAAGATAAAATAAAATAGTTGCAAGATCATGTAATGTTATTTATGCGGTATAAGTTAATTCTATGAATTAAACCTAAAAAAAACAAAAAACAGAATTATATGATATAGAAATAGGGCATTTCGAAAGTGAAAAGTTTCTTCTGCACACCGTAAAGTTTTTTATTTTTTAATCACCACTGACAGTGACGTAATTTTTGTGTCATCATGTTGCAATAATCTCAGATTTGCACTCATGACGTTAACTTTTACTCACGATTTAAATAAATTTTCACTTTTTGAGATTCCGCATCAGTGGGTTTAATTCGAATTATATGTTTAGGAAAAATATTTGTTTCCTGCCGTGCAGAGAACGAGCACGCAGCTAATTTTGAATTTAACAAACAAAGAGAAAAGAAGCCGCATAATATTTTTCTGCATATTCAGCTAGAAGTTAAACGTACACTGCACATTAATATAAAACCGTGCATAGCACCAACATTAAGATCTATTGATTCTTCAATTTTTCAAACGATACCTTCCTTCAAAGTTTATCATATTCTACCATATGATAAGCGAAATAAAGAGAATCGAAAAGAAATTTTACCATCACATTTATTATTTTTGTAGAACTTTAATCAAAAGTTTTTTTGCTACAAACTTTAAAAATAGTTGCCTTGTCAAATTTGTATGAAAGGTTAATTTGATTTCTCATTTAGATCGTACAGTAAGTAAAATTGAAATGAGCTTTTTAAAAATTACATGCTATAAAATTTACCGTTGATTCTCTGTTCCCTTGCACTGGAAGCAAGGTGACATACGTTAAATCTGAACTGTTGTCCAAACTTGAAAAAGTTTCTTTTTCATTGATGTTTTCTTTCGAAACGTCCAATTCTGTAAAACTTAAGACTGGCTGAGGAGGTGACAGGATAGAATTTCCAAATTCATCGCCTTGTCCCTTGCACGGAGATGGTTCTTTCTTCACTGATAATAGCTGAAAAACAATAGCTATAAATTTTTAAATGAAAGTTTTAAAATTTGTATGAGACGCAGATTTTTTAAATTCGGGTGATCATTTTTTTTTTCTTTTCTTCTCTTTTTTCTTGGTTTATTCTTGGTTTCTTTTTTTTACACTAACTCTCGACTAAAATTTTTTACAGTAATACTTGCCTTACACAGAATCTTAAGGGATCAGAAAGCGGACTTTCAATGCAAACTTCCATTGAACAGATATGTCATTGAAGATGTCAAATGATTAATTATTAAAATGATTAATTATCTATTACTTCCATTTTAATCAAAGCTACGGAAAATTAAATAAGATATATTTAAATATATTAAACAAAGTTGGCTTAAACTTGACTACTTAAATTATAATTATAGTTTACGTAAAGAATGAATATATGTTATGTTATTAATATTAAAAAACAACCTGTTCCATCATTACCTTAATTACATTCGATCTTTGTTCAGGATCACACCAGGTAACTTGACACTGATTTTCTTGGTTTCGTGAACTTGGAAAGGATCTGTATATAATATATTAAATTCTCAAATTTGCTAAACTATAATTATTCACAGAATAGTAACTTTATATCAAATTCAATACTTTAAGTGGACAACGCTTTAACTGGACAAAGACTTTAAAAGAAAACTTTGAATTGTTTTAATTAGTGATTTATCAAAATTAAGGGTAATGATCGTTCAGGAGAATGCAAAAATACACCCATTACATCATTAATGTGTTTCTGTTTCAAGTTACACATTAACTGTTTTAATCTATATTTTTCTCTAATCTCCTTTTTTGAGGACAATTACTTGCACATCGCTTGTAAACTTAACAGATATGATGATTCTTTCAATGACTTTTGAAGGGATACAGCCAAAAATTCTTTTAACATCCAAAGAAAAATCTTTAGACTGCTTTCCAATTTTAGAAGCTCAAGTTAGTATCCTCTTCAACAAGATTTTCAGACATAGCTTTAAGAACTTCAATATCTATAAGCATAGGTATCAAAATGTCTTGGTGCATTTTTGTAACGTTCATATGCAGGGTTTCCCCAAAAGATGCTAAAACGCTTTATTCTTTAACCATTAGAGATAAGTGGGCTTTTTGTTCATATAACAATTGTTTGTTCAGATCGGAAGAAAAGTTGTGTCACAAAAAAATTCTTCCGTAGTAGAACTCCTTCAGGATTTTCAGTCGGGATAGGCAAAAATCTCCACCTTAGAAAGCCTTGTCAGTTCTAGGCTCAGAATATGTGGCGCAACTAAGCAAAAGTGTATGAAACAACTAAATATTTCTGTATTTCGCTACATTAAGACGATTAATTTCAATAAAAGTTTAGAGAAACGCAATCGTCTTAAAACTCATGCTTTCAAATTTTCAAATTCACGCTTGATATTCTTTAAATTACAATGTTCACACATATTATTACTGCGTATCATGTAGGATGACTAAATTTCAAATTACGGATGTAGATTATGAGGAAATTTTGTTTACAGGAAGCATTACGACTGAAAAATAAATTGTTTCAAAACTTTTGCTATCTACTTTATTTTTACATCAGTTGACTGCAACGTAATTGCATCTACGACCTTGTGTTACTATACCCCGCACAGCCACAAAACGGGACTTTAAATTTGTAAACGATAATAAGTTTTTTAATTTTGAAAGACAAATTTTGAATTATCTGAAAAAACACTTCAAATAACCTATATTTAAATAATGAAGTTGACCCCTCTTCTACTTTAACTATACAGGTTTTCAGAGAAAAAGTCCTATTTCATGCCTTGTAATATTTAGTCTAGATTTACAAAACATAGCTGTTAATTTTAGTAGCATAATGCGAAAAGTATTTTTAATGATGTGAAAAGACTTCGTGTAAAAATTTTAAGTCTTTAAAAAGGGAATTATTCAATGTATTGCATAGGTCTAGAAGTTCAAAGCATATGCTGAATATACGTATAACATATTTATAATCAAGTAATGTATATTCAGGCAAAAAATACATTACTTGCCTGTAAATAAACCAAAATCAAAAACATTTTCAACTTTGTGCAAAAGAGTTAAAAACCTGAGCTTAACAGAAAGTAAATGACTAGAAAAGCTATATAACACTGCAATATCTGAATACCTATTTAATCTACAGAGTTAAGCAAATTCCTTTTCCCTCTACTCTGAAAGTATTTTCCTCAACAAATTAGGTTTTAAAGCCGTTTTTGTACACTTCAGCTTAAAGACAGTTCAATTCTAACAAATCCTAGGACTATAAAATAATTTCCGTCACAAATTGTTGTTTGCATGGGCATACTGTAACTTTTAACTTGTGGCTGATGAACAGGTTCATAAATGTGTAAATTTAATAAAAATACACACAGTCCAGTGTTCGTCAGAAAATTGGCTGAAAGGCGAAAGCTTTTATTACTACCAGAAACTCGTAGAATAATTTTCACGTCTCAAATTACAAGCAGTAGGTTACTAAAACAATTAGTCGAGCTCAGCAGCTTCCGAAGAAATCCTCAATGGATTAACAAGCATACTTGTCACTGCTGTACGACGTTCACTGTAAATACAAACAGAGGAGGCAAGGAGAACTTTAATTTACTGCTTCACAAACCGAACGATAAACGCAACAAAGCTCTCTGGCTCTCACCTGAAATGCCTGCGTACTGACTGACAATTCTTACCAACACTCGAATACAATTGATTCAAGGTATTTATTAAGGTACTAATGGACAGCACTTGTAAATACGCAAACATGTAAAAGTGTTGTCTTTTCATTTAATAAATTAAGAGCTCTTTTTTCTTAAAGATAGCTTTTTCTCCTACTTTCAACATACATACGTACAGAAATTAATTAAAATACATACTAGACCCTTTTTTCGGAACAAATCCAATTATCCGAATGGGATCTGTTCCCAATTGATTCGGATAATTGGAGTTCTACTGTATGCATAACACTTATGTTGTCACAAAATTATGCTTCATTTCTGCTAAAGACTACTTCAAATTACGAATGTTAGAAACAATGAGGTTTTCTTACAAACAATGTAAGCAGTACACGATACGGTTCGACAAGCAACTTAACTGAACTCCCGTCACACCGAGCGATCACCACTGATCAAATTCTAAGAAAACCTGGAGAGGCACCATCAATCCATCCATGAACATAAAAATCTCATATCAAGATAAGCTGTTTAAATACAAAACGTTGGCCCCCGAAACAATCCAATGCCTTTACCGACAAAGTATGGCAGATTATTTTTTCCGAATTTGTGATCTTGGCAACAGATTCCTCCAAAGATGTCATTAAAACAGCCATTGTGGCCTTGAAGGCATCTGGAAAAATAAGCCTGGTTTTTCGTAATGCTTGGGAGTGAGGACGAAATGTATTTCTCCGCGCCGCATCACATGAGGTCAAACAAATGCACGTGGTGTATGAGACAGGCCGTAACCACTACATATCCATAAAGGCGTAGACGGATATGCTTTGTCTCAATGGTCTTTTGATAGCTTTAGATTAACGGTTTCAAAATATATATATTTAAACTCCTCAAAAGTGAAGTTGCAACTCCAAGAAATAATGCACGTAGCGTCATGCAAATTTCAGGAGCGAAAGTGGTGAAATGGATATGCAAATGATAAAATCTGAGCACCATCTGACCACGTGGTACTCATATTCGGGCTATAAAATCCAGCAACCGTCTCTTCTCATAAACAGCATCTGAGGTCTCGCATAACATTAGCGACTTTAGAAGCGAAGGAAATGCCATTGAGACGTCAGCAAGCTCAAAGGAAGAGCGAGCTTAATGAATTAAGGAAGATTAAGAGGATGAACAGGATTCCAGCACCTATACGGAAAGATTGAAGTACTTGTCTACGGAGCGAAAAAGCAAAGCGTGGATCAAAAGCCGTACTGCTGATGTCATGAGAAACCATTGGTTAATGCAAACTGGCCACACTAAAAGTACCCATTACAAATTTGACCAAGCTGAAACTTATCAATGCGACACCTGATGACACTGACGATGACATCGCGAACGACACCCTGAGATTCTTTATCAAATATGACACGGAACCTTTTACTGTGTACACAAAACTTGGCCTTCCTTCCGACTGCTCCTATGATCAAATAAATAATAGCAAGATCTCTAAAAGGACATAGGGCATTGGTCAATTTCTGGAAGAATTTGGAGGAGTGGTGAGTTCTTGGAGATATATCTCTGTTTCCTAATAACCAAATTTTAACAACCGCTATAATACACAAGTAGGGAATGCAATCCCGATCCCGCGGGAACGGGATCCTACTGAATCTCGCACAAACGTTTGCGGGACTAGTTCCGCGGAATTAGTACCGAAATCCCGTGAAATTGAAACTGAGAAATAAATTAATTTTCTTACAATTTTACACCACCGTCCCAATCATCAATTGACCAAAAATTGTTACATATGTACGTATCTTATCTCACAACACATAAACCAATAATTATAAATTTTAATTTAAAGTTTCAATTTTTCTAATTTTTCCTCCAATGGTAGTCTGGATCAAATATTATCTAAATTTTTCGCTAACTTCCAATTCTCCCAGTGAACAGAAATATCCCATACTAATTTTTCTCTTAGCGAACAATTACGAATCAATTATAAAAAGTTTTCATTTTAGGTTTTAATTTTTTAATTCACGCTTTTAACTACTTAACTAAAATTAGATCAAGACTAGAAAGATGAGTAACTCTTTACACACACATGCACACTGTTTTTTTTTGCATTCTTTTTTTGCAACTAAAAACTACTATTTTGAATATCATAACTATAATTTTAATATTTTCATAAGTATAATTTCATTCTTTTTCAAATTATGAAACATCATAACTATATTTTTCATATTTTAAGATATTGTATTAATTATATATATATATATCAATAATTATTACGGTACTTATATATTATTCCGGCGGTCAATCTCGCCAAACTATTTTTTCGTCAAATATGCTGGTGAACTGTTGCCAATCGTATTCGGAACCATCGGAATGTCACATGTCCGGCATTTATCTTGGCAAAAATCGCTCGTCTTGGCGGACCGCCGGGATAATACGTAAGTACCATTATGACTATTAATGTTAAATTTCATGGTGCTTAAAATCTCAATTTTCCTATTTTTCTTTGTTGAAAATGAATTCTTAGCTGAATGAAATGCCAGTCTCGCAGGATTGCGGGATCCCGCGGGATCAACAAGTTTTAATCCCAAAATCCTGCGAAACGAAAAACAGTGAGGGATTGCATTCCCTATGCACAAATACCGTTTCGGGCTGAGCTTGAATATTTGCTTCTCTTTGGGAGATGAACTATACAGCTGCAATAATCATGCCATTGCGTTATTTTTTACGAAGTAATACTTTATTAGCAATTTTAATGGATGATGATTATGGATTATAACCATGTTTAAGTCGCCAAAGAATGAAAAATCGCCATGGGAGGAAAATAGTAAGCTGCTCCCCCGATTGTTTTTAATGAGTAGTTAATTTTTTTGGAAAATAACAGTGTTCTTGTACTAGCTACGTTCCTAGGTTGAGGGGACAGAATCTCCTCATGACTGACTGACTGAAGTTTTGGTTTTCATGGAGCGCCGTAGCATAACCTCCTCATGAAGTAAATATCTACTGGAAGTCTACTAAATAGAATATTAAAATAAATGGTGGCATTAATTTGTCGCCAAGGCAGAGCAGCGCCAAAATGAGACTATACAGAAGCTGTCCCCAGTTCTCCATATATTTTTATTCATATCCTTGGCAGACTTACATATTTAGAACAGGGAAATATTTCCTCTCGCCGTCGTGACAAATATCCAATCTGTACCAAATAGGACCATTAGATATATAAAGGTACTATCAGCGTAAAGATCAAGTACGTTAAGCTTCAGAAATAAAAATATCGTAGCATTACAGGTGCATAAAATTTATTTACCTTGCTGATGTATTTAAACTGTCTGTAGAATCACTCAGTACTTCGACGAGACGCAACTCGCTATCAGATGTTTGCAAGAGAGTATATTTAATTCCGTCTTTTGTTCCGAGATACATATTAGAGCCAACTTCAACATACTGCTGCACACTATCATTTTCTATTTTACCTATGCTATATAAAATTATTTAATTTAAAGGGAAAATTCAATATTTTTTGCGATAATAAAATATTACCATTTAATAATCCTTACACATCCAACACCCTTGAAGGTTTATTTTCAGCCATCGTCCAATATTAGTATTTTATTAATTTGCAATATATTCCCTAGTAAAAAGTTATGAAAGCATGTTTTGATGCTTATAATACGAAAACTGATGCATTTTCTCACGCTTTTATTTGTAAACAATAAGATGTAAATATTTTAGTTTCAGACCGTGAACGCTATCGTTTAACAAATGATCTGAGTTCATGTTTGAATTCCACGTTCCAACTATGATGTCATAGTAACAATAATCTGTTGCCATTTACAGAAAATATTTCTCTTTTATTTTGATTTCATACTCTGTTTTAATTGGTTTTAATAAAGGCTGATATTTTTACATGCTATTCTCAGGTAACGAAAACTAAAAATTAAAACTTTTATTTCATGACGTATGTTTTGCATCACAGTTTAATTACGTGACTTTATTTCTAACGCAATTATTGAGCAACGTTGATAGAATGCAATTGAAAAAAAAGTTGCCTATTAATGACATTCAAAGAATCTTTAGTTTTTTACGCGACATGGAGTTCGCTCCAGAAAAGCGACGCTGAGTCGTGCCCTGAGTCGCGACGTTCGTTCGATATCTTGTTTTAATAACATTATTCATTCAATTCCTACTATTAGGCCACAAATTTTCAATCGTTAATAAAATACTTTTTTATTTATCCACTCAAGTCCAAATACATTTTTTTAAACTTGTAGTGGATGACACTGGATGTTAATACAGTTTTGGTTCCCAATCTAATGGATAATTTATCTACAGGACGGCCCAAAAGATTCCAAATACATTACGCTCTATGGGCCGAAATTCATTAAACTCGCATATCTCAAAAGCTATTAGACGTAGAATGTTGAAACTTTATATTCAGGATTGTTGTAACATCTAGTTGTGCAACCGTCATTTCGGTCCCATTCGACTGGAAAGTTTATCTACAGGGCCGCCCAAAAGATTTTAAATACATTATGCTCTATGGGCAGAAATTCTTTAAAGTGTATTTTAGAGGTATTAGGCTAGTTCATACGACTCAGAAGTGATATATGCTGTTAAGGGTGTTAAAATGAATTTTCCATCGAAGAAAGTGTCTGTATCATTTATAGTGTTGCTACAGGTACACTCAAAAGATTTCCAACACTTTGCGGTCAATGCCAGTTTTAGAGACATTCATCCATTTCAAGTACAATACCGTCCTACCATATATTTAGGTAATGGTCCAACCGCGGTCACGTACCTCCCTCAAGAATTTCGCCAAAAGTCGCCAAGCTTGGCGTTTTTTGTACGTGTGTATGTATTTTACACTCAAATCTCAAAAACTACTAGTCGTAGAATGCTGAAATTTCATATACTATAAGATTGTTGTAACATTTAGTGGTGCATCTCGATTTTTGGTTCCAATCTACTGGAGAGTTTATTTACAGGACCACTCAAAAGAATTTCAATACATTAATATCTATGGACATCTTATATATATATTATCTTAGTCAGTCAGTGTAGTTGTTCGGTCCATGCCCAAAATCTCGCCATTTGTCATCGCCCTTGGCGAGTTTTGCCAAAATATCGTCAAATTTGGTGATAGTCAGTCATTTGGTCCATCAGTCATTGTTTGGTCCATGTCCAAAAACTCGCCATTTGTCTTTGACCTTGGTGAGTTTTGGGGAAATATGACAAAATTCGGCGCCAAAAAATATTTCTCATTTCGCATAACTCTAAAGCTTTTAACTGTAGAATGTTGAAATTTTGTATTTACAACTATTGTAACATCTAACTGTGCATCTCTCTTTTTTTTTTTCAATTCCTATTATTAGTTCACACTCTCCCTATGTATATTTATATTATTCAAATTTTCAGTCGTTAATAAAATACTTTTTATTCATCCACTCAAATTCAAATAGTTTTTCAAATGTTAATTCATTAATTAAATTTAATTAATTAAATTTAATAAAAAGTAACGAAAATTATAAAACTTTCGTTGGCGCTGTTTCAACCATATAAACATGCTGATTCAAAATCAATCATCAATATTTGGTAGGGAGGTAGGGAATAGGACAAGAAGAGTATTTCGCATAGGAAAGCAAGGGTGCAAATGAACGCATGGTGGCATAAGTGGCGCTTTGGGTCGACCGTTGCGGCAGCGTTAAGTTAAATGCCTATCTGCAAGTTCATTCCATGTATACCGATTCATATTACTTTTTCGATGTCAACTACTTGAACGACTGGCTGCACACGTCTAACAAATTTGCACGTATTCGGAAATCAACTGCTAAAATAATTACTTTTGTTGTCAAGTTTATTTGAACTCCTGATTTTCCCGTCTCTTCAAATCTCTTAATCATGGCCCGGATACCTTTAGTAGACATTGGTCCACGCGGTAGGTTCTGTCTACGACGAAATTCATCAACTGCAGGAGAAGCATTCCGCTTGTTTTCGTAAAACAGCTTCACCAGTAACGCACGTTCAACTTGAGACCGTCATTAGTACAGCCTGAAACATCGACTCAAGCACGATAACGTCTGCAAACGTTTCATACCCTAACCTGTTTTGCATAAAGCTTCCTCTTCTTCCCAAGCATGCAAATCTCGACATTTTTCTCCAACTGACAGCTTTTCCCGGTTTTGCATTTTATTACTCATAATTTTTGTTCTGGATTGTTAATATTGCTTCTGTATTCCGTTTTGGTCGTTTATTGTTTTAAATTCATGTTTTTCCTGAAAAGGTTCCCTTTGGTAGACATTTTGGAACTAATTTTTTTTTTTCAAAATTCCGCAAGCGCATCTCGTGTATAGCCCATATACAAAATTTCGTTGCATACCGTTCACCCGTTTGCGCAGTAGCATACCGTTTATAGGGGCGAGCCTATATACAGGGTAGTTATAAGTAATCATAACCACCCAATATATAGGCGGACTGCGAAATATTTTTCGAATTTGTCAGTCCGCAGGTACAAAAGTTTGGAGAATATTGTTCTATTCTTTAAAGCATGAACAAATTTTCCAAAGAGCTCCTCTAAAATTATGATTTTTTTTTTAAGTTAGGGATTTCTTTAGACAAGTTAAATTGTATAGAATTGACATTCTGTATAAACTCACATTTTCTGTAATGAAATTTTTCTTTCTTTTCGCAGACGAGGATACACAGTTCGGCCTACATCCCTTCCGCTTGAAGGTACGCCTTCCCCTGCGCAGGAGGATCTGACATCCATTTCCAACTTCCATTCTCTGCGAATCCCTTTCAAGTTTGACACGGATGGGATATCGTCACCCAACTGGTCACCTCCGGCCAGGGAAGAGACCAGCTTTGCCCTCGATGAAGGACCTCATCTCCACATTCACAGGGTCACGTGTAATGTAAGCATTTCATAATCTCAAACACAAACTAATTCGTAACTATTTACTAAGGCAGGAGTTCTTGAATTAATGTAGAATGAGGACCCCTGTCCTCTTGAACAAGATTTTCTTAGTAGGTCTCATCCCAACTTTGGGCGTTTTATCTCGTTCTTGAATTTTACTTGCTGGCTCAATAATCTCGCAACAAAAAAGTTACAATAAATATTTCTAAAAATGTCAAGCTCATAATGTTCCCACCTAGTCAGAGGAAATTTAGTAGAAATATAAAAAGAAAAAAGTCAACTTTTAAGCAAAAATTTAAATATTTATTTAAATATATGTAGCAGTTTTTTTAAGAAGCTTCTCACCAACAGAAGAACTTGACAGAAGCTGGCAGAGATTGTAAGATGACCAATTGCTTCAAAACTGTTAAATGAGCAACCAAAAACTAAACTAGAGTTGAACTTATTTCTTTCGGTTTTACCCCTTTTGTTAAAATGCAATAAATTTTGTCAAGCTGGGTACCCATTTTACCATTTAATTCACGGTAAACGAAATGAACTGCTCAGATACTTTTCTCATGTTTTATCAAAGCTGAAACTTTAGCTTCGATCTTGTTTTCTGACAAAACGCTAGAACTGTTGGATTGTACGCTCAAAAGAATCATCTTCCAAGAAAGCTTATCTTCATCGGAGAAATGGCAAAACGTTAATATCCTCTGCGCAGTATTAGAAGTACTGCATAAGTATTAGAAGTACTGCTTGATAATACACTGAAGAGAAAAATAAAAAAGGTTGGCAAAAGAAAAAAAATGAAGAAATTTCTCCCTAGAAAAAGTGCATCTTTCGAGAGCTGCTGCAAGAAAAATTAGTTTAAACGCAGCTCAAAAACAGCAAAAGCAACATGCAAATAAAATAGAGAAACCAAATCTAAATACTATATCTATACAAGTAGCGACCAATAGCTCTATTACAGAAAAAAAAATGGAGAGTAGCAGCATTGTGCACCATTGATTTCTACCAATTCTGGTGAGAAATAGTTAAAAGTAGCAATGAAATCGTAAGGAAATAGAGCAGTTAAAGTATTACACGCCAGTTACACGTGCAGCAAAACGGAAAATTACAGATTCTGTTGATGGACCACAATCAAAGAGTCGGGAAAACAAATTAACATTACCTAAACAAACATTGACAATGAAAGAGATTTTTGCCAGGCATAACAAATAAAGCATATTGCATAAGCACCAAATGATTCGACTAGTCAGCTTACCTTCCCTCGTTCTTTTTTTACGAATATTTTAAAAGTCTAAGCCTCTGCAGACTTTAGCTAGTTTTTTCAAAAGTTAATATTGACTTTTTTTTTTTAGCACTGGTTTGCTATTTTGCTCAATCCCAGATTTTTGTCTACCCAGTCTACCCATTTTTGTCTACGCGATCTTGTCGACAGATTGTGTAGATATGAACTTTTCAAATGTGTTTGCCAGATAACGTGGAGGGAGGGGCGTTAATAAAATGTTGAAAGTCGCACAAGGTTTGCAATTTTTGATAATGGATTGCTAAGTTTGATGAAAAAAACGCGACAATTTACTAAAAATGTATTACGAGTATCGTTAGTAAACGTCTGGCGAATATTGTAAAATAGGGTACTTACTTATTAGCCCGGCGAAAGGAGCAATTTTTCGCCAAGATAAATGCCGGAGACATGAAATTATTGAAGATGCAGAATACGATTGGCAATAGTTTGCAAGTACATTTGAGGAAAACAATAGTTTACGGGAATGACCGCCAGGGTAATACGTAAGTACCTAAAATAGTTTTAGCAGGCGATTTTAATATAGATTTCATTTCCGGAGAACAGAGAAGACAAATACGGTACACTCATAGATTATGATACACTTTGGAATGGTACTTATAAAGGTGATGTATAGTTTGACTATGCTTAACGAAAATTGTTAAACAGTTTTGGTAGGCGATTTACACTCATGTCCATAAATTAAGTATAATTCAGAATCACACAGAAATTGATCTCTATAATAAAAATTTCACCTGTGGAATGATCACACACATCTTGAAGAAGAATATGCAAATTACAGGAAACCACCAGATGGCGTGGATGGTACGTCACAATGACGAGAGTGTAAGAGAGGGGTATATAAGGAATGGTGGCAAAGAAGTAAAATTGTTCACAAGCGCTGTGAAAGCCTTTCAGTGCAAAAACCGCATAGTTATGGCACAAAGGAGGCATTTGGATGATGTTTTACGTGGCAGAATTATCGGACGACTGGAATGTGGACGTACCCAGCTGAAAGTATCCGAGGAACTTGGAATCGCCCAGAGTGTCATCTCCAGGCTTTGGCAACGATTCCAAGATGATGGTAATGTGAGTAGACGCTACAGCACAGGTCGCACCCGAGTTACAACGTCGAATGAGGACCGTTATTTGGCAGTTACTGCCAAAAGAAACAGACGGAGTACAGCATCAGACCTGTCTCGTCAGCTCTCTTCAGCTACCGGTACGACAGTTTCAAGGCAGACCGTGTACAGACGCTTAGGGCACATTGGTCTATATGCTCGTAGGCCTGTCAGATGTGTTCCACTTACCGCAACTCACTGTCGCCTGCGATTAACCTGGAGTAGAGAGCATGCATTGTGGACACCGCAACAGTGGTCTTGTGTGATGTTTACCGACGAGTCCAGGTTTAGTTTGGAGTCTGATTCTCGCCGGACATTCATCTGGAGAGCGCCAGGTACCCGTTACCACCAAGAGAACACCATTGAAAGACACCGTTACGGTGGTGCAGGATGGTTCGTTTGGGGAGGAATTATTCTTGGTTCCAGAACTGACCTGCATGTTCAGAGTGTAACGATGACAGGCCACATCTATCGGGATGTCATTCTGGAACAACATGTACGTTTGTTTCGGGGCGCCATGGGTGCTGAATTTGTGTTTATGGATGACAATGCCCGTCCTCACCGTGCAAACATTGTAGACGAATGCCTTCAATCGGAGGATATCACCCGTATGCATTGGCCAGCATACTCACCGGACGTGAATCCAATAGAGCCTGTGTGGGATATGCTTGGCCGACGAATTGCAGCCCGTCAACCCCCTCCCACCTGTCTACCGGAACTTCGGAGTGCATTGCTTGATGAGTGGTGTAATATTCCCCAAGATCAGATTGATCATTTGATACTCAGCATGCCTAGGCGTTGTCAGGCCTGTATTGCATCGTCCGGGAGACATACTCCGTATTAACCATCCTACTAACCATGTTATACTGTTTTTTGTAAATAGGTTCTTTTTTGAAATTTGGTCAAGGGAGTAAAACTTGCAATTTTTATTAATTATGTCAAACATATAGCATGTTTTTTGCTCTTTACTTTTTGTTTAATAAATAGACTTTACAAATAAGTCAAATTTGTTTTGCTTCTTTCTCTTTCTTTGCCTGAACTTCATTATCCTTAATTTATGGACATGAGTGTAGTATAGATTTGAATTCCAAAGAAGTGTTTTGTGGAAGGAGGAAGAAAAATACGACACACGCATGGATTATGATGCCCATTCCAAACAGTATTTAAAATGGTAGAGGATAGTTGGAACATGCTTGGCGAAGGTTGTAAAACAGTTTTAGTAGGTGATTTTAAGATAGATTTCTGTTCCAAAGATGCATTTTATTTAACAAGAAAGCCGAACACTACACATTGATGGATTATGATGCCTATTCCAAACAGTATTTAAAAAGGTGAAGTATAGTTAATATGCTTGGCAAAGATTGTAAAACAATTTTATTACGCGATTTTAATATAGATTTCGATTCCAAAGAGTGTTTTGTGGAACAAAAACGAGTCTATTTCTATTTTCACGCCCCTACTCTCGCCAATCTAAAAAATCGCCGCCCTTTAGCGAGCTTTGCAGTCATTGCACAAATTTCAACGCTTCCAAAAGAAGTAGATGGAAACTAAAGTAAACAAATTAGCGATAAACGCAATAGTTAAGGAATTTGAAGACACTTAATTATTAAAAGTACATTAATTGTCAATATAAATAAATAAGTAATGGAATGCCGTACTTACATGTTGTTCCAAATCGCTATTTTAAGTTTAAATTATAGTTACCACATAAATAAAAAATATCGTCTGCATATGTTTAATTATCGACAACTTGATAAATGTACGTGTTTAATTATCGCCACCTTGGCGAGAGTCGGGGCATTAAAGTAGGAATCAACCTAAGAAAGACAAACACGGCACACTCATGGATTATGCTGCACATTCGAAACAATATTTAAAACGGTGAAGTATAGTTGTAATATACTTGGCGAAGATTGTAAAATAGTTTTAGTAGGCGATTTTAAGATAGATTTCGATTCCAAAGATGGGTTTTGTAAAATAAGGAAAAAAAATACGGTACACTCATGAATAATGATACACTTTCCAACTGAATGGGATAAGGAAGAAAAATAGGGACGACGCATAAATTATGATAGGCGTCGTTTTTTAATCTATAGTATTTTAGTGCGCATTCAAAATCTAAAAGTGTTTCAGATTTTGAACACTCAAGAGACTTCCAACACATTACTGTCAATGGCAGTTTTAGAGACATTCATCCATTTCAAGCACAGTACCGTCCTACCACATAGTTAGGAAATGGTCCGACCACGGTCACGTGCATCCCTCAAAAATGACGCCAATTGTAGCCAAGCTTGGCGAATTTTGGTGGACGTTTGTATGCATTTAACACTCGTATCTCAAAAACTATTAGTCGTAGAATGTTAAAAAGTCATATATAAGATTCTTTCAACATCTAGTTGTGCATCTCTATTTTTGGTTCCAATCTACTGGAGAGTTTATTTACAGGAAAATCCAAAAAATTTCAATACATTAATGCCTACGGACATCTTCAATATATTACGTCTGTAGTCAGTCATTGTTTGGACCACGCCCAAAATCTCGCCATATGTCATTGACCTTGGTGAGTTTTGCAGAAATATCGCCAAATTTGGCGCTAAAAATTATTTCGTATTTCGCATCACTCTAAAACTTTTAACTGCAGAATGCTGAAATTTTGTATTTAGAACTACTGTAACATCTAATTGTGAATCCTTTTTTTAATGCAATCGGCTGTATAATTTATTTACAGGGTCAGTGAAATGACTTTAAATACATTAAGGTGTGTGGATACATTCAATTCCTTGAAAGTCTGTAGTCAATTACTACTTCGGCTATCCCCAAAATCTTGCAAACTATCTCAAGCCTGTCGGCTTTTTGTGAAACAAGTCGCCAAATTAAGTGTTATAAAACAAATCTTTCAAGTTGAACTCAGCTTCGCGATATCGGAAATACGGTTACACAGCATCCCGCCAAGGAATTTCCAACTGCGCCAAGCTGTCAAAAAGCGCATCCCCCTGAAATTCCCCCTTATTCCTGCAAATTGGCCAGAATGCTGTTCGTACAAAGAAAATCTAACAGACGGCCCCTGTAGAGGGAAAAGCCGAGGTCATTGCTGGGGTAACTTCCATCCGGGATTATAGTGATTGACCGTACTGATGGTGCTAGAAAGACACCCACGGGAGATATATAACAAATCCTGCGCGCAGATTTATGACTTTGCATGTACTATTCCTTCAATGAATAGTAGAATAAACACTCGTATTTTTATCGCTTTCTCTTTAAACTCTTAAAGTTCTTCTAAAGCTCAGTTTGAGAGACATTTTTAAAGTTAAAAATAATGTTATAGAGAAGTATTTATTTTAATAAGTATTTTTCTGATGTATATTTTGTTTACAATAAGCGTTCATTTGTATTCTAATTCCAAGAAAATTAAATGTAGTATTTAAAGCAAAATTCACACTATTATGTATAATAAATTGTTATTAAATGAATTTTCCGAATTTGACACAATTTCATTCTTTTTTTAAAAAATCTGTTTTATCTTCCCCCCCCCCCCCCTTGAAACCTGAATATGAATTTTTTTGAAAAAGAAAGTAAAAAACTACACAAATGCTACTTATTATTTATTAAACCAGAAATCCAGGTCGCGTCCGCCGATCTAACTGTTCGGAGTTTTCCGTGGTTTCTTACAAAACCTGGAGTAAATACGAGTTAGGACCCCTTAGGAAGACCCCCCCCCCTCACGGAGGGCACCCCACCCATAGACGTAGATCCCTCGTATAGATTAATCGCACAACACAACTAGAATCAAACGAGAAATAGTACATTTAGAGCGTCAGTTAAAATAAACACATTTAACGATCAAGTAATTAAAAAACTTTGTAAAAAACACACATAAGAAGTAAAAGGAAAAAGGATACGCGTTTCGTTCAAAAATTGTTTTGAACTTCTTCAGTCCAAGCCCTTCGACGTAAAGAACACAGGGAACTGGAGTTCCCTGTGTTCTTTACGTCGAAGGGCTTGGACTGAAGAAATTCAAAACAATTTTTGAACGAAACGCGTATCCTTTTTCCTTTTACTTCTTATGTGTGTTTTTTACAAAGTTTTTTAATTACTTTATCGTTTAACACCAGTATTTTGAGTGTTTTTTCAGACATTTAACGATCATTACCTACAAAAATATTTCATAGTGTGAAAGGAAAAAGTGGAGTCTATAATTTTAAGATCTTAAATAATTTATATTATTTACTAGTACAACAGAAATACAGCATTTTTACACCGAGATCATGAATAATTATCAAAACTTTTACATAGGCGATATTTTCCCCAAGAATACCGTGTGGAAGATTTTATTTTGCATTAGAACGAAAGAAAAGACTTAAAAAAAAAATTTAAGTACATTGATTGTAATCGAACACAAACGTAATTAATATAAAGCATTACTAGATTAAAAAAGCACATTCATGCAAGGAATCAGATAGTAAGAGAAAAACGTTTATAAACTCAATTATAATATCCCCTTTTATCTAAAGAAATACTTCAATGAATAAGTGTTACATTATCATGTAAAATTAATATTTAATTTTTAAAGCATTTCGAGTGATCAACATAAAAGTTATCTATTTTTTTTCTACTTTTATAACTTTGTTTTTCTGATTCACATATTTCAGAGACTAAACGTACAATTCATATTATTTTATAGTTAAAGCATCTGTTGATTTTAAACCAAAATTTGTCTTTTTTTTTTACTTTTGTTATTTTGGACTTAATATATATTAGTTTTTTGTCACCAAAAAACAGTTCCTAACTATTATAATTATGACATTTAAATCGGATATAAGCAAAACGAAATGTAATTTAATTAAAGGTAGTCGATTTGATGAAGCAAATTCAGAAAACATTACTAAATATTTCATAAGGTTTTATATAAGAGTATATTTTTAAATATTTTTCTATATTCATGAGCATTTTTTAATGAACCAGTCAGATTTATTGAATTTCCTAATCACTATTTATAAATTAATTAATAAAAGGAATATATGAATTTTAAGACTTTTATCTTTCGATTTAAAATTCTATCCAAGAAATGAAGCACAATTGTTTGATATAATTTCGAATGTAACCATTCAAAAGCAAAATGGTTCACCATTCAAAAGCAAAAATACTTTCAACATTCATCCCATTTCATAATGTTTTAATGATATAAAATTATGTTCACAAAAAAATTCATTTACATGTTTTTTCTCGGAGTATTAACTTACACTAAATTTCATTTTAAAATAATATTAGTGGAATTAGTAAAAAAAAAAAAAAGTTATTTGAAATTTATTAGGGTTTACTGTATAACAGTAAAATTTTGTCTTAAACGGAAAGAAATATTATCTCGTTGACGGAGGTTTTCCCACTAAATAAAAGTTACACCCAGTGGCGAATCCAGGGAAAGGGGTAAGGGGCTTCGACCCCCGCCCCCCCAAAGAGATTCCTGAAGGGTAGCATTTTACTTAATTGTGAATTTTGCATAGGGAAAATAAGCTTTTTTCTAGATTAACCCCTCCCAAAACAAATTACAATACTTTAGAATAATATTTGTTTTATTGTACATCTTATTTAGGTCACACACAAAGAAGATTTTTCTTTAAAATTAACCCCTTCTAAAAAATATTTATGAATCTGCTACTGGTTATATCCAAGAGACAAAGTATTCAGAGGCCCAAGATATAATTTACTAAAAAGATAAGTTTCCGCTTAGTTACGGATCCGCTAAAGACAGATTTGAGATTTCAATATGTATTTTAACTTCAGTACATTTCAGAATGTTCAAGCAAATTTTCGTTTCAATAATTTTTAGAAACGGTCTCTTGAAAAACGTTATAGTTTATAAACTGTGTTCTTCTATGTTAAATATTTCGTTCTTAGAGAACATGTATTTGGGTGGAGGAGGGAGAAAAAAGAATCAAACTCCAAAATATTAATAAGTTTTAAAAAACTTAAAAAAAAACATTTAGTCAGAAACTTGAAAAAATTCACAGGTGTCTGCGGAAACAATAAACCTTCGTATATCTCGTGTAACTTTCAGAAAAGTGCAGAATTCTACTTAAAAAAATAAGCTAATCCTTCATTTATTTCGAAATATTTTGAAAATACTGCATATTTAAGATTTTTTCTGAATTTTCCGTAATTTTTCAGTTTTTATTACAGAGATGAGACATTTAAACACTTTACAATTAGTGCAATTTGAATTTGCCGTAGGCCATATACTGTAAAGGTACGTATTTTCGCGAGCCGTTATTTTTGCAAAAATGAAGATTTCGGTGATTTCGCGATCTGAAAATTTCGGGAATTTTTGATGAGTAAAATCGAACGCTAAAAAATCCCGAAACTACCTAAATATAGAACCCCTTTTGCGTAAGGCATTTTACGAAACTTCCATTTGTCTGAAAAATTTGTAACCCCCTCCCCCGCTCCCCATTTTGAATAGATTCAAAGAATCTGATATAAATGTAAGTGAATGAGCTGCAATCTATTAGTTACGCATTACTGTTTTACATTCAAGAAATAGTTGTATAGTATCCAACAAATAGTTGTAAGAACGAAAGTTGTCAAGAAAGAGTTTTTAGCTATTCAATGAATCATTAATTTTTAATAAGTGAAAAATTTCTGTTTTAATGTTATTTTAAGCGAAAAAAAAGGCGTATTTCGCGAGGATTAATTTTCGCGATTACGAAAGGCTCGCAAAAATCGCGAAAATAAGTGCTTTTACAGTATACAAAACCTTGTACATGATAAAACTTTCATCAAAATATTGCAAGTATTTTTTCAAAATTATATTAAAGTAATGTGCACATAACTTTGAAATTCTTAATGCATACAGATTATCACTCGATACAATTAAAACTAAGACTTTTTTTATATTAAGTATTCGATATTCGAAAACTAAAGCTACGAATTATTATAAAATACATAGCTAAGGAATAACGTAGAAAGATAAACGTTAGAAAACACCAATGAGAGTTAATGCCGTAGACCGATTTCCATAAATATGACTTACCAACATTAGTGCACCTCCAGATTAAGCGTGCACATTCTGTTCAGCCTTGTGGTTTATAGGAGGTAGTGATTGCAATAATTTCATCTTTATTTTGCATTAAATTTATCTTAGAAATAATAAAAAAGGAAATAGTTTCTTTATTTACACAACCATCAATTTAATAAATTCTTCATTAAATTTGTCATTTACTGAATTTGTTTGCATACAACAAGTACCAGAATTGATCATGCTACACTAAAGAGAATCAATTTCGAATGACGGTAACTTTTACTAATGAGTACCATCTTGCATCTATCAGACAACCAAACAAATATACGGCCCCACATTTCTAACGAGTGTATTTGCTATGTTTATGACGTAAATGTATTCGATCTTCTGTACAAATCTTAAGCATGGGTTCATATTAATGTTAAATGAGTAAAATCAGAAAAGTTAAATTACATAAATCTAATATTAGTAAAATTCATCTAAATAATACAATAATTTTGCGCGTGTGTTTGTGGGGGGGACACACGAAATATACTACATATGAACTTAATATTCATCAAAACTATGGTGTTGACCTAAGTCTATTTAAGAATAACGGGAGTCCTAGGCTTACTATTTTTTTAGGAGATTCTGTATAACTGAACCATGGAAAAAATATTTGTTCTAGTTTAAAATATTTTATGTAGTATTCGAGTCTTATAAAAGAATCCTCACCGCTGACTATTTTTTATAGCATTTTATTCTTTTGCAGGGTTAGACAGAATAATTGTCATAAATTAAGCTCTTAGTACAGAGATCAATATATATATATATATATATATATATATATATATATATATATATATATATATATATATATAATGTTACGAATTTTCGGGGCAAACCGCTGCTCTGGGGCTTAAAATGGTTTAAAATTCGTATTCTACGCTTCAAATAGATAAATTTTGCTTTTTGTTGCATCAAAATCGGCCAGTTAGAAGCGGAGATACGGAGGTTTCGCTTTCCCATATGTTTTTCTATGGAGCTTCTAGAAATCTCGAGAAATATTAGTCCTAGGGCTTCGATCTCTTCACATTTGAGGACTTATTTTTGGCGCCAAATTTGGCGATATTTCGCCAAAAGTCGCCAAGCTTGGCGACTTTTTGGTCATTTGGCGCGATTTTCCCAATGGGGCCTGGAAGTTGCTTTTCCTGCACTAAAAACGCATAATAACCTAACATTTCTCTTCTATGACATAATCAAAATTCACGCTTTATGTAGAATCCTCGAGAAATTGACTTCTGGAAGCTGCTCGCAGCTTCTGCCTCGGATATACAGGGTGTCCAGTGCTAACGCTGTCCAATGGCTATTTCCTAAACTGTTAGTCAGAGACACATAGTTCCAATTGCAAAAATGCTTTAAATTGTATAGTCTATTATATGAAAAACAATCAAAGTCAATAAATCAATTTCTATAAAAATTAAGAAATTTAAATTTTTATACGGTCCCCCGGTCCTATCGGTTATATTTAGAAAGATTTTCTTTATGCAATTTCATGCACAATAAAAAAAAAAATTCGTCCTTCTACGACCAAAATTCATCGATTTACGAAGCAGCAAACATTGTGACTTAAGTCACTTTTCCACGTTTAAAAATGCCCCGTTATGGTAAACCGTTAAGGGAACATATAAATACTGAAATTTTAAATTATATGTTTTAATTTCATTTTCTGGCGTAATGCGGAAAAAGAAGCAAAACTAATTTTAGAGTACTGATCTTCAAGCAGACAGGGCCTTATTATCGCATGGGCAAATCGGGACTTTGCCCAGGGCCCCCCAATTTCGAATGTTGTTCTGAAATATTCTTTTTAACATCAAAATTTTATAAAAAATGAAACAAATTTCATAGATCAGGGGCCGCCAAATCTATCAATGCCCGGGGGCCCCTGTTGGTCATAATCGGGCCCTGCAAGCAGAGGGTTATAGTCAAGCTCTATTAAAATCTATCTGAGGTCAGACTTACTAAATCGTATTTAGTGTTACGAATTTTCGGGGCAACCCGCTGTTCTGGGGCTTAAAATATAGTTCAAAATTCGTATTCCACGCTTCAAATAGATAAAGTTTGCTTTTTGTTGCATCAAAACCCGTCAACTAGAACCGGAGATACCTAGGTTTCGGTTTCCCATTCAAATATATGGGGTTTCTAGAAATGTCGAGAAATATTGGTCCTAGGCCTTCGATCTCTTCACTTTTGAGGACTTATTTTTGGCGCCAAATTTGGCTATACTTTGCCAAAAGTCGCCAAGCGTGGCGACATTTTGGTCATTTGGCGCGATTTTCCCTATGGGGCCTGTAAAGTTGCTTTTGCTGCATTAAAAACGCATAATAACCTATCATTTCTCTTCTATGACGTAATCAAAATTACCGCTCTATGTGGAATCCTCGAGAAATAGACTTTTCTGGAAGCTTCTTGTACCTTCTGCATCCTAACTAATATTATAAATGCGAAAGTGAGTTTGTTTGTTTGTTTACGACGCTTTCATGCCTAAAACGCTGAATCGATTAGGATGCATTTTGGTTTAGATATAGAGGGGACCCTGGAGTTGGTTATAGGCTAATTAGAATTTTAGATTTTTAATTACTTTTTTAATTATTAATTAAAAACCGTTTTTACATTGCCATGGTTGGCGAGTTTCGCCCGTATCAAATGATTCATGTTTTGAGCTAACAAGAATGCTATTACTTCAATAAATAAGCGCGCGTGCATCTGAAAAACATTAAATATCACGGAAATTAAGCCAGTTTTATGCCAAATCTATCTATCTGTAATAATAAAAATGAATGTTCTCCAGACAAATCTACAGAAAGCAGAGCTTTGAAAATTTCAGCATGATTGAGCCCATAACGTCGGTAAAGTGCACCCGAGGCTCAAAATTTTGAAATTTTAACTACTTTTCAAACTATTAATTAAAAGCCGTTTTATCGCCCGCACAAAATGATTTATGCTTTTGAAATAAAGCAGAAATTCTATTTGCAAAATCACATGCATTTGAAAAACATGGAAATTATGTTGATTTTACGCCAAATTAAAAAGCATAAGTAAAGAAAGGGGTACTTACGCATTATCCCGGCGGTCCGCCAAGGCAAGCGATTTTTTGCCGAAATGAATGCCGGGCACATGAAATTATTAATGGTTTTGAATACGATTGGCAACAGTATGGCAACCCATTTGACGATAAAACAGTTTGGGGGGAATGACCACTGGGATAATACGTAAGTACCAAGAAAAATCCAGATGTGTTTCTTAAAGTTCATAAATTTCCAAATCCTACCAATAATATAAATGTGTACGTTTGTGTGTTTGGATGTTTTTGACTGAATCACACAAAAATGGTTGAACGGATTTGAAAAAATTTGTAATGAAAATAGCTTATGCCCTGGATTAACATACAGGCAGCCTTTCAAGCATATAGCATAAATAATTCTTTTACAAAGACACTCAAAATAATTCTAATGCATTGCGCTCTATGGACATTTTGTAGCTACTAAAACTTTTTTCACTGATTAAAAGTTACATTATTCCTGAGTATCATTGTTTGTTTTTGGATTAAGACCGATTGACTGCACTAGGGTCCTAGGCCTATATGGAAAATTCCTCTGTGGGGGATTTTCTAAGGGATCCCATCCCGTATTTATGCGAGGTTTTTTAGAAAACCACGGAAAACTGGGAGCGGCTAGGTCGACAGGGGCGACCAGGGTTTGAATCTGGCACCTCCCCTCTTGCAGTTTTGAGAGCAGAACTTCTTAGACACTGGTGGCATCCTAAGTGCTATAGGCTAAAATTCATGCATATAGCATAAATATTTCTTTTACAAAACAGTTCGCAAATACTCTCATAACTGTCTCTATTCGCCAAATGCCTGAAAAAAATCTAAATTTAATAACTCTATGCATATTCTCTTATTTTAAATGAAGTATACTAACACGCATTGTACTTCATTTGAAACAAGTAAAAAGCAAATAATATTTAAATGCAGTTCCTTTTGTCGTAACAATATTTGTTATTCACACATGCTACATTTCTGTCGGGACCTAATTCTAAAGCCGACGGGGACAAAGTCGCGGGTAGCAGCTAGTCGACTATAAATTGAAGCGCTTCGGAAGCCCCAGTTCGGTGCGAGTTGAACGCCCAGTGTGTGAAAAGCTCTCTAAGTGTGAGTACGCTTGATAGAAGCGGTGTTTCGCGCTTCTTTTCGAAGCTGTTTTTAAAGTGCTGTGTGTTAATTCTTCACTGTTGAGTCTTGAGGGATTATTAGTGTTATCCCTCGTATATTTCTACTGAATTTTACCTGAGGAAGTGTTTTATTTTGTGTGAGAAATACAGCCTTTGTGAGAGCTTCTGATCTAAGCGGACTCTTAATGGCACATTACTGATTAAGTGTGCTTGTGAATTTTGTACAGCTGATTGTTCAACTAAGTTCTAGAAGCTATAAAGTTTGTGTTTCATCCTGACAAGTACTTTTTACTAGAACTTTCTACACAAACTGGACTTTAGAACGACTAACCCAGGAAACAAGCAGAAGGTAGGTAGCACGTGCCAAAGGTAGAGTGAAGATGTGTAACATAAGAGTGTGCTACGAAAAGTACAGGAAGAGTTTTCTGTACGAGTGCATATTCAGATTGCAGTCGAAGGTAGTTATTAATGCCAGTTCATTTAAAAAACCTGTTTAAAAAATTTTACTTTCAGCATGAGCTTTATTTTTATGTTCGTTTATTGGATACACATTGTTAAACGTTAATCTTCTTTATTGCAATCTATATTCATAAAATAGTTAATGAAATTGCTAATAAATATTACAAAGCTCAAACCATGTGCATTAATTTTTTCTCAAATTCATTTTGTATACAACCCCTATTTCACAGCTCGAAAAGTGCTCTAACTTTAAACAGCTGTAACTAAGTGAATTTTGGTCGTAGAAGGACGAATTTTTTTTTATTGTGCATGAAATTGCATAAAGAAAATTTTTCTAAATATAACCGATAGGACCGGGGGACCGTATAAAAATTTAAATTTCTTAATTTTTATAGAAATTAATTTATTGACTTTGATTGTTTCTGACATAATAGATTACACAATTTAAAGCATTTTTGCAATTGGAATTATGTGTCTCTGACTAACGGTTTAGGAAATAGCCATTGGACAGCGTTAGCACTGGACACCCTGTATATAGAACCGCGCATTGCCCCGAAAGTTCAGTGCGAGTTGAACGCTCAATGTGTGAAGAGCTGTCAGTGAGAGTACGCTTGCTTTGTGATAGTGCTATGGAAGCCGTGTTTTAGCTTGCTTTACGAAGCTGTTTTCAAACTGCTGTGCGCAAATTCTTCATTGCTGTGTCTTAAGTGATTGTGTACGATATCTCTTGAATATTTTCACTGAATTTTTGCCTGTGAAAGTGACTTATTTTGTGTGTGAAATACAGCATTTGTGAGAGCTTCTGATCTAAGAGAACTGTTAAAAGCACATTACTGTTTAATTGCGCTTGCGAATTTTGTACAGCTGATTGTTCCACGAAGTTCTAGAAGCAATAAAGTTATATTCCATCCTGACCATTGGTCTTTTTACTAGCACGTTCTACACCAACTGGACTTTTGAATGACGAACCCCGTAAACAAGAAGAGTAGTTCCGCAACATTTGTTTCAGAAGTGGGATTCTAAAGAAGGATTTTAATTCCAGTTTATGGTTTTGACTGGACAAAAAATGGAAGAACAACTTCAAAAGCTCATGAATATGATGCAGGAAATGAAATCCGAACAAGATGAGATAAAAAAAGAGATGAAAGCCGGACAAGCCGATTTAGAAAAGAAAATTGAATCCGGATGAGAACAGATGAAAGCGGATTTAGAGAAGAAAATTGAAGCCGGTCAAGAAGAAATGAAATCGGGATTGGTGAAAATGGAGACTGCTTTGGGAAAATTAGAGAAATTCGAAAAGAGTGTGCAGGAAAATCAAGAGATAATGGAGAGAAGAATGTCGCTTCTAGAAGAAAGTCAAGAGAAAAACATGAAAGAATTACGTGAAGAATTTAATAATAAAATTGAGGGAACGATTGAGAACAAGTTAGAAGTAAAACTGGACAGTTTAGTAAAGCTGGGAAAGGTACCTGAAAACATGAGGTCGTCGTCACGCCGCCCAGCAGTGAAATTAACGCCTTATGACGGAAAGACTCCCTGGGAAGCATACAAAACCCAATTTTTAATCGTCGCTAAAGCCAATGGTTGGAGCGAGTCCGAGAAAGCGAACCAACTGGCCGCTTCCCTCAACGGAGACGCAATTAACGTACTACAAACCATCGTAGCAACGAAGATAGGAGATTTTGACGCCCTAACCAGTGCCTTGGAGATGAAATTCGGAGAGAAGTGCCAGAAAGAATATAGTAGAATCCAACTTAAGTCAAGGATGCAGAGATCTAGCGAGACTCTTCAAGAGCTGGCTTCGGACATACATAGGCTGTGCCATCTAGCCTACATGGACCTCTTTGATAATGTCAGAGAAGAAATGACGGTGCGTCATTTTATTGAAGCCATCCGTGATCCAGAAACCCAAAAGTCACTTATGTTGGAGGATTATCAGGATTTGAAATCTGCTCTCATCTTCGCAATGAAGCTAGAATCAGCTCAACGGGCCGTCAGGAAAGATCGGTATGCTGTTAGAGTTGTCACGGTCCAAGAGGGAGCTGACAAAGACACAGAGAGCGTCGAGAACAGGTTGCAGAGAATTGAAGATCTCATAGAACGAAAATTAAGATCCGACAGAACGAGAGATGGCCCAAAGAAAGTGAAATGCTGGAAGTGTGGCGTCGAAGACCATTTACAAAAGCATTGTGGTCGAAAGTCTCATGACCAGCAAGAGAACTCTAAGAACATGAAAGAGGGAAACTAGGACGTGGCCATCTCGCGGGGCGGAGGTTGCCAGATAGTCAAAAGCCCCACCTATAGATTTCATCAGTGAATGGCGGCAGCAATGGACTCTTCGTACTGGGATACGTTAATGGTTCCCCATGCCACATGGTGATTGATACTGGAGCGAACGTAACCATCATAAGGAGGGATCTGGCCAAGAAATTAAATTTGAAGACTATCTGGACTCCGCCCTCGCTGACCCTCCAGACTGTGACAGGTGACAAGATCGAAGTGGGCGGAAAAGCGCAAGTGGAAATCACGTTTGGAAATGCCAGATACGACCATGTGGTATATGTCGCCAATATTACAGACTCTTTTACTCTCGGACTCGACTTTTTAAAATCGCACAAATTTAACTTGGACTTTAAGAATAATGAGCTTCGTTCAGACTCAGAAGAAATAGCTGCGTTCGATATTAAAAATAAAACTATTTTACCTGTTCAGCAAATAATAGCCCAGACTGATATCATTCTACCTCCCAGAACTGATTCAATAATTTCTGGAACAGTAAAAGAAAGCAATAAATTCCGTTTTGGATTAATCGAACACCCAAACAATAGTGATTCCGTCAGAGGAGTACTTGTGGGTGCAACACTTGTGGACTTGTCGAGAACAGAAATTCCAGTTAGAGTAGCAAATGTGACGGACAAGTCGAAGGTGATAAAGAAAAATGAAGTGTTGGCGACATGCACTCCTGTTACCTGCATTAATAAGAACATCAGCCAAACGACAGCTAAATCTTCCGAGTGCCTGATAAAGGAATTAATACAAGACGTGGAGTTAACGGCAGAACCGAGAAACGCTGCGGAGAAAGTAATAGCTGAATTTGAAGACCTCTTCTCCCGTACTTCGGGTGACTTTGGCCGTACGAGCTTAACTCAACATAGGATAGATACAGGCAGCCATTCTCCCATCAAGCAACATCCTAGGCGGCTGCCGTTTGCTAAGCAAGAAGAGGTGGGCAGACTTTTAGAGGAGATGCAGCGTGATGACGTCATCGAGCCATCGACTAGTCCCTGCGCCTCGCCAATTGTTTTGGTCCGGAAAAAGGATGGTTCCACCCAGTTCTGCGTTGACTACAGACGTCTGAATGACATTACCAAGAAAGACAGCTACCCTCTTCCCAGGATTGACGACACTTTGGACACTTTATCGGGAAATGAATGGTTTTCCACTCCGGATCTGAAGAGTGGCTACTGGCAAGTAGAAATTCATCCCGATGACCGTGAAAAGACTGCATTCACCACGGGACAAGGATTTTGGCAGTTCAAAGTTATGCCTTTTGCACTCTGCAACGCACCGGCTACATTCGAGCGTCTGATGGAGACAGTGTTGAGAGGACTTTCCTACGAAGCATGTCTCGTTTATTTGGACGATATCATCATCGTCGGAAAGACTTTCGAAGAGCATCTCGAGAACATTCGAAAGGTACTGCAGAAATTAAAAGAGGCAAACTTGAAACTAAGTCCATCAAAGTGCAATTTGTTTCGTCGGGAAGTACGTTACTCGGGCACATAATATCCGCCCACGGAGTCCGAACCGATCCCGAAAAGACGTCCGCAGGCCAGAACTGGAGTCGTCCCGAGAATATCCATGACTTAAGAAGTTTTCTCGGTCTGTGTACTTACTATCGAAAATTCGTGAAGGGCTTTTCTCAAATTGCAAGACCTTCTCACAAATTGACCGAGACTGGACAGAAATTTCTATGGACTGAGGAATGTGAGGACGCATTCAACGAACTAAAGACGGCTTTAACATCTTCGCCGATCCTCTCGTATCCTCACCCTGACAAGCCATTTATCCTGGACAGAGACGCAATTAAGGAGAGTGTTGGAGCAGTTTTGTCCCAGGAGATAGATAGCCAAGAACACGTCATTGCTTACTGGAGCAAATGCCTTTCAAAGGCGGAACGTAACTATTGTGTTACGAGAAAGGAACTTCTTGCTATCATTAAAGCCGTGGAGCACTTCCATCATTACCTGTACGGCCGAAAGTTCCTGCTCCGAACGGACCATGCCTCTTTAACCTGGCTTCTAAATTTCAAGAATCCAGAGGGCCAAATAGCCAGGTGGATACAGCGATTACAAGAATATGACATCGAGATACGTCATCGGAAAGGGGCATCTCATGGAAATGCAGATGCTTTGTCAAGAAGGCTCTGTATAGACAGCTGCTGTCGCTATTACTCCAGGGCAGAGAAAAATTACCATCTGAAACATCCCGTTGTTCGCCAAGTTACATCATCGACACCATCCCAAGATCCCAGGTGTGGAACCCCTCTGCAAATTCATTCCGACGAAGGAACGAACTTTACCTCTGCAGTCTTTAAAGGACTATGTCAACTTCTCGGAATAGACAAAACCCAGACTACGCCTTTACACCCACAATCCGACGGCATGGTGGAGAGGTTCAATCGCACAATTTTAAACAACCTCTCGCTCCTGGTATCTAGGAATCAAGAGGACTGGGACAAGAAACTCCGTCTCTTCCTGCTGGCCTATAGGAGTGCCGTCCATGAGACTACCGGCTTCACACTTTCCCAGATGCTGTTCGGCAGAGATCTTCGTCTTCCCGCCGATCTAGTGTTCGGCCGCCCTCCAGATGCGCCTTCATCGCCAGAAGAGTACGTGGAAAATCTTCGGGCACGGTTTGAAGACGAGCATCATTTTGCTCGGGAGCGGATCAACCTGAACACGGAGAGGATGAAGAATCGCTACGACACGAAAGCTACGGGACATGACTTCAATGCAGGTGACAAAGTTTGGCTATGGAATCCTACTCGACGGAAAGGCCTCTCTCCCAAGCTGCAATCGCCGTGGGACGGTCCTTACATAGTCCTAAACCGGCTGAATGACGTCATCGTACGGATTCGTAAGTCACCAAACTCGAAGCCAAGAGTTGTACATTACGATCGGCTAGCCATCTACCGCGGTTGTAATTAGTTATTTGACTATCAGACCATGGTCACTATGGCGTAATTCCTCCTTTCTTTCCACTCTCATTTCTTTCCTGTCTTTCTCTTCTCTTCAACTTTCTTTCACTCACTACTTACGCCACGTTTAGTGTACATATTTGTAATATATTGGTTTTTATTAATGTGTATTTGTTTATTACATTTATTACTTATTAGTGTAATTGTTTATTATGTCTATTATTTATTTATTAGTGTGTATTTGCTTACTGTCTTTATCGCTTATTTGCTTAAATTATGTTGTTAAGATTTGGTTAAAGGTTGGACAATGTATATATTTGTGTGACCTCCTAACTGCGGGATGACCTCCTAACTGGGGGATTGTACTGCCCGGGACGTGCAGTCCTTGGGGAGGGGGCAATGTTGCGAATTTTTGGGGCAACCCGCTGCTCTGGGGCTTAAAATGGTTTAAGAGTCGTATTCTACGCTTCAAATAGATAAATTTTGCTTTTTGTTGCATCAAAATCGGCCAATTAGAACCGGAGATACGGAGGTTTCGCTTTCCCATATGTTTTTCTATGGGGCTTCTAGAAATCTCGAGAAATATTAGTCCTAGGGCTTCGATCTCTTCACATTTGGGGACTTATTTTTGGCACCAAATTTGGCGATATTTCGCCAAAAGTCGCCAAGATTGGCGACTTTTTGGTCATTTGGCGCGATTTTCCCAATGGGGCCTGGAAGTTGCTTTTCCTGCATTAAAAACGCATAATAACCTAACATTTCTCTTCTATGACATAATCAAAATTCACGCTTTATGTAGAATCCTCGAGAAATTGACTTCTGGAAGCTGCTCGCAGCTTCTGCCTCGGATATATATAGAACCGCGCATTGCCCCGAAAGTTCAGTGCGAGTTGAACGCTCAATGTGTGAAGAGCTGTCAGTGAGAGTACGCTTGCTTTGTGATAGTGCTATGGAAGCCGTGTTTTAGCTTGCTCTACGAAGCTGTTTTCAAAGTGCTGTGTGCAAATTCTTCATTGCTGTGTCTTAAGTGATTGTGTACGATATCTCTTGAATATTTTCACTGAATTTTTGCCTGTGAAAGTAACTTATTTTGTGTGTGAAATACAGCATTTGTGAGAGCTTCTGATCTAAGAGAACTGTTAAAAGCATATTACTGTTTAATTGTGCTTGTGAATTTTGTACAGCTGATTGTTCCACGAAGTGCTAGAAGCAATAAAGTTATATTCCATCCTGACCATTGGTCTTTTTACTAGCACGTTCTACACCAACTGGACTTTAGAACGACGAACCCCGTAAACAAGAAGAGTAGTTCCGCAACAATATATATACAGTAACGCACCGTTTGTTCGTTTCTCATTTATACGGCTTTCACATTTATGCTTCAGTTTCATGAAGTCCCGATTCATTCCTATTTATTTTAATGCAAAAATTCTTCGGGTATAAGGCGCACAATATCGGTTATACGCCTTGTTAAACTTTCCTTAGTTTCGAAAATTTTGTCTCGTATTTATTTTACTCTTTAGGGAGAAACTTGTCCCACACAAAAAGTCAAATGAAGGATTGTTGAGAGTTGTACGTTTAACAACCTTCTTTTAAAGACGCAGTTGAGTATATTAAAATTTTTACAACTCACCTTGCCTATCAGAACACGTTGTGTCAAAGATAATCAGTAAATCAGGCGACTATGAATGGTTCATTAAATTAAATGCCTGTGTATACAAAAATCACATCATGGTATTCAATGTATATTACATTAATCTTAAATGTATGCAGTATTAGGTATTGTCCAACAAATGTAGAATTTGTTTCCCTTTTAGGAGACTTTTTTATTTTACTTTATTTTTTAACTTAGATATTGTTTTCAGGTAAAAACTAACATGAAGTAATTTACTAGTACCTTAAAAAGCATAGAATTATTATATTTACATAAATTTACATTAGCAGCGTTAAACATGTAATAATTAAAGTTGTTTATTAATGTTTCATTTATACGTGATTTCAGATTGGTTCCTTGAAAGACGTTAAAAGGTGCTTATATACTGAAAATCAAACAGTTTCATAAACTTTCTTTATTTTGATAAACACTCAATGAACTTTCAACAGATAAATGAAATTGTAATTAAAATAATATATAAAAAAGAAATGTCTATAATTAATTTAAATTTTAAAAAACAAATCAAGTATATTTCAAAAATAGCTTTCGTACCAAGCAAAAAATAACGTTTTTAAACACTGAGATGAATTATAATCGTGCAGTTTCCGTTTAAGTGGTTTGCCCACGTCAGTAAGGGACCATATCTAAGTAGAAGTTTGAAATTCTTATAGATTTCGATATCGTGCGGAGGCCATCAATCTTTTTAATGGTTCTTCTCCCTCTCCATTGTGTTCTCCCCATCTAGGGTTACAATATGCTGTATGGGACGCTCCCGGCTAGAAATCGCTAAACCTTAGTACTGCAGTATTTTATCTCTTTCAAACAAAATAAGTGTAGATGAAGTGCGCCGAAAATATTTTTGATTAAATAGACGCGCATGGAAGTCATGTGTTGTCCACATCAGATTCTTTTCCACTCAAGGTTGAAAAAAAAAAATTAAACTAATTTTGGAAACTATATTAGATTTTGTTCACTAGATGTTCGTAGGTAAGATGTTATATTTTATATCAAGTTAATAACTACTGTTATATGATAAATAATTTGAGCTTTGTAAAATAACCCACATAAGTGACACTTATCGAACTGGACACGTGTTTCGGACGAAGAATTTCATCCTTCTTCAGGAGTTGTCCATGCGTAGACACAGTGTATGGACAACTGCTGAAGAAGGACAAAAAAAAATTTCGTCCGAAACACGTATCCAGCTCGATAAGTACCATTTATGTGTGTTATTTTACAAAGTTTTAATTATTTGTTGTTTTAAACTTCAGTTACTTTTGAGTGTTTTTTTTTATTTTTGTTGTTGTTGTTTTTGTTTTTGTTAACTACTGTTATAATTACATTAGTACTAAGATGTGAGATTGAACTTTATAGAATTTGTGTTACAAAGTTGGTAAGTGTCATTGTAAGATTTCTGCTAAAAGTTGCTGATTAACGAAAGCTTTTTGCAAATCTAATTCATCTGTTTGCTTATGCAACAGAAAAACTCCCTCTAAATTTAACCACTGCAGCCATTTATCGGTAATCTGCAAAAGCTAAATAATGTAAAAGTGAGTCAAATTGAATTATTTCCTGATATTAGATGGATTTAATACTGTAAAGTTTTTTCTTTCTAGTCTACAAAAAAGGAACGGCCGCTGACGCCACCGCCGTGGCTGTCAAGAGCTTGTTTGGCTATATCCCCCCCAAAACAGTGGGGATTTGAGTTTCGACTACGGTGTCCACGGATTCGGAAAATTCCGGGGAACCTGATAAATTGACTTAATTTTCGAAAATCGAATTATTTTAGAAGATATTAATAAAAAACGAAAAATTAAACATAATAGTTGCCAGGTTTGGCAAATTTTCGCCAGCATAAAATCATTCATTCCTTTGCAACAAAGCCATTCCAAGTACGCAGAATCACGTGATATTGACAAACATGAAGTAAAATTACATCAATTTTACGCCAAATTAAAAAGTATATGAAGTAAATAACTCAAAGTGTGTTACGCAAAGTTAACAATTTTCAAATGGTAAGTTCTGTTAGACAAGAGGAGTTTAGAATTAGCGATTATTCGTTTTTCGAAAACAGAATAAATAATTGTAACTGATTTTAAAAGCGACATCTTGGCTTTTTCTCCCTCTCCATTCAATCAGTCAATGGCCAGCAAAATGGCATCTCTCCAAGCACTCCCCAAAATTGGCTAATACGCAAGGTGTTCCATGGGTTTTACATAATTCAAAATAGTGTGAAATTTTTATGTTCCAAGGAACGTGCAAGAACCAAACAATGTGCAGCTCGGTAACATTCTATCTGATCCAACCTTTGGGTTTTGTCTGTTGAAATTATGCCTTTTTTACGAATAAGCTTTAAGGGGCCGAATGCCTCATACGAAAAGCGAGCGTAGCGAGTCTAGGGGCTTTGGACCCTAGTTTTTCCAAAAATAAGTAAATAATAAAGGTTTTCAAACTTAAATTGTTGACAGTTATGTAATTATATTGCATCATTAATTTTATATATAATATTTTGAAGGTATTCTGAAACAACGTTACCATTAAAACTGAATTGTACTAAATAGCAACTTTTATCACACTAGCATGCAAAATGATGACAATCTGGAATTTTATAGTAAAAAAAGAGCGAATTATTAAAAAAAAAAACATTATATTCACTTTTCCAAAGAATTGTATTTGGAAAGTGAATGCGATGTAAGTGTAGTGTTGTCAATATAGGATTTGTTCTGACTTTATATTTTGTGAAATTGCTTCCGATCCTCTTTTTTGATCAGTCTATTTTTGTTTATTGAATGATCTGTATCTAAAATAAATTGATTATTATATTTATAGAGCGTTTACGAATATTAATTTTTAAGGTAAAAAATTGGTGTTAAGCATGCACACGAAATTTCTTTTGCTAAAATGCTTGACACGCACTTGATATTGTTGCAGAATTGTCTGCTTAGTTCTTCGGTTCGTCGTTAAATGTCCAGTTCATGTGGACAATTCTAGAAAACAGTCCTCTTGTCAGGATGAAATACAAATTATATTACTTTTGGAGTTTCGTAGAACAATCTGCTACAAAATTCACAGGCATTAACGGCCAGTAACTTGCTAAATAGACAGCTTATCACAGAAGCTTTCTCAGATGCTGTATTTTACTCACAACAAAATACTTCCACGGGTTAAAATTCAGTTGAAATTCTCAAGGAAAATTATAAACAGTTCCTCAGGATCGAACAATGAAGAATTCGCACACAGCATGCAAAAACAAGCAAACTATTGCAATAAACTGGCTTGGAGCATTTATCAAACTGACTGATGGGCTTGTTCATTCCAGTCCCCAATAGTAAAATCACACCAAATGAACGAAATGTAGCCAAGCTTGACATTTGTTCGGCGAAATATTGCTAAATATGGCGCTAAAAATAAGTTCTCAAAAGTGAAGTCAGCTAAGCTCTAGCACCAATATTTCTGGAGATTTTGAGAGAGCCCTATGTTTACTATGTTGTTGCCCTATGTTGTTGTAGCCCTATGTTTAGGATTTACTCTGATTATATAGTATATCCATTTTTGGAGGCTCGCGAGGCCTTGGCATTCGCCGACCAGCCGACCTGGCCAGTCCGGGCCTGGAAATAGGGCGGTTTTCCGTATATTTTCCACTGGAAAAAGAGCAAGACTTATTTTTTCTTTCAATAAAGGGCAGGGCGCATCGACACAAATATAAAGGTGGGCATGGAGTGGTGCCTTTTGAAAAATGCAAATTGTGCACAACAGGTGCATAAATCAAGCGATGTAGAAATTTGCCTCGGTTTATATGCAGGGACGGAAAAGGCAATATAAATCAAGAAAATCTCAATATTGTTCCATTTTCATTTTGATGGTTTTCGGCATTTCGTTTTCATGGAGTAAGACATACTTACTGAAACCAGTTCAGGGCATTAACACTCATTGTTGTTTACTAACATTCTGCGTAAATTATATTTTGCACCAAGCTGCGAATTTTATAAAATATAAACTGCCTATTATAATTATTATTTTTTTAAACTTATATTTAGGGTAGCACCTCTGTGAGACTAATATCAAATATTTTTCTCTTCCGGCAGCAGGACTTCCCTTCAACATGGCAGCCAGCACGTCGTATAGTCACGTTCATGGGCCTGGTATCTCTGGCATGCACTCTCCTCGTGGTGGCCATCATCCTGATAGCGGTAGCGCTGTCCAGGGGCACTGTGACGTCTCATCACGGCAGAATTTCGACCGGAGGGCCGCCGGATCTCGTCCATATCATTCCACAGCCGAGGCGCTTCCACAACCGGACCCCGACTATCGTAGTCCACAGGCAGAGTCCCCGGATATGGCGTCGCCATGCCGACGACCTGACAGCGCTGGTGAAGGCCTACAGGGATAGACAAGCCACATCCACGAATTGCGATCTTCACTATGCGCCAATAGGTGAGAGTTTTACCGTGGATTCTTGAGACAATGAGGGACTTTGGGAAAGGAAAGGAGGATTTTCTTAGGGTGGGGACGTTCTCAGCAAACCAGAATCTGTGGCACAAACAGGTACATTGGGAAAGAAAAGGAAGAACCCGAGAATTTCCAGATTTCTATCGACATTGGGACAAAGTGAAGAACATGCCCTCTGATGGAAGAACACAAAGTGAAATAAATATCTCCATTCGAGGAATCTTGTGGGAGACTGGAGTCCTATTCGATGGGAATAGCCCCTTTGTTGTTTTTAGAAATAAAGAATTTTAAGCAGTTTTGTCAAAGAGTAACAAATTTAAACACCCTCTGATCCGAAACCTTTTAACCCTTTAACGCGAAGTGTTCCCGCTCTGGGAACACCCAACTCCGATGTTTTGACTGTTGCCAGTCACGAAGAATAGATTTGATTTCTATAAAAATAGTTGCGGGTGACATAGCTCTAGGAGAATCCTTTACTTTTTAGCACATTGGGACAGCACCTTTCCCGTCAAAAAATTGTCACGATTATTTTTAACAGCACTGACATCTGCTGAAAAATGGAAGAATGCGAGCACAGCTGGATAGATTGCCCAATGTTGAAAAAGGGGCAGCCGTTGCCATCGCTCGACTTAACTACCAGCAAGATGGCGGACGATCGAAACGTTCATCGCGTGCCACAGATCTAGAGACCATTTTTTGATGACAGCTAGATCTGTGGCACGCGATGAACGTTTCGATCGTCCGCCATCTTGCTGGTAGTTAAGTCGAGCGATGGCAACGGATGCCCTTTTTCAGCATTGGGAAAGGGTTGCGCCTCAAAGGGTTAACAGCTAAACAAGATAATACGGATCTTCTACGGTTCTTTTAATGGATTTTCAGGATAAGTCAAAGAAATGAAAGGAATCAAATTGTTCTGCTATTAATATTTTTGCAACTGAACATAAATTTTATCGCTTAAAACTTAATGATTATTGTTTAAAACTTAATAATTACACACACTAACAAGCCATAGATATCTGACATGATGCTTACTTTTTCAATGCAGTTTTTCATGCTGATTTCAAATCTGAAAACCGTTTTGCTCTATCACCTCAGGTTTTCGAGATATCAACAAAAACGTACATTTTTTAACCCCCTTTCGTTGGAATATTTTTCCGTTGTTTTTTTTCTAACGCAGCGTCGAATATTCCCATTCATGGTGACTACAGTTCAGAGGCCCCCGGAATTCTCAAAAACGGTGGGTGATAGAGACAAACGGTTTGCATATTTTTAATCAGCATGTCTCAATTGTCTTAAAACAAGTGTTGGATACCAAGATATCCGCCGAAACTTTTTTTTTTGTTTATCAGTGTTATTGATTATTATTTTTAAGTGAATCTACTTATTTAGCACAAAAATCCATGTTTCAAATTAGTAGTAGTAAATTAAAGCTATTAGAATAAACCTGAAGGAAAAGAGTGTGAATAAAACTCGGAAAAATGAAGAAATTAAGTGTTCCAAGTGCAGAAGATGCACAGTATCAAATTTAGAAGGCACCAGTGATTAACATATATTATGTATAAATAACTTTTTACTTCACAGGTGTTTCTTCTTGTTCATTTCCGCTGGATCGAATCAGCGAGAACTGCACTTCCCAGAACCATTTCGGCTACGACACAGGGAACCCATGCGTGGCTCTGCTGTTCAACGCTTTCCTAGGATGGTCTCCAATACCACTCAACTCATCAGACCTGCCGCCGGATCTGAGGACTCCAGAGCAGGACCCAGCACTCCTGAGGATCTCTTGCAGCGCCCCGCCCCTCGATGTCCGGTACTCGCCCTTTCCCGGTTTCCCGGCGCGTTTCCTCGCAGGACAGGGATCGAATCTCCCCCCGTTGGTGATGGTGCAGTTTGTCGGTCCAGGCACGGCTGCGGACATTGAAGTCGTCTGCAAGCTGTGGGCGAAGAATCTTCCAAAGAACGAAGACGGACACATCAAATTCAGCCTGTACATCGTCTGACGAATGGAAGTGCAAAAATCTAAGAATTATTTTTTACAGTGTTAAAGTGTACTATTTTGTATTAGCGATTTGTACAAACAAACAAACAAAAAAGGGACTTTAGTTTACATGTCAATTTTTACTGTCACTCTGATGTACTTCTGGACACCCAAATTATGTTTGTACGCGAATTTACGTAAGAGAAAGAAATTTACTTCTTTTGGATATAAAGTGTGTGGTTAGTTAAAATGTCATACATGTAAAGGAATAAACTTGTAAATAGAACTAAGTAAAATGTTAATCTTTGTTCTTCTGTTTGTTGTGTTAATTTAATATCTCTAAATTACATAAGTTAGCTAGTTAAGTTCTTTCATTCTTTATCAAAGATGAACAGTGGTTCAGATCTCGGATTAAGAGAGACAGAATTTATCTTTTTATTAGGACGACTTACCGTTAAGGTGACCATACGTCCTCAATTTTCGAGGACAGCCCCAATTTCTGTGTTTTTTTGCGATTTGTCCTCAAAATGTAAAGAAACTATTGAGGACAATTTTTAATTATTACATTGTTTTTTTAATTAGATTATTGTAATTATTTCATCAATTATAAAATGTCCCCAATTTTGTTTCAGAAATGGGGACATGTTCTGAATTCTACGTTCGAAAATATGGTCACCTTACCGTATAATGTTACCTGCAGTTGTACAGTATTACGTCTAGTACTGTCCTCCAACTACCCACCAAAACTGTATCGTTTCGATCAATAAAACTACATTCGAACATGAAATTGTGAAGATGACATTTTATCAAGAACTGGACTACAGAAAAGGTCATAAAACTTGGTTTGATCTTTTGCAGTACGTTCCAGATGCTCCCAGATATGAAGCCGTTGCTCCGTTTCGCCACCTGCAGGTTATCGTTGTCTTTCAAAGTAGAAGTCTAGAACTGGAGTTTCTTCAATTTCCTACTGCCCACCCTCTTGTAGTTTCAATGATGAAATGAATGCTTGGCGTCTATCCCATTGTTCAGGCCTTCTCTGGAGGTGTGTTGCGCTACCCTGGAGGATACTATGAAGCCAGAAAACTTACCCTAATAACTGCATGAATTTTAAACACGTTCGCTGCCGATCGTGGTATATTCACTTGTGTAAGCTAAATTTACCATGTAAATTTTGTGAATAACTAATTAATCTTTCGGAAAACACCCAGTTTGAAAGAAATATCTGATATTTTTATTATTCGCAACATGAATAATATACAGGGTGTCCTAAAAGTCCTTGACACATTAAAAAAATTCTTGGAAAATAAACAAATTAGCGTATGAATATGCGGTTTGCACAATAATACTTCACAGGTTCACGAATTTTTTTGACATCGTAAAAAAAATTACTTCCAAATTGTGTTTATAGGTGGCGCTGTACCGACACAGTAAACTTACCGAATGTCTTGTACAGTCTTATCCGATCTTCGTGGCCAAACATTTCTTTCCCTGTCTAAAACGCTTCCAGTATCTTAAAAATTTTTCATGTCAGATCAAAATGCTGTTTCGACTCGAAGGGTTTTTCTTATACATGTTACGAAACTTTCTCCGAAATGTAGTTATGGATTTTGATTCGAAATATCTACGCAATGCGCTTTCTCAATTTCAGTCGCCTTAGCTAGAATGAATATTCCCTCACCGTCAATGCTGTTTGAAACTCACGAAAAAAAAATCCCCTTTGGCTATCATTGCTGGAAACAGGAGACGCAGCATCATTATAATAATATGCACAAGCTTGAGCTATTTGTTCCATGATGTGAGATTGGCACTCTTCTTGGTAGTTTTTCCTTTAACGTCGGTACTTGGTGTTTTGCTACTATGAAATTCTAGTAGCATGGCTTTGTGGATGGTACATGAGATACTTATTGTATTATTTTCGTATCGTGTTCTGCGCAGTGTAGAATACAAATCATCGCCGATCTTAAACTACATTTAATATCTTTTCCTTTACATCTTCTGAAACCAATGATTTTGTCAGCATATTGTGTAATCGATTAGGAAGTATAACAAACTGGTTATCTTTTTGTAAAATATATTTAAAGATTGAGGTCACCTTGACATTTAAGCTCTGGATTTGCTTCTAGAAAACTCATGATGGATGTCCAAACCTTCGACAATAGCAATGGAGCCAGTTATTTCCCGAAATTGATTTGATATCACCAAACGCTCATGATGTGTTATCTCCCATTCTGCAACAAACTGGTTTTGCTTAGTACACCCTACGATACTAGATGAGCTTTTTTGGGATCTATTAATGGTTTGTACTAATGCCATGTCCGCTGCAACAGCTGAAAATTTATGTTCATACCGTTTCGCAATATGCTTGCCTTTCATGAACATTTCATGCGCCTCCGGCGTTGTCTTGGGTAGTCTTCTCGTGTCTTCCAAATATAAAGATGCCCATCGTTGATAGTTTACACCAGGGATGGGGAAATAGCGGCCCGCGGGCCAAATCCAGCCCACGACGTGATTTGATCCGGCCCGCTGAATTGACCACCGAAAAAGTTAATTTTTAAGTTAGCCAACAAAATCACTCGGAAAAGGTGTTCAACAGAAGATGTGAAGATTTTAAAAAGATAGAAGGTGACTTACAAATATTTTCTTCGGCATTCACTGTAAATTGCGAGGAGATTTAAGCCGATCTTGAAATAATTGAACTACAATGCAACGATTCCGTGAAGTAGCTGTTTAACAATAGACCAAAGCCTGATTTTTACAAAAAGTTACCGAAGACTCGATTCCCCAATTTGATAAAACACGCTGAGGAAATTAACTCAACGTTTGTGTCTTCATACGCCTGAGAACAGCTGTTTTCAACAATGAATCTCCGTAAAAGCAAATTGAGAGATAAGGTGACCGACAAACATCTTGAGAGCGTTTTGCGAATTAATTCTAGTAACTTGGAGCCAAATTTCAACGACGAGATGATTAAAGAACAGTCAAAATTTCATTTCATTTCTCACACGGGCCCAGTACGTCCAAACAATAAATTAAAAAATAAATCTATTTGGCCCGCCTAAATATTTTAATTATTTTAATGGCCCTTCCCTAAATCTATTTCCCCATTCCTGGTTTACACAGTCAAACACAGAAAATACTGGTGTCTATGCAGTGTCTGATGCAATTCCCAGCGACCTTGTCTGACGGAACGAATCAAATTTTTTAGAAGCTGGGGCAATTTCTGGATATTATCCCAGTACAAAAACTGTTCTGATGTTTGCCCTCCTTGTTCTACAAGTTTCAAAAAGTCTGTGAAGAGTTTTTCCACGTTGACATCTACATGTACATAATTTGTTTTTTTTTCCATGCCGAAGAAATATTCTGCTGGATGTGAAGTAACTTTTCAAAGTTAGATTCATAATGAAATGTTCTTCCAAAATGGACTTCACTTGCCATCTAAACATCATTTCTCCCAGCATAACTATCCTTTTGACTCCCCTCATATAGTTTTTACCATCTAAAACAGAGTCTACCCTAATTACTCCAAACACTGTGCATTCAATAAGAACATTGGATATTCCACTTCTACGAAAATATTTACCTATACAACTAACCACAATTTTAGCCAGGTGTAATGCCCCCAACATGTGTACAATATTTGTAAATTTATTTGGATTGCTTAGCTGGACTTCGCGTGGAATAGCGTATACACTTTCATCACAGGTTACTGGTAAGTACTGTTGGTTTAACCTGTCAAGGACACTATTAAAATTTAACAGATCTGTGTAAACAGTCGCCTGCTGATTTGCTGGGTTCGTAATTACTAGCAAAAATCCAACTTGTTTTTGCTGTAAATCTTCTTTTGAAGAAAGTGCTTGGAAAGTACTCCCCGGTGGTACAAGCTGTTCAAGATTTTCTTCTGGAATGGAAAGGTCGTAATCAATAATAACATCAGAACTATGGATAAAAGGTTGTGCAAAGCTTAAAACTGCCATAATATGTCTAAATTGAGTAAATGTAAATAACTTTGTTATTTTAAACATATTTTAACTGGTAAACATATTTTAAATGGTATATTCAAATGGTCTTGAAAAAGTACACACAGAGTGTCATGAGAACCTTCTATACCAGATAAGGTACATTCCTCATGATCAAAATTATCGAAGGCGCTAAATGTGTATGAATCAATCTTGATATGACAGATATTTGGTACTTCATTAGAAGATTTAAGAGCATTTTGTGCAAAATTATGATGCTGACGAATCACTTCATTGTAGCTCACACTAACACCTAGATGATTTAAGCTTGTTATCAATGTTTTGCTTTTGCACGTCTCATGCATTGCTTCCCCCAGCATCATATGTAACGGCATTTGTTTTCGCTGTACGATATACACTGTCTACCAATAAGTATTTGGACACCTGTGATAGAAAAGAAAAACTAACTTTATTCAAAATCAATAGTTAGCAGAGCCTCCACGAGAGGCAATTACAGCGTGAACCCTCCGGGGCATACTTTCCACAAGTCTTTGTAGTACAGCTAGTGATATTGTCTTCCACTCGGCTTGGAGTAGAAATAGAAGTCCTTTCACCGACTTTGGACGGGTAGTGCACCCCTTAATTCGGCGATCCAACTCGTAACAGAGGTTCTCGATAGGGTTCAGATCTGGGCTCTGGGCAGGCCAGTCCATTCGATGAACTCCATTGGCACCATACCATGCCTTGGTTAACCTCGAAACATGACAACTGGCATTGTCGTCCTAAAAGTAACAGAGGTCCAACCCGTAAAACTGCCACAACGTAGGAAGCACACTGTCATCCAAAATAGTGCAGTAGGAATCGGCGTTGAGCTTACCATGAACGGGAACCAAGGGTCCCAATCCATACCAGGAGAAACACACCCAGACCATAATTACACCTCCGCCGAACTTGACTGTTGGCACAATGCATTCTGGCAGGAGACATTCTCCAGGCAGATGCCAGACCCAGACCCTGCCATCCGAATGGTAAAGGGTGAACCTTGATTCGTCGCTCCAAAGAACCCGTTTCCACTGATCTACGGTCCAATTTCGATGTGCTTTGCACCACATTAACCGAGCAGCGCGGTTGGACTTTGTGATCAAAGGCTTATGGGCAGCAGCACGACCATGAAAAGCAAGCAGATGTGCTTCCTTACGGATGGTATTCATTGAAACAATACTCCCGGATGCCTGTTGAAACTCCTCGCGGATGAGGGCTATCGCTTGGGTGCGGTTCTTCCGAATTTCTCTGGACAGCACTCGTTGGTCTCTATGGAAGAGACCGACGAGTGCTGGTCAGAATGGATGTAGTATGCTACCAAAGTAAAGAAAGCGAAGTTATAATTTTTATGTATTGTTAAAATATTACATGTTAGAGAGTAACTAAGTAATATCATTTCAGTCGCTTTAGTCGTAATTATGTGATGTGCGAATGAATATTTACGCATATTGAAATAATTTTCGCCAAATCTCAATATCTAATCAATATTTCTGAAAACTTGGAAGCCTAGAATTTAATTTGAGTGACAACCTATCATGTCACCCAATTTCGTTTCATTCCCGAGTCTTTGTTTTGTGATGCTGGAACAAAATTTCAGCATTTTAAAACGATTTTCACAAAATCTCAAAATGTAATCAAAATATTTTAAAAAATCAACACCTATAAATTAAAATTAGCAACTACCTATCATATCATCAAATGTCGTATCATTCGTATTAGTCGTTATTACGTGATGCTTGAAGAAATATAAACGTATTTTGAGAGAATTTTTCACAAAATCTCAAAATCTAACAAAAATGTTTAAAAAATTGGACACCTATAGTTTATGTTGAGCAACCATCTATCATGTGACTAAAATTTCATATCATTCGCTTTAGTCGTTATTACGTAATGCGGGAACAAAGATTCACTCAGTTTTAAACGATTTTCGCAAAATCTCGAAATCTGATCGATTTTTTTAATTAGATGCTTATAGTTTAACCCATTTGTGCCCAGATATTTTTGCGACTTTTCACGATTTTTGCTAATCTAGCAAATAACAGATAAATTTCTGATGTCAACTTCTTGAAAAGGGATGATGTCTTTTAAAATCATTACGTATAAAAATTGAAATGTCAGCATTCTATTTGGTCATGTAGAAATATTTTGTGGAATTGAGGTTCAATACGCGTGAATAAAGGTTAGGAAAAATAAATAAAGTTTTCGACTGATAGTGAAAATGCGGTCCCAAAAAAGGGACGCCAGGCATAAATGGGTTAAAGTGAATGACTACCTATCATTTCACCAAATATCATTTTTTCACCTTTGCAGTTATTACGTGATGTTCGAACACAAATTTACGCAGTTTGATACGAGTTTCGCAAAATATCAAAATCTAATCAAGATATTTTTAAAATTTGGCGCCTATGTTTTTTAAATTGAGTGACCACCAATCATGATACCAAATTTCATTTCAATCGCTTCAGTGGTTTTTACGTGATGCTCGAACACGAATTTAAGCAGTTTGAAAGGATTTTCGCAAAATCCAATCAATATTTTTTAAAATTTCGACGCCTATGTTTTAAGTTGAGTGACCACCTATCATGACACCATATTTTATATCATTCGCTTCAGTCGTTTTTACGTGATGCTTGAACAAAAAAAAGCGTCACGGACAGAATGACAGAAGGACAGAACGACACACAGACAAACTTTTTTTTGAGGGTCGCACCGGATTCCCAGGTGCTTGAAACGGATAGAAATCGCAAAATTTTTGAATTCCAAGAAATGTACAGACAAAAGTGTAGTTTTATTTATATAGATATGTGCGTGTGTGTGTATGTATGTACGTCCATACAAAAAAGTATTTGAGTAATAGCCAAATTTCCTAGTTCACTATTATCAATAATTAATTAGTTTTTGGAAAAACATACCATTAGAAAGAGATATAGGAAATCATTTAGTATATACGGCATAGTTGATTTTTACGGAGAGCAATATTTTAAACATGATATTGACATAAGAAAATTGATTCATGCTCAAATATTTCTTGAGAGGGTGTATAGTAATTGGTTTTAAATTAAATAACTGAAATATAATTTGCTAAGTAAATTAAATATGAAGGGATGTTACTTATTGAAAATTATAATCTTATATATTTATTGTGGCATATATATCATTTAGAAATTTAAAAATCATCATGCTAACTGACTTATTAAAAAAAAATTCACTGTTCAAATTGCTTTTTTTGTGGGGTTGTTGATATTTTTCAAAGAATACACTTTATTCTAAAAATGATACAGATATTTAAAATTTTGAATGGATAGTTTTTAGTTTTCATAAATTTAAAATGTAAATTCATTACTTTAAATATTTTAAATTAAGATATTACCAAAATATTAGAATTCATTTTTGCAAAAAAGAAATTACATCTTGAGAATATCTGATGGTATAATTTGTCCATGAAATATTATAAGCGAGTCAATGGAATTTGCGGTTAGTTAACAATGAACAACGCGTTTGACGCTGAAATGAATAGTTTATTTAAACTGAAAATACATATTTCAAGGCGAAACCACGTGATCCGCAAAAAATTTAAGTCCTCGTGCATTCGCAGAGCTCATCGCAACACACCGGCTAGCTTGTAGAGTGCATTCGTAAACGACAAACTCGTTGCACGAGTTTTCGTAAGAAAACTGGAATACGTGCGTTTTGTGCTATCAGTGCCTATCAGTTTCTTTTGCCTTTACGAACAACTTCAGTTTATTTAGTTTCGTCGCCTAGGAGACGTGTTTGTTTACATTTCATGTTTGTTGTTATTTTTGCTGAGGAGAGTTTTTAGTACACACTCGATATAAAATCAACAGGATTTTTAAAAGAAAGAGCGGCCATAATTGAAGTGCACAAATCAAAATTTAGAAATTTCAACCTGCATTTTTTCAAAAGTAGACCCTCCAAAAAAAGTATTCGAGGAAGAGAGAAATTTCCTATTTTAGATTTGCGAATAATAATTGAGTTTTTGAAAAACGCACAACTTGATAGAAATATGGAAAGTCATATTTTTACGTAGCCTAATTCATATTCTATGATAAATAATTTTTAATATACGAAACCAACGTAGAAAATTCCTCTCTTGCTCGAATACTTTTTTTGGAGGGTGTACTTAGCAAGAGAAGCTCAAATTTCGAGGATAACGGTTTAAATCAACATCAATCTCAACACTAAAAATATGCATTTTGAATTTACTAAAATGAAAAATACAAGAAAAAGATTACCATTGAAAAATTTTGTATCTTCGTTGCAGTTTCTAGCAGCTTCAGCAAACGTAAAATACTTTTCATAACAACATACCATGCAACATACTTTTCGTAACTATGGACGCCATTTCATTACAGCGAAGTGCAGCAAGTGTGCCCTCTCAAGAACTGGATGATCCTGCTCCGTGCGCAGTTTACTTAGTTTGAAACTAACCACACTCTCAGTTTTGGATACGAATGCTCTAGTTTATAAACTGGATGCACTCAGTTTCCTTTACGAACACCTTAGATGGAAACTCTTTGCACGAGTGTAACTCGCTTGGCGATTACAAAGGTGGCCGTAGATACCGAAACGTGACCATACGTTCTCAATTTTCGGGCACAGTCCTCAATTTCTGTTTTGTTTTTTTGTTGGTTTCAATTTGTCTCCAAAATGTAAAAACGTGATTGGGGACAATTTTTAATAATTACATTGTTTTTTAATACTGATAATTATTTCAGTAATTATAAAACGCCCTCAATTTGTTTCAAATTTGGGGACATGTCCTCAATTTTACGTTCAAAAATGTGGTCACCTTAAGTTACCGTGGAAATACCCTATTCCAAGAGAAACCACGTGATCTGTGACATATTTTTTGTCGCTCTGCCCATGTTGTGAAAATATTCCTTCCACGGCGTCGTGAATCTAGCCACTACATCATTTCTATCAGTATCGGCATCTGCTGAGAATTGCAGAATATGATGAAAATGTACATCGATACAGAAAAAAAACTAGACAGACTGACCAAAGAGGAAAAGGGCAGCTGTTGCCATCCCTCGATTTAACAACCAGCAACATGGCGGTCGATCGAATCGTCCATCGCGTGCCACAAAGCTAAAGAACATTTTTGAGACAGCTGGCTGTGTTTCAAAGGGCTAGTGGAGTCTTAAGGGATCATGCATACATTTCAGACTAACCAAGATAGTAAAGTTTTCTGTGTTCGCGTAATAACCGTACTCTTGTCTTTCTTACAATAACACGCCCGTCTTACAAATTGCTTTGCAGAGGCTCTCACTGTTTTGATACCGCTTGACATTTTTTTTTTGGACAAAATACTTTAGAAATTTTACAAAAACAAAATCAGATCAATTTCTAATCTTCCGTTTGCAATCTTCCATTGTACTGCCATCCCTACTAGCAATTTTGCCCGGGTTACCATTGGCCGATGATGGCCCGAGCAAAATTGCTAGTATGGACAATTATATTAATTATAGCTATAAATGAATTTTAGAAATTAAACGCAGAATCCTAAAATGAATAAACTAATCAATATAATACTCAAAATTCTCAAAAACATTTCGTTTTTCTTTAGAAAACTTCAAATTGCAGAAATTAGTCTTTTGCAAAATATAAAATGATAATTTCTCTACAGCGTTTTTAAAAGTTATGCTCCAGCACACACACACACACACAATTACTGATAATTAAATTACTTTCAGCGAATAACGCTAAGTATTTTCTGATCTATAGGACGATAAAAAAATTGTTAATTATTTTTGTACAAAGCGTCAAATGTTATAAACTTCCAACAATGTTTCCCTTCATTCTATACAAGCATTAGACACCTATATAAGAGCATAAAACTCTCCAGAAAGTATAGAAAAAGCGATACTAGATAATAAAGTTCTTTGGAGGGTAGCACTCATTTTATCGGTTTTTATTTTCCTCTTCAAGGGATTCATCCCTTTTTATATGTAGCGCAGCTGCTTCGTTTCCAAAAAGATTCAATGCGATATAGATTTAAATGGATAGAAAAATGTAAGCACATTATTAATATTATTATAATTACAGTTAAGCACTGTTTATATGCCATTCAAGGGACCGATATGAAACGACGTATAAATGAAAAGACGTATAACTGAAACATTAATAAACAACTTACATTTCATAACAGGTTTAACGCTATTAATGTAAATTTATGAGAATGCAATTTAAGTTTTTTTTTGTCTCTCTATATTCTAAAAAAAAGTAAAGGCCGTTGTCGCCGCTGTCAAAGCTTATGGACCTATCTCCTCCTAAACCGTAGGGATTTGAGTTTCGACTATGCCCACAGATTCGAAAAATTCCGAGGAACCTGCTAAGCTGATTTATATTTCGAAAATCGAATTATTTTAGAAGATATTAATAAAAAACTGAAAAAATAAACCGAATGGTTGCCAGATTTGGCATAAAATCATCCATTCCTTTGCAACAAAGCGTTTCCAAGTATGTAGTATCACGTGAAATTGTCGAACATGAAGTAGAAATACACCCATTTTACGCCAAAATTAAAACTATATGAAATAAGTAACTCAAAATGTGTTACACAAAGTTGACAATTTTCAAATAGTAAGTTCGCTTAGACAACAGGAGTTTAGAATTAGCGATTATTCGTTTTTCCAAAACAGAATAACTAATATCTTGAAAATGAAAAATAATTAAAATGCAGATTATTTTAAAGCCGGTTCGGTCTAGCTGGATTATTTTCTAGCAGAAGAAATATTTGGCGGCGTTAACTATGCCATTATAGCAGCTATAGTACACTTTGGATATTTGCTAGCGCGACGAGATGGTATAATTCGTGGTGCTAAGTACGCCAATCTGCAAACGATTATGTAAATGAAAATATGGATAACGGTTTTCCGGTAACCTTAAATGAACAGTAATTATAGGTTGTGAGCATGTGTCAATCGCCAAATAATGAAAAGACGCCATTGGTGGCAAGCTATCCTATCTGTTTCGTAGCTTTTATTAACTTTACATGTACGCAAGTCAGCAAATAATGAAAAATCGCCATGGGTGACAAATTCACAAGATGTCCAATAGGTTTTACATTATTAAAAATACAGCTGAAACAGATGTTCTGATTTTATTATGCTTTAGCTCCTAATTAATATAACTTTTGAATGGCATCATTAAAGATCATTGTGTTTCTGAGGAGTGCAAATAATTTTTCCAGCGATTATAAGTGGAGTCCGCACTCCAGGTGGAGAATAGCTCAGGACCCGTACAACACGGATTCCCATAACAAAATATCTTCCGTGTCATGAGGGGGAGGGTGTCTACTGTAGTGTGAAGTTTAAATTTTTATGTACCAATGAACATGCAAGAACCAAGCAATGTGTAGCTCAGTAACATTCTATCTGATCCAATCTTCGGGTTTTGTCTGTTGAAATTATGTCTTTTTTACGAATAAGCCTTATTAGGGGCCGAATGCCTCATACGAAAAGCGAGCGTAGCGAGTCTGGGGGCCTTGGCCCCTCGTACTAAAAAAAATAGTACAATGAGCAATAACTGAATGAAAAAATATAAAATGCATCATAAAATTAAAAAAACAAATCATATCCTTGTTGTACAACCTCTCCAATGCTGCATATCTGAATATAATACACATTGCGCACCAATTATGATGTGACTTGCGTCCCATACAGACATTGGAATAAAAAATAAAATCTTTTACAGCCATCTGATTCTCTTTGATCATTAATCGCAGTATTACGGATTGAATTAAGTTATGAAATATTTTTTCACTCGTGTGCTAAGTTTTCAGTATTGTCGATCGCGTGTTCAAAGGGAGGTGGTGTTAAAGGTATATTCTTAGTTACATCCTTTATTAAACGTTCTATTACAGTAAAATAATGACTGGCACAGAAAATTTACAGAAAAACGACGTATAACCGAAATTGTGCGTCTAATAAACGCAGTTTTGCATTAAAAAGAATGGGAATGAATTTTCACTTCAAGAATACGACGTATAAGTGTAAAAGTTCTTATAAATGATGAAACGGTGCTTTACTGTAATAAAGGTAGGGTTACGTTTCTTCATAACGGCTCTATATGAGGAAATTTGTTTTCAACGTCGTCTTAAGTTAATATTACTCAGTTATAAAAACTAAATGAACTATCTGGAACTGCAACAGAACTAATCTGGGTTTATTTTACGGCTATCAAAAACGTGACGTCATAAATTAAAAATAGCCTGAGATTGATAAACTCGGCCACAAACTGACGTCATATATCAAAATGAATTCACGATTTGTGCGTTTCTAAGTAGATCCTCAAGCTCACACAGTTTGACATTTTCTCACAAGATTAAAATAAATAAACCGTTTTCTTCTGAACCATGGATACTTAAATTGAGCACTTTCATCCGGCATGAATTGCGATTATTTGCAGATATGAGTACGTTCTTTTATTTCTTTTAGTTATGTAATGGTAATTTTAAATTAGGAATTTAATTGTTAGGATGATATGGATTAAAGCACAATGTACAGTGTTGATGAATATTTCGTGAATATTTAAGTGAAAGTGTTTGTGATATTCATTATTTTTCAACGGCCGTTTTAAAACCCACTAGACCAGGTGTGGCGAACCAATGGCAAGCTACACAATATCTTGGGCACGCCACCGATCAAAACGGTTTGCATTTTAATTAAAAATAGCACATATTTTAATATGATTACACATATAATCGAATTTTTCTGTTAGTAAATAAAGAATTTTTTGTTGTTAGTATTTAATTTAATTATTTTCCCAATAAGTCAAAATTATTTGACGGCACGTCTATGGCCTCATTAAACATGTCTTTTAGTTAGTATACACGGTGTTCCAAAAAAGTGGTAACACGCTTTAATTCTTTATCCTTTAGAGATAAGTGGGCAACGTAAAAGGAAAAAAATGTTGAAAATAAGGTCGGAAAAGTTCAAAAAGTTACACTTTTTAAATTTCTATACGACACCCGTAGAAAAATTACCAATTAGTAAAATGTGCCCCGTACATTAATTAATGTGATAATGGAAAAAATTTCAACAGTTCATCATAAAACGACCCCTCCTTTTTTAAAAAAAAAAAAAAAAAAAAAAAAAAAAAAAAAACATGTTCAGGGATTGTACATGTATTCGCATGAAAATGTTTATTGCGAGTTCAAAAGTTCAAAAGAATTACTTTATTTTGCATTTTCTGCCCGAGCTCTGAAACCTCTGATCATCCAATGTGATTTTTTCCTTTTTATGACCATAGAAAAGTGGTTATGTCAGCATATATTTAACTCCATATCTCTGACACTTTTCAGGGCATAATTCTCAAATTTATGCATATATGGCAAAATTTGTGCATATTAACTCATATGCGCATGTGCGGTTGCGTACAGACTGACAAGTTCAAGTCTGTTACTTAAAGTCCTGTAATTAATAAGATTCGTGGAATTGTTGCACCACACGAGAAGGTAATAAAATACTAAACAGGTAAACTAGCAAAAAATTAGGAGTATTAACAAAATGTTATTGTGTGAAAGTTCTTTTTGTTTTGTTTATGCATTTTTATTTTTCAAGTCTAAGAACTACAGAAATGAGTTCAGTTTTCGTTGGATTGTTGAATTTAACATTTAAAGAACAGTTACTACAGTAACTGTAACTTAGAAAATACACTATTAAATTCATTATTTATTTTAACGGTGTTATTCGAAAAAATCATGTGATTTTGGTACATAATTACAAATAAACTAATTATGCCAGGCACTTCAAAATTTTGAAACTGTCTCTTTACAAGCTGTATTACAAACTGCGAAGACAAGCCAATCAGTATCGGTTTCAAAACTTTTAGAAAAAATTCTTAAAAATCGGAAATTTTCGCAAAGAGCGTCACTCTTCGAAAAATCTTGCAGCTCATATCCATGTTTAAGAATTTTTTCTGAAAATTTCACAAAAGCCACAGCGTTTTCGCTTATCGCAGTGTGTAAAGCAGCTTATGAAGAACTATCTGGAATTTTTTGGAGACCATGGTGCTATTATTTTATTTCAATTTGTGTACCAAGACTAAAAACAGAGATCTTTTTTTTCGAAGAATAGCCTTAAGCATAGAGTGCATATTTCGCTAATACGAAAGAGAAATATTTTACTGCCTAGATGGCTTTAGACAGGTTACATAGGCTGGCAGAAAAATTCGATCATATGGAGCAGCGCATGCGCATATGCGTTTTAGATTTTTTTTTTTCCAAAAATTATGTCACCTATCTTTGAATTTTGATCCGTCATTTTTAGAAAAGGAATTTAAACATCTTAATAAAAATATTGCAATAATTATAAGTTGTTTTTTTTTAATGATGTATGGTTGTATGGCTGTAAAAATTGTTTTGACAGACTCATTGCGTTTTTGTTACCGATTGCTACTAAATACTGTCAGATACAAGACAAATAAATATCTGCTATAAAATCTGTACGAATCTAAAAAAAAATAAAAAAGCATAATTTTGAAAAAATCTACATATTTTCCATGTACAGCTGCGGAAAAAAAAAATGTCCCACTTGCTCTTTATTTCGCCGCCGTTCGTCATACAGAAAAGTTATATATACCATTCGTTTGCAAATAAGGCACACTTTAATTTGCATAAGGGGCCGTCATCATATTTAATTCTGCATCAACCTCGTTTTCCTCAATGGCAACACTGTATTTTGACTTTTTTAAACGAAAGAAAACCTTCAAATTACCCTGAATATAAATTTTCACCAATTTTCTACGATAATTTCCGGAGATATTGCGAATTATTTTTTTGCCCGTTTTTAAGGGACATTCAGCAAAATGAGAAACGCTATTTGTAGGTTCCGAACTTTTCGCCTTTTATTAATTTCGCTCTCGAGAGTTAAAAGAAATAAATATTATTTTCACGGAAAATACTGTTTGTAGTCTTAAAGTTTTTTGTACCAAGAATATCGGGTGTAAAAATTTAGAATATTTAGTCAGTGGTTCAAATGACCCGTGAGTCCATAACTTCCTTGGTTTGTACACATGATTTAAAGGAAAAATGCAAACGACTGCTCACGATTTTGAAAATCTTTCTAATTTGGAAGTTGTTATTGAGTATTTATTTTGAAGGTTCTCTTAGAAAGGTGAAATGTCGCCAGGAGTAAGAGGCAGTTCTCTGCTCTTCTGATACAGTCATGAATGTTACTCAGCTACGGTCGAACTTGAAAAATGGTTTCATGATTGAAAATTTATTTGTTTGGATTTCATGTAAAAAACGCAATTACTTTTTTGCCGACCCAATATTATCACTCTGTTTGTTATTTCACAATCTTCATTTAATATTATCGTCTGCAATGTGCAATATTCTTATAAGATTTTGGCGGTATTTTAATTTATAGCCAGATGAAAATTTAGACAGAAAAACGTGATTTTGAATGTTGTTGAATGTTTGAGTATGGGGTTCCAAGACCTGATGCTTCCAATATTAAAAAAGGTCAAATTCATGCCTAGAATGTTGAGGATGTTAGTTTTTCAGAAATAGAACGTTGTATTGGAAGACATACATCTATTGCATCTAATTCAATATATGGAAAACATTTTATTTGGTGGGATATGGTAGCGGACTCAACAATAGACGCTTTATAGAATCATCATCAAAATGTAAAAACCTCTAATTTAGTTGCTTCAAAATTTTATATTTTTTAATACCGCTATCTTTTACTGTGTTTTTGCACAAAAGAAATTTAATTTACTTTTATTTTAAGAAATTTTCAAAAAATTGTCACTTAATAAATTTACATATGGTACTGTAACTCATGAAAATAACATATTTTATTTAATATAAATTAAACTACCGAACGTAAAAATTTGAAATTTTGCACAGCCATGTAATATTACTTACTTTCTGCATCTATTTCCATCGAAATTTGGTTATGTTTCTATTCATAATTTTTGAATATTAATTTACTAATTCATAATTCATATTAATATATAAAATCATAACATTAAATTATGTTTGGGTCGTTTGGTTCTAATAGTACGAATAAAAATCAGCTTCTTACTATCAATATTATATGAGATATGATTTAAAGTATGAAAAAACATTTTAAGATATGGGGAGGGGGTTCTGGGTGCTCATAACTCACCCATTTTCAGTTCAAATTTATTGAAAATGGGTATCCGGTGTTAAAATGAGCTAAATTTTTGAAATATGAAATGAAATCTAGGGGTTGCTATTGGGGAAAATGTTGGTGTGGACTTTAATATGTAGATGGCCCCTTATTCAATTTTTATGCATAGCAAATTAAAATGTACATCAATCGAAAACGATTTTTATCTGTAACTTTGCTGTACGACGATCGGCGGCCGAAAAAAGTACAAGTGGGACATTTTTTTTTTCCCGCAGCTATACTTATATTCAATGAATCGATGCTCAAGAACTTCACCACAGTAAGTATTCTTTATATAACTGTACCAGTTTAGAAAAATGAAATATAAATCACATTTTCTTAACGACCTTAATAAATTATTCTGTTGCAGTGAGTAGGAAAAAAATACTTACTAACCCAAAAAATGAAAAAGAAAGCAATTTATTTATTTATATTTTCTATCATCTATTTATTATTTTAGTATTACTTTTTAAGGATTGTCGCGAGGATTTAATGGTTTTAGCGATTCCTTCAATGTTTCCGCGAACATTGCCTCATAGGGGGAAAATGTTGCTACATAATGCATTTCTTTTTATTCCAATACAATCGATTTTTATTGATTTTTATCGTTTTTCTGGTATTTTGTCCTTCTTTTTAAAGGATTCATTGCTTTTTTATATGCTTTGCATGCAGGGAAATAGATTGAAATAGAAAGAAAGTTTTCGAATGGTTATCCCATATATAATGGATAGGATAGTTTCCTTTTTGGAACAGACTCATTTATGCACTTTCTTAGTGAAGCAATGACATTTGCGTAAGCACATTTATTTTTCCACGGCACAAAACGTTTTAAAATGCTTTCAATTCATTCTACGAAAATGCGCCTTCTTTTTGAGAGAGCATGTGCGGTGTTCACTAACTCACCATGGTATGTATCAAAGATGCAAAAATTATGATGTAGACAATAGCAGCAAAATTTGGGAAGAAATGCTTTTATGGGGGAAAAAATATCTTCAGCACTGTAGTAGAAAGACTGAACATTGGTACTTCTTACCTCCCCCCCCCCCGAAAGAAAAAAGAACCTGATTATAACAAACGGGCATTAATGAATTTGGTGGTCCCCGTCTATGAAATTTGTTTTATTTTTCATGAAACTTTGATATAAAAAATATATTTCAGAACAATATTTGAAATTGGCGGCTCTTTCGAGCAGGGGTCCCTGAGCAAAGTCCAGATTTGCTCATGCGATAATAAGGCCTTTCACTGTAATACATCTACAATTTAAATTATTTATAATACTCGGATATCGCTCATAAAATGTGTTTTTCTATTAAAGCTTGTAAGTAATTTTGGAACTTATTTTTTCATAATTGCAAATCTTCCTGTGATTTTTTTTTAATAATTTGATAGTTGCTTTGAAAACTGTACCGTGAAAGCAACTTTACGTTATTGCGCATTTCCAAGACGCTCAGGGGTTTTAACCCTTTAACGCGCAGTGTTCCCGCACTGGGAACACCAAACTCTGACGTTTTGACTGTTGCCAGTCACGAAGAGTAGATTTGATTGATGTAAAAATAGTTGCGGGTGGCATAGCTCCACGTGAATCCTTTACTTTTTAGCACGTCATGTCCCGTAAAAAAATTGTTACGATTCTTTTCAACAGCACTGACATCTGCTGAAAAATGGAAGCATGCGAGAACAGCTGGATAGATTGCCCAATGCTGAAAAAAGGGCAGCCGTTGCCATCGCTCCACTTAACTACCAGCAAGATGGCGGGCCATCGAAACGTTCATCGCGTGCCACAGATCTAGAGACCCTTTTTTGACGACAGCTGGCTGTGCCGACACAGCCAGAGATGAACGTTTTGATCGCCCGCCATCTTGCTGGTAGTTAAGTCGAGCGATGTCAACGGCTGCCCTTTTTTCAGCATTGGGAAAGGGTTGCGCCTCAAAGGGTTAAGGATTGATTTTATAATTTGATTTGATGTTACCTATACACTTGAAGCTAAACATGGGATAAACATTTAAAATCAGGCTTCATGAAACATGTTATACGATGGAGCCTTTTAAGAGGCTTTGAGTTCTGATGGAGCACTTCGGACAGTTTCACGGAGCAGCTTGTGGCGTTATAGGCTAAGGCAGCGACGTACCCTATTTTTTTCGGAGTAATTGCTACTTTCGAAAGGAATACCTAGCACTTCAAGGAGCACACTTTGAAGAAATCTGTTATAAACTAATAATGCAGGCTTTATGTCTTTTAGTATGGAGGCGGTCCCCTAAATAATCATTTCGCTAAGACTTCACTGAAAAATTATGCGAGCTCAAGTGTGCTTTCCACATTATGGCTTTCGTTTAAAAAGAGTTCGTCGAGAATATTTCAAAAAATTGAAGGAAAAAAAAGGTTCGGAAAAAAAAGAACAACAAAGGAAAATATCCAGATATCTTGAACGTACAATATATAACGTGCATGTGTTATCAGAGTGAGCTGTGACAAGTAAACATGAACATTTAGCTTTTGCGCAAAACTTTTAGAAATCTTAAAAATTTCTGAAAGCATTTAGATACATTTTTAAGGCACTCAAGATCAGAAAAAGAGGTCATTATTAATTCTTTGTTTAAAGATTATTAATCCCAATGAAAGGCTTAAAAGACAGCTTTGGACATTATAAATAAAGATTTTTGAGTTTTTTAAAAGTTGTTTACTTTTATTTATTTATTTATTTATTTTTGAGTTCATCCGCATATAGTTTTTGCCCTTTTACTACGGCTTGTTTCGGTACTTTTACAAAGTGATTTCAGACGTAAAAAAGAAATCTGTTACAAAACACTTTAGGAATCATGGGAAAGCAAAATCATTTATGTGTGTTTTCCAGAGCTGAAAAAACATTCAGTGGCGTAGCGAGAAATTTTTCATGGGGGTTACGACTACTGAAACTCATATATATGTATATGTATATGTTGTGTGCGTGTGTGAAGAAAATACATCTTGCATGACAAAAACAATTCCTCATGGGTGGGTTATAACCCACCGCCCACAGCTACGTGACTGCTTACAGCAAATTTTGAAAAAGTTCGCGAGCAGCTGGGGTTTTCTAGAGAATTCCTACAAACGCTGATGAATTAAAACAAATCGTAACTGAAGAAATTTCGTCAATATCATCAAAAATGTTGCGAAGTGTGTCAAAAAACTTGATTCTAAGTGTTCGTGTTTGCATTCAAAATGGTGGCGGACATTTTCAACATTTGCTTGAAGAAATGATAATGTAAAAAAATTGAATAAAATTATGCTTTTCAAATAAAATTATCACGGGATTAAGAAGCTTTGTGCGCCCCTGTTCCTGTTTTACCGAAAATATAAAGTTGTAACAGTGTTGGAAATTGTCTCTGACACTTAGCCCTTTAACGCGCTGTGTTCCCGCTGTGGGAACACCAAACTCTGACGTTTTGACTGTTGTCAGTCACGAAGAATACAATTGATTTCTATAAAAATAGTGGCGGGAGACATAGCTCTACGAAAATCCTTTACTCTTTAGCACGTCATTTCCCGTAAAAAAAAAAAAACTGTCACGATTATTTTTAACAGCACTGACCTCTGCTGAAAAATGGAAGAATGCAAGAACAGCTGGATAGGTTGCCCAATGCTGAAAAAAGGGCAGCCGTTGCCATCACTCTAACTACCAACTCACGCTTTAACTACCAGCAAGATGAAATGTTCGATCGAACATTTCATCTTGCTGGTTCGATCGAAATGTTCATCGCGTGCCACAGATCTAGAGACCCCTTTTTGACGCAGCTGGTTGTGCCGCACAGCCAGCTGTCGTCAAAAAAGGGTCTCTAGATCTGTGGCACGCGATGAACGTTTCGATCGTCCACCTTCTTGCTGGTAGTTAAGTCGAGCGATGGCAACGGCTGCCCTTTTTTCAGCATTGGCAAAGGGTTAAAGAAGGTCCAAACAATGATACTTCAGTGTTGCAATAGTAGCCAAATCCGTCAAATTTAAGAGTAAAATAAGAAAAACCCACGTGTACTCTTTTAAATTAATCACCTTGTATAATCGAGTTTGAGGGGATAAAGTCCAATTTGCTGAAAAGTGTATAGTTTTGGAGATATTTAAGAATTTTTAAAATTTAACCTTGTCATTCAAATAACGTTTGACCAAGACTCCGAGAAATTTAGTGGACTGCTATGCAGCAATCCACTAAACAACAAATATAAAACAAATATAAAATTCATAAAAGTCACATTTCGATACATTTCTTGAAATTATGAAGGAAAGCGAGCTTAATTTTTTTTTTTCACAGATATATTTTGTTTCATAGGTGTTTGTTGGTTATTCGACACGTCAGAGGGCGTCAGGGAACATCCTATCTTGGCTGCCAATCAAATTTGCCCGTTGCAGTTTATTCCAGTCGCCTTTCCAGCGTGTCCACCGGCGACTAAAACGGCGACTTTTGCTGCTAATTTAAAGATCAGGCGACTAGGGCGACTCTTTTGTACAAAAAACGTCATTTTCGTATCAAGTTTTGGGCGACTTGTACCTTACTCCAGGCGACTCATTTGAAAATAAGATTTCGGTTTTTGACAACTCTCTTTTCTTTTGAAAGTTGCGATTGGTCGTTCATGAAACATTCTAATCTCTTTTTTTAATCGTTCTATAAAAATAAATGTACTATATATGCTCTGTTACGTATGGAGTTTTCAATATGTCATTTTATTCATACCTTTTTATATGAAGGTAAATGACGCATGTTTATTTCTTAAATACCAAATTACGCAAAAATGCTACGTTTTCGGCAACTAACTTGGTGGACAACCTGCCTGTCTCTTCTGCAAGCAATATTCCATGACCGAGTGGATACGCCACTAAACATGGTAGACATGGTTGGGGGTGGGGGTGGAGGTGGTCTGGTGGTAAAACACCAGAGTTGTTTTAAAAAAGTGTACATACATGTACATATAATGTTAGAAATAGTGCACAGTTTAAAATATGTCTGAATTATTCGTTTTCTTCATTTTTTTTTAATCAGAGCTGTAATCTGTGATTATTAGCCCGAGAAAAAATAAATTTAGAATGAAGGAAAACGCATTATATATATATCTTAATACACTATACAAAAGATATTTTTTTAATAAATAGAATATAATTTCACTATACTCTCTAGTTATAAAACGCATTCACAGTACAGTCAGAATACAGAAATGCAATCATGGTTAAACCAGCTGTGAGATGTAATTAAAGCAGCAACCAAATTTACTTACTTGAAAAAGGCAAGATAGTAACTTACTCACTTCTTTGACTGGAGATATCATAACGTCATTTTTTTTTTTACAAGAGCTGCAAGATTTTTATAATCCAATCGTAAGAAACTATGTCCATTAAAGCAAAATCTTTTACCGAAAGCATCCCGTCCATATTTAGGTTGAATTTATTTAACAACTCTGAATATGTAAAAGAATCATTTGGTATTCGGATATAAAATAAAATTATCACAAGCGAATACATCGAGAAGTAAACTTCGTCGTGACCACTGCATTAACGTAGCACCCACAGCAAAAGGACTTAGCATTAAGTAAAATACTATACTCAAATTATCTACAGTCGTCTGTTACATGCGTAATGCGACGATATTTTTGTACGTTTAAGGGATCTTAACTCCAACTTGAACTGCAAGCAGAATGAGCAACAAACATCTTGCATAAAAAATTGCTAAAATCAGTTTTGTGGGTATTATTTTGATTATGAGCGGAAGTGACTCGGAGACATTTCATTAGTCCAAGCCCGCAGGTGCCAGAAAGAGAACGGGAAATGCCCTTTTAGATCTAAACTTTCAGAAGAATCACGAATAATTTTCGTTTTTTAACAGAACTACCGTTAAAAACAGCAAATATCTTTTATTGACCAATAAGGGAGATTCTCCCGTGAAAACCAGGCCCATAATGTCTGTGAAATTCAAAATTTTTTATAACAGTGTGGAGTTTTGATCGGTTTCCTCCAGATGTACCGTGCATACGGGTTAGAACCCCTTAAAAAGTTCTCCGACCCAGATACCCCCCATTGACAGATGCCCCTTGTGTAGGCTTCCCCAAACAAACAAACAATACTTACATGATACCTCTGGCTAGCTTTGATATCAGCCTCTCGAGCAGTTGGATATCTTGGGGCAGGTTGGCTTGGATGGCGCATCGGGCTATGATATTCATCAAGAGTCGACTTTTGCTCGTGAGGGGCACGAGTCGTTGCTCAGTGCTGCGATAAGGCAATCACTATCTTCTCGGATTCGGGATCCTTGAAGAAGCTGGTCTCTTCCCGTTTCTGCATCTTGTCCAGGACATCCGTGACGTAAGTCCACGTCACGGGCATTCTGCCGCAGACGTGGCGCAGGTCCAGGGACACCAGGTTGGATATCCCGGTGACAATGCCCAGGTTGCGGCAGTCCTGAAGGTGTCCATATCTTTGGAGTGCTCCCGCAAAGAACGCATAGGCGTTGTCGAACGGGAAATGCCGCTGGGGCACTGCTGTACTTTTCGGCTCGTTTTCGGGACAGAAGTATTTGCCAAGCATTTTCCTAAAGTGTCTCGTCTTCTCTTTTTCCAGGAACATGTGTGCTGGAGAATCCGATCCAGCGCACCGTCGAGCCATTAATTAGAACTCAATCTTACGCACATACGCATGGTGAAGTTACACACGTACGCAATTGAAGTCCTGCATAATCCAATACGTATCGCAAACACTGGACACAAATCACAAGTCTTCACATTCTGCACTTACTTCTTCAACAAACTGCACTGACTGAACAACGGACAAAGATGCGAACAGCGCCTGTGTATCTCTCCGGCGCAAGTTCTCAGAAACGGCTAACGCTGAGACGAAATAATAAATCCCGGCGCAGACCAAACTTGCCAGACAAATGAACCAATATCAGAAGAGGCGAGCTCCTTCCACCGTGAAGCCAATAGGTAAACTGTTGCAGGAGAAAAGTTTCTCGGGGATCTTAAAAAAAAAAAAAAAAAAAAAAAAAAAGTTTTAAAAAAGAATAAAAAATGGTGACGTTACGTGACCTGCGAAACTGGCTACCGTGCTTTGGTCGTGGAATTTCCACCGTCTGAGAAATAAATGAATGCAGAGCGGAAATGAAAGTTTGAAAAAATAAATCACTTTTTGAGATTATATTGCAGTTAAATTACGTTCATTTGTTTAGAAGATAAACAAAGTAATTGGTTCTTTTAAGTTTATAAAAACAATTCTCTTTTGAAAATAATGTGTTAGCGTTGATTGCTCTTTTCAAAGAATAAACGTAGATTACATTCTAAGAAACAGTCACACTGATTTTTTTTTTTTTTTTTGTAAGTGTTTCGTGTGTTTTGTTGTTTCTGTTGTTTCTAATGGCCTATGATTATGCGGATAGCGACGCCAAATCTTTCATTCTAGAAATTTTAAAACTCCTTTAAAATAACGTCTATTTGTCTCATATTATGCATTTTCATTTTTCTAAACTTATAAACTAAAAATTAGCTTAGTTTTCATTTAATTGTTAAACTAGAAGTCAAAGCCGGTTGTAGAGGCATTTGCAATGGGCGCTAGAATAAATAAATAAATAAATAAATAAAAAATTCTACAAAAATATGTCTACTCACTCAATATATTTATTCTTCGTCCACTCAAAATAAATAACTTCATATTCAATTTTTATTATATACGGAAATCGAATTTATGCCCTTCTGGAAGCGTGAGGAAACTTCTCACATTCGAACGATTTCGTAATCAATTTTATTTGTAAAAAAAAAAAAATAAATAAACTGGGTAATCTGTAAAAAAATATTTTAAACGAATTAAAATCGCAATTTTTCCTTCAACGTCTGATGACCGTGACTTCAATATGACGTCAATGTCAATTGTGACACATAATTTGTTTTTCAAGCAAATGATTAGCTTTTTTCACTCTCGAAAATAAAATGGAGCTGAAAATAGCGCAAAAATCGCTTAAAAATTAGGCAAAAGGCGGATTTTCAGATTTTTAAAGTAGCGCAGATTGTGTTCCAAATTTTGTTTTACATAATTATGAAAAATTTCAAGCCGATCCTGCAAACAGTGCGTATTTTATTACGTTTTCTGTGTTAACTTTACATTTTTTATAATTGCTTAACATGTGACTTTTGAAAAGGGACAAGCATCACAGGACTTTTGAACAGTTTTTAAAGCAAACTAATAATGTTAAATATACGAAAAAATGAATACTGACTTTTCCCTAACTGCACTATTAGCTAATATTAACAGTCAACCTATAAGTCTTATGCAACTTTCTGAAAAATTTCTTAAGCACAAAAGCTGATTTCAAAAATGGGCCGAAGAGTTACCTGTTTATGGAAATATTTACAAAACTCTGTATGTTTAGCATTTTTTCATCAGCGTTTCGCTACTTTTACAGGTTGATTGTTTGTAATACAGTGGAGGAAATCACAGAAGTAAAGTTTTTTTGAATAACTATTTATTGAAAATGTTTCATATTTCATATGATATGCATGCTATTCATAACCAATAATTTAAACAACGAGAAATCATTCACATTAATAAATAAAAACAAATATTCAACAAATAGAATTTTATATATGGAAATTGATTTTGAAATCTATAAATGAAATGCAATTAATATTTGTAAAGACATCTTTCATCATCAGTTTCTTTAATTCTATCCTTCATGGATAAAATAAGATTTTGAACATATTTTTGATCAATTAGAGTCAACTTAATGTAATTCTCAGTTCTGTAATCGATGTATATTGGTGTCCATTTTCATAAATCATTCGAACAAGTTCTGCCCAAACATTTTTCATGGGATTAAGATCTGGAATATTAGGAGGATGATCTAATACAGCAATATTCTGATCTTCAAATCAGTTGTTAATATCATTTGAAGCATGAGTATGTGCATTATTCTGCAAAAAGATGGAGGTGAAGCCGTCATTTCCCCACGCAAATTGGTAAAAGGTAATTTTTAAGGTTAAACTGTATTTGAATGAATTCTGACGACCTTCTTAAAAGACAATTTCACTTCTTCTATTATAAAAAATTGCTGGCTAAAACATCGAACCTTCACCACCAAAACTTCTACTGAAGATAGATTATGGTTCTTTCCTACGATCTTTCCAATAGTACTTTAAACCATCGGGACCATCTAAATTATTTTTTTTCTGGTCAGAAAATACTAAGTTTTTTCATTTTCTGACCCATTTCCATGTATTTATCACAATATTGCAAACGCAGTTGTTTGTGACGATACGTCAACTTTAGAGAGAAACAAAGTTTATAATGTGTACGTATATCCAGAGTAAACAGTGACAAGGAAAGATGAACCATTAATTTTGGGCAAAAATCTTCGGGATTTTAAAAAATTGTAACACTATTTGTTTTCTTTATTTCCATGTTCATAACGAATTCACCTCAAAGATAGCGGAGAGGAAAAGATAGAAAGGTGCGCCAGAATGTTCTTTTGATTCCAGCACTACTTTTTTCGGATCTCCAGTATTTTCTATTCTTTTTTTAAACACCTTTATCGCTGTCTTTGGTACTTTGCAGCTGTCGCGTTTCTAACAGCATAATCCATTCACAAAACTGAGTCTACGTGAAATGGAAATGTGTGAACGGATTAAGTTTTTTTTTTAACTCTGGTACTCATGGAAATTTTTTTTAAGATAACCAGTGCACTGAAATTTGTAATTTGATTCAGAGCTTACATTTGAAAAATTTAAATCTGTAAATCAAACCAATTTTTTGGTCGATTAAAAAGCATTTTCCATCACGATCTCGCTTTCGCTAGCATTCCTCCTTAAAAAAATCTGGAGTGACTCCACTCGACTTTCCGAACACTTACGATTAAGATCATTACCAAGCATTTAAATAAATTTTAATCGATGAATAATTCAAATATATATACCAAAATGAAGCTCAATCGAATGTATCGTTTAAACGCTAGCGCACTTTCAAGAATTTCTCCCCATAGGCTATAATGTAAAAGGAATTTTTGGCGTAGCCCTGTAGAAAAACTATAAGTCCTATACACATCAAAATCGATACCGGTCTTACGATGGTTGTTTATAACATGTACACCCAATTTGAGCTCAATCGAATGTACCGTTTAAACGCTAGCGCACTTTCCAGAATTTTCCCCCATAGGCCATAATGTAAAAGAAATCTTTGTCGTAGCCCTGTAGAAAAACTATAAGTCTTATACACACCGAAATCAATACAGGTCTTGCGACGGTGGTTTATAACATATATACCTAATTTGAGCTCAATCTAATGTACCGTTTAAACGCTAGCGCACTTTCAAGAATTTTCCCCCATAGGCCATAATGTAAAAGAAATCTTTGTCGTAGCCCTGTAGAAAAACTATAAGTCCTATACACACCAAAATCAATACCGGTCTTGCGACGGTGGTTTATAACATATATACCCAATTTGAGCTCAATCGCATGCCCCGTTCAGGAGCTATCGTGTTCACTCACATACACACACACACACACACACACACACACACACACACACACACACACACACACACACACATACATCTCGTAAAAATAGCATAAATGAATTCAGAAGCCCTCTAAACGTGTAAATACACCAAAATCTCGAATTCGAATTTTTTCATGATTACAATACTTTCCTTACATGGTACATGTTCGGAAAGTAAAAATTGTTAATCTCTTTGCTCCCGCTGTTGCAAAAACGCAAATGTCGCGATTCCCTTTCTGTGTCTATCATTGCTTCAGACGCAAAATATAAATGAGTAAAGTTTATAAATTAATGGTCTACGTCGATACTAGTGAACGTTGTTTGCTCTATTACACAGACTAACCAAGGGACTCAGGTTGATTTAAATATATACTATGATTTATTTATTATTATTGATTTATATCTTATTAGGTTTTGAGAGCAGTGTTAAAAATAAATAACACAATAATAACACCAATATTCAGTGTGTTGCTGACTTTTAACTGCTCGCTCCATGGGAGCCCATATGATTCTTTGTTGGGGTGGGGGTAGAGATGAGTTCTTACTAAAGAAGTAATAAATTTTTCATTCAGCTTAATGTTGAAAATAAAAATTTTATCACACTCTCAAACGTATACGCCTCCCTCATTTTACAAAATAATAATTCGTGAACACCGCCTTCTTATTATTTGTGATTTGCACCACCGTATGTCCGATTCTCTCCCCCCCCCTCCCCCCAAGCAACTCAGAATATTTTTTTCTACATTTGTCGTATGAACATGTTCGAACATCTGAAACTGAAAAAATTGAACCGAATCAATTTTATTTGATTGAACAGATCGGTATTAATATGCTGGTAAATGTGCGAAGTTTATATTGCAAAATGTTTTGTTGATATAAAGTTGAAGAAACATTTCACTGAGAAAAAAATTAAAATCATCTGAATTTTATATTTAAACGGAATGGGGAAACTGGATTGATTTGCTTACGATTTATTTTACGTCTTCTTAAACCGTTGCCTGTTTTTGACATGCCATTATGCGGCATGCAGAGGCGTATTCAGTGTGTTTTATTTACATGCCACAGCAATATTTCCCACCTTTTTTTTAACACTTTCCAATTCAAACTAAAATATGTGTAATATTTCGCTTTTACTGTCTATCCGCTCTGTTACCAGTGTCGCAAATAGAATTTATATCACCCTGACTAAATTAGCCCCCCCCCCCCAATAGAACAACAATTGATTGAAATGCGTGTCTCTCTAAACATGGCGCCCGGAGCACATGGCTGTATGCAAACCCCTAACTGTAACTAACTTAGTCATCCATTGCTCCGGAAATTGACTGGAGGAAACCAAAAATGCAAATTTTAAAGCAAATAATTTTTTATAGCAAATTCAGAATGCATGAAGAATATCAGGGAAAATGCTGAATAGAAATATAAGAAAAATAAGCAATAAAGTAGAGAGATAATTTCTCTGGTAAAGAGAAAAGAAATGAAGCAGTCCGAAATTACATACATTATTAAATTTTAAATATATATTTGTATACTTACTTATGCATTAGCAGGCAGTTTCATAAATAAAAAATCAAACAATATTTTTAGACATACTTTTAGACAATATTTTTAGACATACTTTTAGAGGTACAGTTTTTCTTGGCTATGAAATATTTCTAATTCTTGGAGCGATCACCTCCCTTAACGACCGATTTTTTGCTAAACGGAGGTAGTCTGCTCCCGAGAAGTCTCACTGTATTTAGCTTCGACAATAGATGAAATTTTTTAAATGTTCAAAACATTATTTTTTAAAGTATTAGAGACCAATTATTCTTACACATTAATTTGTGTATAAGTATTCGTTAAGCCATAAATTTCAAAGGTCTGATTTCTAGACGCTTTTTTATTGAAATGAGACTTTGCCCTCCTGTATTTGTGTTTTACGTTAGTGCTAAAAGCAAGTCGCCTCCACTTTAATGAAATGTGAGTAAGTGACACAAATTCTGACTTTCTAGAAAGTTGTCACCTCGTCTTTGTATTGGATGTCACATTATAAACACCGAAATGCGCTGTGCTCTTTGCTTACAAATAACACGTGTGTTTTACTTCTAACTAAAAATCACAAAATAAAAATTTAAAAAAAAAGTTAACCGTAGAAGTTTTTTATTGTGAAGGCCTGAAAAGAATAAAATAAAAATTTATTCTTGAAAAGAAATTCTATGAGGAAATGGAATGTGCTTCAACACTAAAAATATGTTAGAAAAAATATAGATATTTAATTTTTGGCAAAAGATGAAAGCATTCAGTTGCTTTTAGTTTTTAGACATGATCGTGTTCTTTTAATAGTTTTAGTTGCATAATAGCGACATTAAATTATGAATCTTAAAAATAGAAATGATCTCAGAAGACTTATTATGGTAATATGGATTCAAGTACAATATACCAGGTTAATATATATTTCGTGTACATTAAATTAATGTTGATGTACTCATTACTTTTCAACGACCGTTTTAGAACAATTAATCCTTTGTTAATGCATCCCGCAGTAGTTTGGACACAAGAGAGTACCTGAACGTTTTTCACTTTTTTAAAACTGTTCATTAATTAACATTTTTTTTACGGTACTTTCTTTTTATAATTAGCATCACACTAGCTCATAAGCCGCATTTGCATCATTAATATGAAATACTACTTTCGGCAACTTTTGCGAATCATTATTTTGTGAATAAAGTTTCCGAATCATCTAAAACATTATCTCTTCTAGTATTGAATAACACTCTAAAAATAGAGCAAAAAGTATCTGGAAGTTCTGTTAAAACATAATTTACGAAGCCTTCCTAACCCAGAAAAATAACTTAAAGGCTTACTGAAAAGAAGAAAAAAAATACATACAAAGAAAGGAATTGAAGAACATAACGTCAGTCTCTTTTTATTATTTAGCTTAGTTTTTCTGATGCTTAATGGCAACTAGTAGCTCTAGATCTGTACATTAAAGAACTTTTTTCTACCAGAAAGGGAAATATTTATTTCTTTTGCTCTAAGAATAACAGAAAAGTTTTTTTCTTTTTTAAGGTGTTTTTTTTTCCTGACTTTATGTCTCAGATTTTAAGCACGCTGAATGAAGCAAGCTTTATAAAATATTTCAAGCTCTAATACTGGTAAAAATGTGTTTAGTAATTCAGTTAATTTGAAAATTAAAGGAAAACACATACATTTTATTTCTTTTGGGAGAAAATTTGTCAAAATGCACATAGTTAAATAAATCAACGTGAATTTATTTAAATTAATTTAAGGACGTATAAATTATTTTTGAGAAAGTTATTTAGGATATTATTAAAAGCGAGAAATGTAATATGACTTTTATAGGTGAAGTGTTCGCTTATCCATACTTTTAGAGGTACATTTGCTGAATTCTATACAAAATTTTGGTATTAGTTGGACATATAGGTTTTTTAAATTAATTTAAAGCATAAAACTAATGATGTTATTTATTCAAATATGTCTAAAACTACCTGAAGTACCTGTTATTCGCACGGAATGGAAATTGTTAAATACAAATAGATGATTTAACCTTCTGTTGCCGTATTGACATATTCAGGACAGATTCCGAAAATTAAGTAACCACAAAACTGTTTTGATAATGCAAGAGTTCGTGATTTCAAACCCAGATGTTTATTAGCAGACGGTTTTATTCTCCACTAGCTGCGTGCCCGTTCTTCGCACGGTAGGAAACGAAAAATTTCCTCACATGTGTAATTCGAATTAATTCCAGTGATGTGGAATCTAGAAAAAGCAAAATTATTTCTTGACTTAAAATTTGCGTCATATATGTAATAACCTGAGATCATTGCAATATAATGACACACACACACACACACACACACACACACACACACACACACACACACACACACACACACACACACACACACACACACACACACACACACACACACACACACACGCAAAAAAAAAACTATGTCAGCGTCATTCGGTATCAAAAAAGTAAAAATGGACCGTTTGCAGTGAACTTCTCACTTTCAAAATGTCTTATTTCCTCAGACATGCTGTCTTTTAGGTTCACGTTTTAGCGTTAAATACCTCAGACACTACATGAAATGGACATTTTTTTTTATTTTAAAAGCACGTCACTCTCTCTTGCAACCCTTTACAAAAAGAAAAGAGATAAGAGATAAGACTGCGCTATTTATAAAGGCTTTAAAATTGTTTTTCTAGATTATGCAGTTTAATTTTTCTTCTCACAAATGAATCCAGTATTTACAAAAGGAAATCGAGCCAAGCAAAGAAATCGTCTGCTCGCGGGACCTGTTTTTATTTATTTTTTTCAACTGGCAATTTTAATCATTGTTACTGTATCCATGACAACCAAACCGCAAGATATCAAACCGAAAATTATAAGAGGTGCTACTGAAATGAAAATCCTTCTTTACTTAAAAATTCCTGAAAATTCTCCTAATTTATATTTTTCCTCCGTCCTTCTTTTAAAAGTGGGCGAATTGTGTGCTCCGTCTTTTGCCCAAATATAAAAAAGTTATGACAGATAGAATTCAAGATGCAGCAGTTTAAAAAATATTTTACGAAAGTCAGCGTCAAATTTAATTTTATTTGAAAAATTCCCAAAAATCTGCAAATTATGTTACACAGTCCGAACAAACAGTTTTTAAAAGAACATTTTCTCCTCTATTCGATGATGTAATTATCGTTTTCTTGCGAGAGCAATTACCGGCGTTATTATGTATTACGCAAGAAAAATCGCTAAAAATCGGACAAAACATAAAATAAAACATTTTTTAATTCGAATTTTGAAAAAATCGCTTCGAGGTGTGTCGAGACCCGTCTTGGAGAATTTCCGTACAAAATTTGGTAGGTCTACGATCACCCGTTTCGGAGCTACGCGAGACACAGACAGACAGACAAACGGACAGTTTACACACTGTTTTATTTATATAGATCCTTTCTCCCTCCGCTGGCTGCGCCGGCACAGCCAGCTGTCGTCTAAAAAAGGGTCGCTAGATCTGTGGCACGTGATGAACGTTTCGATTGTCCGCCATCTTGCTGGTAGTTAAGTCGAGCGCTGGCAACGGCTGCCCTTTTTTCAGCATTGGGAAAGGTTTGCGCCTCAAAGGGTTAACCAATTTTATTTAAAGTATATACTTCAAAAAGTCATAAATATTCTATCAGCTGAAAAAAAAGCATCGCGTTATCCACACAGAAAAAACAGAAGAGTGTATTTTTACCTCTGTAAATGAAAATAACGTCTTCCGCATATCTGAGCAAGAGCCATATATTTATTTAAGTTCTGCCCAAGATTCTACAAACATAAAATGCAAAGCTTCACTTTATTCATATTCTTTAAATGCATTGATTCTTCATGGATGGGAAAAGAAGATTAAGGTTCCTATTGGTTTGGAAGAAAAGTTTTGTTTATGCAGGCACGAATAGTAAAAGTTTTATGTGGCGGCTTTAAAAAAAAATAATAATGACAGAAGAGAAACACCAAAGTATTTTATGTGATACACTAAGAATAGGGTCGGCAGCTGTGCGGGAAGTGGATAGTCTAATCCTGGGAACTCCCCCTGGAAGTTTAATCCCTGGAAGCAACTGGGAAGGAAAATTCTCTATCTTGTTTGTTTGTGAGAGTTTATCGAGATATGTGGCTGCTATGTGATAGGCCTACCATCTCTGTTGTTCCTTGCAATATAAGTGCCTTTTTATTTCGCAGACTGTCATTAAAAATTACAGAATAACACAGCAGAAGTACAAACACAGGGGAAGAGGAAAGTGAAAACCATGGGACTGACGGGGTTCGAAACCGAGACTTCGCCGATTTCCTCCCAGTTTTCAATGCAGTACCATAAATAAGGGTTAGGCCGCATTTGTAAACGCCAAATGAGTTGCACTCGTGCAACGAGTTTCCATCTAAGATGTTCGTAAAGGAAACTGAGTGCATTCAGTTTAAAAAATCGAACGTTCGTATACAAAACTGAGTGCAATTAGTTTCAAACGAAGTAAACCGAGAGTCATTTAGGTTGATTGAGTTTGTTGAAAAGATTACTTGCTGCACGTTGTTACTGTTTACAAATGGCGTCTGTTGTTATGAAAAGTATTTTACGTTTGCTGAAGCTGCAAATATTACTTTTTCGAGGAGGAAATTCATTCATGCGCTAGAAACTGCTACGAAGGTACATAATGTTTCAAAGGTAATCACTTACTTGTATATTTAATTTTAGTAAATTCAAAAATGCATGTTTTAGTGTTGAGATTGAAGTTGATTCAAACCGTTATTAGCGATATTTGAACTTCTTTTGCTAAATACTTTTGAAAAAATGAAGTTGAAATTTCTAAATTTTGATCTGTGCACTTCAATTATGGCCACTCTTTCTTTTAAAAAACCTGTTGATTTTATATTGAGTATGTACTAAAATCTCTCCTCAGCAAAATTAACGCATTCGCGAATTATAAACAAACACTTCTCCTAGGCGACGAAACTAAATAAACTGAAAGTGTTCGTAAAGTCCAAAAAAACTGATTACCACTGACAGCACTAATCACACGCATTCCAGTTTTCTTACGAAAAGTCGTGCAACGAGTTTGTCGTATACGAATGCGCCCTTACTTTGGCCTGCCTAAGTAACTCTAACTAAGGTGGCCAGATATTTGAAGACAGAGTGGACCTTTAGCATGGTCCTTTAGTTCCAGGCTAAAATTCGTCTGCTGGTGGTATTTTTGCTAGCCAGTTTCTAATAGACTATGATATCGTATTTCTCTTCAAACACTTTGTAACAAGAAGAACATTAATTGCTCAAAAATTATCACATTACTGCTAGAACTGTTTAAATAGTACACGGGTTACCCGGAAAGTAAATTTCCCACGGTCTGCAAAAAGGAACAAAACAACTGGAAAGATTTATTTCAAAAGATCATCAGTATTTCAGATACAGGGTGTCCTGCAGGGTTAACTAAAAATTTGAATTGTTTAGTAAAAGAGTTTGAGAAGACATAAAAATATTTACTTCATGTATAAGTACACTCGTTCTGATTTAATGCACAAGATTTTCGAAGTGCTTCCCATTACTTGCAACTATATGGCGAAGCCTAAGATCAAAGTTGTCCAAAACTGAACGAATAGTTCGCAATGTGATGGCCGAAATTTCAGCAGAAAAGGAAAATCCTCTGTTTGATGGTCAAATTCGGCATTTTACAGCTGCTTGCAAAGACGCGAACTTTTACTGAAAACTGCTTGCAATTTCGTATCTGTCTAGTGTTGCACCACAGCACAAAAATGAAAACTCGTACTAATTCAAACTCGTTTCGTAAATTGTAAGCCGCGTAGTGTTGCGTCACCAAATGCTTCGTCAGTATGACTTCCCTATAAACAGTTATTGCAGTTTCAAATTTTCGGTTAATTACTGGGTTAATTTCGGTTAATTACTGACAGAGATTGCAAACAATTGTGGCACTACTGGCTCCACTCTCAGGCGGCAGACTTCTGTGACACTGGACATCAAAAACTCATCACACGGTATGACAAGAGTCACGGTTCCAGTGAATCTCATGTTGAGAAAAGTATCTGAAATATGGCTGAATCTTTTGCAATAAATCTTTCCAAGTAAGAATGTTCTCTTTCTTTTTATTAACCGTTGTAAACTTGCTCTCCGGGTAACACCCATACCTCATACGTATAAATTTAATTTCAAGTATCTTTTTAATTTTTTATAGTGCTTAGTGATTAATAATATTTAAAACAAAATCTCATAATGCAAAGAAATTAATTTATAGAAAGTTCTTATTCGTTAACGACTAACATTCTAGCTTCCTTTGCACTAATCATAATGTTTAGAAGAAAATCATAAATTGCTGCTGGATATATATATATATATATATATATATATATATATATATATATATATATATATATATATATACTAGCTGAATGCCTCGTTCTTCGCACAGGAATGAATGGATTCTCTTTTTTATATTACGGTTTGTTGTAATTACTACTTATCATAATAAATAGATATAGCAAATTGATATCGCATAAATATTATCTGTGTTCACTAATTATGCCTAAGGATTTTCCTGTCGATTGTTTGAACCGTGAAGAAGGTAATTCGGTGCAGCTCCATCAACTATCGAAGTTTTTACAAAATGGATAGTATCAAAATATTTTCATGTTCAAATATCTATGCGTGCCAATTTTCATAGAAAACAGTTTAACGGTCAAGATACTCGGCAGCGTATACTAATTTTCACAGCTGTTAGTGGAACCATCAAGAAGTTGATTGCCGAAGTGCTATCTAGTGGCGAGTTTAAATAATAAAGTGCTGCAGTCAGGGCAGATTTGCGGAGTTGGGGGCCCTGGGCAAAAGCTTCATTAGAGGACCATCTTTCGAAAACTTTTTCAAAATTCACAAATTTTTGAACTTAAAGAACAAGTTGGGGCCCCCTTTTTGTTGGTGGCTGGGCGCTTGCCCCGAATGCCCTCCTGGAAATCAGGCCCTGGCTGCAGTGCCATCAAGGGGTGAGTACAGCCAAATGAATACTAAAAAAATATTCTCTCTGCTCAAATGTGTATCTAATTCAATTTTTATGGTGATCGGTCGAACGGCTTTGAAGTTGGTGGGCTGCATAGGCATCTAGAGGCAAATCATAGCAAAATAGATGGCGTAAAAGTATTCTCCGTGCTCAAATATCTGTGTGTACCAATTTTCATAAATCAGTTGAACGATATTTTCATAGCAAACAGTTGAACGGTACAGAAGGCGAGTTATAGCTAAACGGATGCAGCGAAAATATTTTTTTTTTGTTCACGAATTTCCATGGCGATCAGTTGAACGGACCTGAAGTTATTGGTTCGAAGTGACATCTAATGGCAAGTTATAGCAAAATGGATAACGCCAAAATATTCTCCGTGTTCAAATATCTAACTATACCAGTTTTCATAGCAATCAGTTGAACAGTCTTTATATGCTGCAGCGCTATCAAGCGACGAATTAAGTAAGAAGTTGATACTTTCAGCGCCAGCTATTGAACGGTACTTCCATAGCAAGCGGTCGAATGGAATAACTTCGATGTACTGCGGCGCCGTCTAGCGGCAAGTCATGACAAAATGGATAGTGTAAAATTATTCTCCGTGTTCAGTTATCCATACGTACCAATTTTCGGCAAAATAAGTGAAATGATATTTTCATAGTAAGTGGTTGAATAGAATTCGACATTCTGCAGCGCCACCAAGCGGCGAACTAGCGGAAAATGGATTATCATAAAAACATATTCCATGACAAAAGACCTAGGTGTACAAAATTTCATGGTGATCGGTCAAACGGTTTTGGAGTTTTTCAACGTCATACACACACACACACACATATGCATACCTGCAAACATTCATTTATATATATATAGATATAGATATATAATTATTTTATTTATTTTAAGAGCAGCCGTAAATAAAGTTCAGTTTACATTTTTTGCCATTTGCATCACTTCATTATGCGGTTGCTTTTTTTTCAGATTTTTTCTTCGAATGCCGTTAATAAGCTACGTTCACTTTAAAAAACTTCGCAGTTCCTGTAGATCTATTCAAACGCAATTTTTGTAAACAAAAAATTGGAAGCCTTTTCCTTTTATGGTCCTAAAAAACGCACTAACGATAAACTGACTTCGAGACAGACATTATAGTTTAAAGAGCATAATATATTTTCTAGAGAAGCGATTTTGACCTCTTTTTCTACCAATAAATATTTTTTAAACCGTATTTTTTGGATGGGAGAAAAATCAATTTACAAACTCTTCAAATAGTGAGTCATTCGCTATCAGGAAAATGTAGCAGGTTTACCGCTGCAAATAACTTAAAGCAGCTATTTATACGCTGATTTTTTGTTTATCACACTAAACTTTTATGGTTTACCACTAAAAAACGCGCCACAACTAAAACTAACCCGGGTAAATGTTATTTAATCTGACTGATTTATTTTAGATGATGACATTTGAAAAAAATCCTAAACTAGTTTATTTTAAAAAATCAAGATTAATTTAAACTTGTAACCCGTGCTTCTAATGAGCAATTTTTATTAATTAATTTTGGACGTAGCTAAAGCAGCAGTTGTCAGTTATACTTACACTTTTCTTTCAGAAAGAGTTACGTTTTGATAAATTTATGTTAACCCTTTGACGCTCGCGCCATGAAACCACCTAATTTCAGTGCTTTCACTGCTAGTCACAAAAGAATATGGTTAAATGGTCCCAACGCTGAAAAAGTGCAGCCGTAGTTGTACCTAATGTTGTACATAGTTGTATCTAATGTTTTAGATTCACATTTCAAAGTTTTAAAAGAATATTTGAAAATAATAAATAATAATAAATTTTTATCAGATGTAATGTTGTGTCGTGAATTCCTTTATTTACGTAGTTATGTATATATTTTTTAAATGTCTTCTTTAATTATATCAATATTTATTTTTGAGCAAAAATTTCAGAACACTAGCATCATACCATCATGCTAAATGGAAGAGAAATGATTGCCAACAAAAACATCTGATGGTATAAATATATCTAAAATCGAATAAAGATACTTGTTTCTAAAACACTTATTTCGTTAAATGTTTTAGACACAGATTTTGTGGGAACCGATGTGAATGTACGGCAGTTAGAACAGGGAGAGAGACAGATAAAAAGTAATAAAAAATCACATTTCAAAGTTTTAAAAGTATACTTCAAAATAACAACTAAAAGCATTTTTTAAAATTAACTGATTATTAGTTTTTATACTGAAAAGTAATTTTGCTTCATGTGACAACTCTAATTTCTTGCTAACTCTGTACACTTGTTGCTATGGTTAGAGTTTTACATTCGATTAGAGTCTATTTTTAGCACAACAAACTCCATTTTTATTGAATTAGTTCAGCTTATGCATTCATTCCAGACACACATTTGACTTAAACTATTTCAATGAGCTCCCAGTCTAAAAGTAAACTGCTCTAACAGTTCTTAGGAAAACATTTAATGTGACAAAACACGTATATATTTTCTCGGAAGAAGACTTAGCCCGGTTGATAAACAACAGTAAGTTGGGAAGTCGTGCTTAAAATCCCGAATCATTCTGGAAGACTAACAGATAAATTCCATTCTGTTCAATGCATATACGTTGGTGGAAATTTTATTCAATGAACGCTAGGAAAGATGAATACAGTAAAGCTTAGGTTATGGGCCATTCTAAAAGAAATTACAATTTTTACTCAAAACAAGTGTAAAGGAAGTTTGTTGTTCTGGAGTTTTAATCATTATTGTCTTGAAAAATCCTATTTTATTTTGCAAAATTTTCATACTGAATGACATAATTGCTTTTTTAACTTAATCTTGCTGTTGTGTTTCCATTCATTATGCTCATATAACGCTTGGATCAACATGACCCGAACAGGGATGAACGCGAGACGAGATGAGACCTTCAGGTGCGAGAGGAGACCACCAGGTGCGAGACAAGACTTCCATGTAAAGCTGCGAGACGAGACCACCAGGTGCGAGACAAGACTTCCATGTAAAGCTGCGAGACGAGACCACCAGGTGCGAGACAAGACTTCCACGTAAAGCTGCGAGACGAGACGAGACCGAAAGTGTTATAATAGCATGACGATGATTATTTATTTAAGATGCAAATTGGGATGAAATAGTTCGATAATAATAATATTATTATTATGTATGATAAAAACATTTCAGTTATATTATTTAATTTTCAATCGTTAATTGCATTCCATATTTTTCAAGTAACATATTCCATAATATTTTTGTATTTATATGGTTTCCTTGCAGTCAGTATGCATCATTACATAGGCCGCCCCCAGGTGATAAGTTTGTGCTGGGTAATTGCCTTAGAATGTACCGTTTAACTAAAAATGGGTGGCTATAACGTTCGCGATATGAAATAGAAACTATTATTATTATTATTATAATCATTATTTTATGAAATTAGTTTCTCTGTCTCTTATTTTAAATTAGAATCAAAATTTACAAATTTTTAAATATAAAGGATAATTTGGGCCCCCTCTTTTTTGTTGGGAGCCACGGGCGATTGCCCTGTATGCCCTGCCGGAAATCAGGCCCTGATTAGAGCCAGGAACAGACTGTACATGCACCAGCTACCATTAGTGTACATAAAGTAAATAAAAAACTTTGTAAAAAACACACATGAGATGTTAAAGGTAAGAGGATACGCACGTTTCAGCAAAAAATTGTTTTGGCCTTCATCAGTCCAAGCCCTTCGTCGCAAGCAACACAGGGAACTGAAAAGAGATAACTGTTGTAGAGTAACTGTAAAAGTAGAGATAACTGTTGTAGAGTAACTGTAAAAGAGATAACTGTTCGTGGTTTTTAATAAAAAAAAATATTGTGTTCTATTTGTTTTTTGTTATTTTGTTTTGTTCTGTTTTCTCTTCTTTGTGTGTGTGTTTGTATTCGTGTGTTCCTTTTTTTATTATTATTTTATTTATTTATTTATTTATTCCTTTTTTATTTCTGTATTTTTGTGCTTCTTTCCTTTCCCTTATTTTATTTATATATTTTTTCTCCCCTCTCCGTGGTTTTGTTCGACTTTTCTTTGCCCCTTGTGGCAACATCTTGCTTGTTTATCTCTTTTCAGTTCCCTGTGTTGCTTGCGACGAAGGGCTTGGACTGATGAAGGCCAAAACAATTTTTGGCTGAAACGTGCGTATCCTCTTACCTTTAACATCTTATGTGTGTTTTTTTACAAAGATTTTTATTTACTTTATTGTTTAACACCAGTATTTTGAGTGTTTTTTCCGTCATTAGTGTTCATAGTCACATAGCAATCCAATCGAGAGAGGTTTTCACCCTCCAAAGCATTGGCCATGCCGGTGCTGCTTTAGTTTCTGTGTCCTTATGGGAGCGAAGTTCTTCAAGTATTTGTTCATTCCTTTCTTCAATTAAATTTGATGATGGAAATATTCGTATACGTAAGTAAAATATACCTTCTTTTCTGGAGTTCATAGGGGGAGTAATAACTCAGATTTCTTAGAGTTTGCGATGTTGTTGCTTTTCATGTTTGTGCTTAGCTCAACTCAAGATAAATGAAAGCAAATAATAAAATTTGAATAAATTAAAAAAGATATATATAGAGAGAGAAGTAAGCAATGATAAATAGTCCTGCATTAATAAATCCTGCAGCTGTTTCATCAGAAGAGACAATCTGAACGCCCCCCCCCCCTTTTAAAAGTCTAAATGCTCGCCGCTCCTATTGGTGCGGTCCCTTTTCCTTTAAGGCCAAGTCAATATTCTAGGTGTTCTTGTTTATAGTTAATCGCAACTATTAAAGTTATTGCAAAACCACATCACAGTTGAACAAAAACTGTTCGTGTGAAATAGGGAGGGATGCGAGACGCGAGAAATCCCAGATTGCCTCTCATTCAGGCAGTCTCGTGACAGGCAATTTTTTTGCGAGACGAAATAGGAAATATTTTGCGAGACGAGACAGAGTCTTTTCTAGAGCGAGAATTTCTTGTCTTGCATTAATTTACGATACGAATTACTTTTCAATCAGAATTGCAGTGCTATATTTGATGTGGTATGCCATCCTGAGAAGGGAGAGGTGCACTTTGCCTGAAGCCTCTACTGTTTAACTTGCGTCTTTGTTAACGTTCCTGGTATACTTTCAGCACTCTATAATACACACAAAGACGTAACATTTAAAATTGCGACAGCACGAGAGATATACGAAACACACAAAGGAGAGGATAAACAAAGAAACTGAAAGCAAGAAAGAAAAGGGTTGAAGACAAAATAATAAGTAAACAGAGGAAAGGCGGTACGGTAAGTCAAAAGCCTGACCATATTCAGATGGTGCCCAGGGGCAGTAACTTTGGGGCCCCTCTTAGTATCACAAGCATTTTAACCCATTTTTGACCGCTGTTGAGTTTCGCAAAAGATTTTTTAAGATTTCCTAAATTGAATTTTAAAATTACTTCCATATATTTGAGCAAGATTATACATTTAAAAATTATTTTTATTTTAATATTTGTAACCAATTTGTATCCTTAGCTCTTATGGACCAAAAGTCAGGGATGGTTTTTATATGACACACGTTTTCAGGGATGGCTATTAAATGACACTCCTGTTCGTACTTTGAAATTTCATTTTAAGAAACGATAAAACTATAATATAATACTTCAATTATCCTTTATAAAAGAAAATATGTTTATAATAATTACAGAATATTTTTTTTTTCAAAGAAACCATTCATTTATTTAGCGCAGAGTAATCGTTGCTTGTAAATAAAAACCAAAGGAATTCATTTTTTTTTTTTTTTTTTTAGAGAACTTCTTTTCAGAACATTCTTTTAATTAGCCTCCTCCCCCTCCAACTGATCACTGATGTCAACATAGATATTCGGTTTCATAGTTCTGATAACTGTTTTTTTTTTTTTTTTTTTTTTTTTTGTAAATTTTTGATAGCTTAAAAATGAGGTTTTAATTACATGTGAGTTTTAATGTCTAATTCATATTTACGCTTAATCCAGAATTATGAATCAGTTATTCATGTATGCTATCATTATTTTTTCATGGAAATAATTTTAAACTTATTTAGAATGTTTGTCTATAATTATTACATTTTTTCGAATAGTTGACGCAAGTATGCTTACTTTGATATTTTATGCTCTAATTGTGTACTGAATAATTTCAATTTTTTTTTACTTATATTTATTGGCTACGTTTCATCAAAATGGATGAATACGTATGTAATTAAATCTTATGGATATTTCATATCTTTCTCTTAAAAAATAATATTTATAAATAAAATGTTTCATCAGTTATTAAAAATGCTTCTTTCACCATAAGCCACACCAAAACTATGCCAAGCTAACCAAATGAATGATCTACTGGAGCGATTTCGCTTGTACAAAGCTGGGTCTCAGCCGAGCATTCAGTGATCCATGTAGAAAAACAACCCAGGTCACAAGTCTTCTCTGATGTCTCTTCTTTTTGATGGTGTGAATGAGCAGGTTAAACTCGGGTTCCCGATTAAATATGAAAGCCATATTTCATACACTAAAATGAGAGGGGGGGATAAGCAGGCTTCACTATAATTATCCCGTCCCCAATTGAAACTTTTATGAATTCACTGTTCCGCACATTCTGGCCACTTAATTAGATTAAAATTTCATTTGAGGAACATGTCCTGAGTTCTGCATCATTGCTAACAAAATTCAAAGCTTTATGTACTTTCAAAAGCAAATGAAACTCCCATCAACCTTACATATTACATTTACGCAGTTCCGGAAATAAATGAATAAAAACAATTATTCTTTCGGTGTCATGTCACAGTAGTAAGGAAATAAGAGTTCACCCCATGCGGTACCATGTTAATTCTGCGGTACGCTGCACAAGTGCTTTCCCTGGGTCGAGAGAGAGAGGGGGGCGTGGTCGGACCGGATGTGGGGAGCGGATGCTAAGACCGGATGTTCGAAGGACTGATAAGAATTTTTTTCCTTTTTTTCAAATAAGGGGACTTGTAATTTTTCAGACTTTAACAATTTTTTCAAATAAGGGGACTTGGAAAAATTTTCAGATTGTGATGCATTCTCTCATGAAAAATAAGGGACTTTAACATTTAGTATCAAAATAAGAGACTTTGACATAATTTTAAATAAGCTATACTTTATGAATTAAACCTGAAATAAAAAATATTATTATAAAATGAGGACCCACCAGCCGCCCGGTAGAACTCGTCTACCGCCTCATTTCAAATAAAAAGTCTTACTGTGCCTTTCCCCATCACGCTAGCCTCGCATGAATGGAGACAGGGCGTAGCACAGAGGATGCGTTGTTGTTTTTGTTTCTTTAAATAATAATTAACTATGTGGAGCAAAGAAACGTACAACATCCCCAGGAGGCCTACGAACTTTAATTTTAAGTTAATAATTAATTTTACAACAAATATTTTTTAATCAAGAGTAATTTATTTTTATTATTATTTTTTTAACCAACAGTTTTAATTTTAAGTGAAATAATTTTACAACAAATATTTTTTAATTAATTTTACAACAAATATTTTTTTACAACAAATATTTTTTTAACCAAGTTTTAATTCTTAGTTAAATAATTTTACAACAAATATTTTTTACCAAGTTTTAATTTTACAACAAATATTTTTTAAAGTTTTAATTTTAAGTTATATAATTTTACAACAAATATTTTTTTAATCAAGAGTTTTAATTTTAAGTTAAATAATTTTACAACAAATATTTTTTTAATCAAGTGTTTTTATTTATCAAGAAAAAAAATTTAATCAAGAGTTTTAATTTTTTGTATACCGTATTTTTGTTAAGTAGCCGTTTAACATTAAAGTAAGGTTTAGGATACCCATACATTTTCTACAAATTTAATCTACTGTTAGGCAAGTGAGAAAATTATACCATAGAAAGATTTTTACAAATAATGATATAGTCTTATTTTCTATTGCGAGAAAAATCACTTTAGCCATATATCCCAAAAAACTCAAGTTTTTGTATACGAAATGTATGAATACTCAAAGTATTTATCCGTGAATACGCGTTAGAACCCCTTAGAAAGTCCTCCTACCAAGGCACCCCTCATCCTAGGCAGATACCCCGCGTGCAGGTTTGCCTTAAAACACAAACAAACAAACAAAGTATTTATCTAAACATTTTTTCTTACCAACACATTTTTGATAAATTTTAGGAAGCGATTATACTAGTTTATATTTTCTATAGATCAATTAGAGAAAAAATTGCATTTTTAGTAATCCTGCAAAACTTTTTTACTGTATATCACAAGTAGGGTAACTTGATTTATAGAATTTCAATACGATACGAGTTAGATTGTTTATGTGCAACACTAATTTCAGTTTGACTATGAAAGCATAATTTTATACATGTATCAAGCTTTTGAGTGGTATGCACTTAACCTATTTTATAGAAAGGCGAGTATAACTAGCACAAACTTTTAGACTGGGTAATATTATTGTTAGAAAGTTGAACTATTGAAGATAAAAATTGAAGATTCGTTTTAGCACAGTTTTATATCGCATGTACATAAAATATCTTTCAATACTTAGATAAAATGATAGTTTTAATCGCAAATCATTACTTGAACTAAAAAAAATACAAGGTTTTTACTTACGTTTAGCCACATCTTGCGAAATCTTCTAGTCTCTGGACAAAGTACCAACATCTATACGGCTAGCAAGACCGGAACATAGAGAAATGATTTAAAATACATTATCCCTAATTCCCGGTCCAACTAGCACATGTTCATTACTTCTTTTTGTCTTCATATGCTGAAATAGGTATATTATTTTGACACTAAAAAAAAAATAACACATTTGAAGATATTAAATGCTTTAAAAGTAATTTTTTTTTTCTTATAACAATTTACCAGATTCACAATGCTATTTTATGTAGGATGATATTAGTTAGCAAGCGAAAATGTAATCTTAATTAGAATTTACTGAAATACCATGCATGCCTTATTTTCTATTAGGAGAAAGCCCTCAAATCCCAGTTTTCGTATACAAACTGCTTAAAGTACTTCTACCGATAATGCCTATTGCTATTAATTACACTTAAAATTTTGCAAAACACCAAAATACAGAAAAACATACATTAACAGTAACCAAAAAAAAAAAAAAAAAAAAAAAAAAAATCATACTTAAAATTACAACATAAAATCATACTTAAAACTACAGCACATCAAAAGTGGAAAATATAATTACCAAACTATAAGAACCACATAATTATTTTCAATTAGAATTACGGTATCAACTTATATGTAACTAAAATAATAGAAAATATTACACTTACCCTGTACTTGTACACGCGAGAGGCGAAAATAATAAAAATATTTAAATAATTCGCAAATATATCCACAGCATAAGTGGAGCACATGCATGTGATATCCCTAGTACAGCTGATAAGAAATTTAGAGATAAGAAAGTGCCTTGAGGCTCTACAGAGCCGGTACAATAACAATAGGCCAGTTTGCCGATAAGATAAACTCATGGAGGCTGTTAGGGGTATGCAATTGGGGACACGTGTTTCATTCTACGTTCAAAAATGGGGACTTATGGATTAAGATCATGTTAGATTAAAGCCATTTAAATAAAAATCTATCCTTTTTGTAAACATGGGCATTATATCCTAAATTAAAATATCAAAGTTAAGCTACAACGATTAATATATTTTACGTAGTTTAGGAAACTAATGAATCATTAAATTAATTTCTGTGAAACAATTAGCAAAGAGCATTATACTAAAGCATTAAAGCAAATTATTTTTGTTAAGTTTTGATAAATAACAGTAATAAATTATAGGCATTGCAGATGAATGAGTATTCACGTATTAAATAGGAATTAAAATTATTGTTTAAAACAATTTTTAGAATAATAAACTAAAATTTTTATTTAATAAAGTCATAAACTAAAATTATTAATGAAAACTTGTTAATAAATTAAACATATCAAAATTTTTACACTCAGTTTTTTTATATACTTAAATTTTACAAAGACATCCTTTTAATAAATTCATAAACTAAAACAATTTTTACAATAATAAACTAAAATTTTTATTTAATAAAGTCATAAACTGAAATTATTAATGAAAACTTGCTAATGAATTAAACTGATTACTCTAAAAGATAGCTAATCACAACATATATCAGAAAAAATATAAGCAATTATAATACCTGAAAAATACTGGACAACACTCTTGTTGCATGCGGACAAAACATCTGTTTGCACGGCTAAAGAATTCTTAGGTATCCGTTGCAGGAGACCTTACCTACGCCCAACCTACAAACTCTACAAATTTAACGGCAACTGATTTTCTCTTATCAGGTATCACAGATCAGATAAGAGATAAGGAAGTGACATGCGCAGAAGACACGTGATAGTGACGTGTGCAAATCTGTGTTGATTTAATATCCGCTAGGTTCGTTGGCAGGATGTGCTATTTACATTGAGTGGCAACTCTCTGTAACAGGCTAAGACAAGTTAGATGATGCAATATCTACTGGGTTGAGAAAGTTTTATGGTAGAGGGCGCTTGGGTAATCACGTGATTTTTTAAAGAACCAGTAAAGACATTTTAGTTAGATAAAGTGGTCAGGTGTGTGTTGCGAGACTCCCTTTGCACTGTGTGCGCCTATACTTAAGACGTGTGTTTTAATTGATTTTTCGCCGAGTTTCAAAAATGTCTTTGCTTGAATCGATCGAAAATAACTTTAACATTGAATACACTCCCGAGTTTTATACTCAAAGTGATGCTGATGTGTTGCTGCAAGAAATAATACAATTATTGCCTTTAGATGTAAAGCCTCTGCAAAGTATTGAAAAGAAAATTTCCCCCGAGTTTTATACTGAAAGTGATGTTGACTTGCTACAGCAAGAATTGTTTCAATTACCCCTGCAAAGTAGTGAAAAGAAAATTTCCTCGACCCGTAAAGTAATTACTTTTGCTGATGAAGGAATCAATTACAGTTTACCTGGAGCAACAGTCTCTGTTTACTCTTGGATACCCATTTTGCAAAAAATACGTGAAGATCTACAGAAAGTGACAAATTATGAATTTAATATGGTGCAAGTGAACTTTGGCTCTGAAGAACAACCTAAAATTGAAGACGGCAACTACGAAGATTTTAATCTAGACCTATCATCAGGTGTATGCATTCTAAGTTTCGGATCTAAACGAACTTTGGATTTTAAACCAGCGAACTGTGAAACCGCTACCATTAAATTAGAACATGGCTCAATGTGTAAGATATATCCCCCAACCAACAAACTTTTAACGCATGGTATTCCTTCTGAACCTTATGTGACAGACCCGCACATTAACCTTACATTTGCCAAAATGTACATTTATGAGCCTTCCCCGAAAAGGGCAAAGTTGGACAATTGGACGGACGATCTTTACCATAGCTTATATGCTTCTGTAAATAGTACATGGCACTTGGAAAGACTTATCTACGTTTCACTTCACGATGAAAGAACTGACTTGAAGATCCATATTAGACAATTTATTCAGAATGCCCAATTAGACTATATACCAACCGGTCAGGGAGTCGTGATGAACCCTTCCACATGGATCGAATTTATTGTAAAACTATTAGATTTTAATATAGGTCATAGCAATAGCTCTTTTATTTGTAATAATCAATTATCTGTATTTAAAGATGATGGAAAATGCATCTTACAACAAATTTACAAAACCGGAGATTCATTCACGTTAAATCCAATTTCCTTAACACTTTTAAATGATCAAGTAAAAAAACTTTGCGAAATGAGAAATGAAATATTGGAATGCATTTTAAAAACGCTATATACGACGACCCTGCCTCATTTAATTTTAAAATTAAAGCCGCAAAAATGTAACCGCGAACCCCATTATACTTATGATGAGGCTAAACAACAATTAATGGATATAGTACATCAGGAAATTTTTAAAAACATAGGCCGGGTTCAAGATCATTCTTCGCAAAGGATACATGCCTGTTCGAATAGAACACATGTTGATGAGAGAGAGGGTCTTATAAGTAGTAAAGCATGGTTTATGGTCGACATGTCGTATATTGCAAGAGAGATATGCGAGAACAAATGTACTTGTCATTATGACGGAGAATTTTTTTCAAACATTTTCATTGAAGACTATATGAAGTATCTTCAAAATGTGCTATTTAATACATTTTTTCAACCGTTTTCAGATTTTACTAATTCTAAGGATCGCAAAACATATGTAATTATGTGATGTTATTGGTGTATAACTAGTATTGCGATTGTAAAAAAATATATTAAAACCATTGTGATTATGTAGAAAAGGTATGCTTGCTTCTACAACAGTAAGATTTTACTGACTTATGCATGCTTAGTTATAGAATACTCATTGAAAAGTTATTTTCTTAATTGTGTAAATAGTTTGTGTAATTTAAAATATATTTTTGTAAATAAATAAGTTTACATATGCAAAACTTTTCTGTGTTTTCTTCATGTGTATGTGTGTGTGTTGATTACTTGCAAAATAAAAATCTATAAAATTTTACTGAAGCAAAAAGTGGTAAAGTTAGCATACTTGGTCACGATTTAAGGTTCTCGTTTTATACTTATCTTTTATACACTACAAGGTAGAAAGTTAGAAATTTAACAAAATTTATTGAAGCATGTACTATGGAAACATTAATCTACTACATAGAAATAAAATGTTTTGATTAAAATCATAAACTTAAGTGTGATAGGTAAATTGTGTTACATGAGAATTCCCAAAGTACTAATTTTTTATAAAATGAACTTAGCTAAAAAAGTTAGTTTCCATAATTTTATAACTTAATCGATTTTACAGGTTTTTCAAAAATAAAGTTAAGTGAGATAAAGAAACTTAGTATTTTTAAATAAAGATTTTTTAGGTGTTCTTTAATGTAAAGATCTTACCATATTTTACTTGAAGTAACAGAATATTTTAAATCAGACACTAGGTTTTTAAAACATTAGAGTATTAACTTAGCATATTTTTATAATTTTTATTAAGCAATGGGCTTGAATATTTTTATGAGAAATATCAACTAAGTGCACATGTTACACATTTTAGTGATTGAGATGGTTATGCTTACAAATTTTAAATAAATATGCTCTTACTTTTATACATGTTACTTGTTCAAACTAAGTATACTTTTGATTTGTATACGTTTATGAGTTCTCATAAGTTATGAAATTATTTCTCGAAAGGAACTTAGCTAATAGAACTTTGTAAATTTCGTAGAAGTAGTATGCTTAACATGTTTTTGATAAAATGGATTTAAATGTGGTACAGAAATGATCAGCTATTTTCGCATAGATGTATAAACTTATCTTTATGTAAACCTTAACTAATTAAAAGTAATATAATTTATGTCTGTACAAAGTGAGGGACTTAGACTATTTTTCAGAATTATCAAGTAAAGGGTTTTACAAAATACTTAGTAAACTGCATTAATAGATTGTAAGTTGTAATTTTTTCTTTTAGAAGTTTTGCACATTGGTATATTTTATGTTCTGATAAGTCGTTGAATATGTTCTTGAAATAAACTAACATATCTGTACTTTGAAAATTTTATAGAAGTGACGAACTTTGATATTTTTAGAATGTTACGAACTTGATACATTTTTTCTGAAGTGCTAGATATGTGAAATTGTCTTTTTAGAAACATTGAATTATTCAACTTAGTGCATTTCAGCTACTCTTTCAAGATAACGGACTTAGAATTTTTTACAAATAGCAAGCTAGTAACATGCTAAACATGCTTCTTGCAAATATTTTTAAATACCGTTCTTAAAAATCACAGTCTCTACTTAATTTATTATATTTTAATTTGTTTATTTCTTTTTAGTAGTTACAACTTTGTTAATTTTTAAGAACGGTATTTAAAAATATTTGCAAGAAGCATGTTTAGCATGTTACTAGCTTGCTATTTGTAAAAAATTCTAAGTCCGTTATCTTGAAAGAGTAGCTGAAATGCACTAAGTTGAATAATTCAATGTTTCTAAAAAGACAATTTCACATATCTAGCACTTCAGAAAAAATGTATCAAGTTCGTAACATTCTAAAAATATCAAAGTTCGTCACTTCTATAAAATTTTCAAAGTACAGATATGTTAGTTTATTTCAAGAACATATTCAACGACTTATCAGAACATAAAATATACCAATGTGCAAAACTTCTAAAAGAAAAAATTACAACTTACAATCTATTAATGCAGTTTACTAAGTATTTTGTAAAACCCTTTACTTGATAATTCTGAAAAATAGTCTAAGTCCCTCACTTTGTACAGACATAAATTATATTACTTTTAATTAGTTAAGGTTTACATAAAGATAAGTTTATACATCTATGCTAAAATAGCTGATCATTTCTGTACCACATTTAAATCCATTTTATCAAAAACATGTTAAGCATACTACTTCTACGAAATTTACAAAGTTCTATTAGCTAAGTTCCTTTCGAGAAATAATTTCATAACTTATGAGAACTCATAAACGTATACAAATCAAAAGTATACTTAGTTTGAACAAGTAACATGTATAAAAGTAAGAGCATATTTATTTAAAATTTGTAAGCATAACCATCTCAATCACTAAAATGTGTAACATGTGCACTTAGTTGATATTTCTCATAAAAATATTCAAGCCCATTGCTTAATAAAAATTATAAAAATATGCTAAGTTAATACTCTAATGTTTTAAAAACCTAGTGTCTGATTTAAAATATTCTGTTACTTCAAGTAAAATATGGTAAGATCTTTACATTAAAGAACACCTAAAAAATCTTTATTTAAAAATACTAAGTTTCTTTATCTCACTTAACTTTATTTTTGAAAAACCTGTAAAATCGATTAAGTTATAAAATTATGGAAACTAACTTTTTTAGCTAAGTTCATTTTATAAAAAATTAGTACTTTGGGAATTCTCATGTAACACAATTTACCTATCACACTTAAGTTTATGATTTTAATCAAAACATTTTATTTCTATGTAGTAGATTAATGTTTCCATAGTACATGCTTCAATAAATTTTGTTAAATTTCTAACTTTCTACCTTGTAGTGTATAAAAGATAAGTATAAAACGAGAACCTTAAATCGTGACCAAGTATGCTAACTTTACCACTTTTTGCTTCAGTAAAATTTTATAGATTTTTATTTTGCAAGTAATCAACACACACACATACACATGAAGAAAACACAGAAAAGTTTTGCATATGTAAACTTATTTATTTACAAAAATATATTTTAAATTACACAAACTATTTACACAATTAAGAAAATAACTTTTCAATGAGTATTCTATAACTAAGCATGCATAAGTCAGTAAAATCTTACTGTTGTAGAAGCAAGCATACCTTTTCTACATAATCACAATGGTTTTAATATATTTTTTACAATCGCAATACTAGTTATACACCAATAACATCACATAATTACACATGTTTTGCCATCCTTAGAATTAGTAAAATCTGAAAACGGTTGAAAAAATGTATTAAATAGCACATTTTGAAGATACTTCATATAGTCTTCAATGAAAATGTTTGAAAAAAATTCTCCGTCATAATGACAAGTACATTTGTTCTCGCATATCTCTCTTGCAATATACGACATGTCGACCATAAACCATGCTTTACTACTTATAAGACCCTCTCTCTCATCAACATGTGTTCTATTCGAGCAAGCATGTATCCTTTGCGAAGGATGATCTTGAACCCGGCCTATGTTTTTAAAAATTTCCTGATGTACTATATCCATTAATTGTTGTTTAGCCTCATCATAAGTATAATGGGGTTCGCGGTTACATTTTTGCGGCTTTAATTTTAAAATTAAATGGGGTAGGGTCGTCGTATATAGCGTTTTTAAAATGCATTCCAATATTTCATTTCTCATTTCGCAAAGTTTTTTTACTTGATCATTTAAAAGTGTTAAGGAAATTGGATTTAACGTGAATGAATCTCCGGTTTTGTAAATTTGTTGTAAGATGCATTTTCCATCATCTTTAAATACAGATAATTGATTATTACAAATAAAAGAGCTATTGCTATGACCTATATTAAAATCTAATAGTTTTACAATAAATTCGATCCATGTGGAAGGGTTCATCACGACTCCCTGACCGGTTGGTATATAGTCTAATTGGGCATTCTGAATAAATTGTCTAATATGGATCTTCAAGTCAGTTCTTTCATCGTGAAGTGAAACGTAGATAAGTCTTTCCAAGTGCCATGTACTATTTACAGAAGCATATAAGCTATGGTAAAGATCGTCCGTCCAATTGTCCAACTTTGCCCTTTTCGGGGAAGGCTCATAAATGTACATTTTGGCAAATGTAAGGTTAATGTGCGGGTCTGTCACATAAGGTTCAGAAGGAATACCATGCGTTAAAAGTTTGTTGGTTGGGGGATATATCTTACACATTGAGCCATGTTCCAATTTAATGGTAGCGGTTTCACAGTTCGCTGGTTTAAAATCCAAAGTTCGTTTAGATCCGAAACTTAGAATGCATACACCTGATGATAGGTCTAGATTAAAATCTTCGTAGTTGCCGTCTTCAATTTTAGGTTGTTCTTCAGAGCCAAAGTTCACTTGCACCATATTAAATTCATAATTTGTCACTTTCTGTAGATCTTCACGTATTTTTTGCAAAATGGGTATCCAAGAGTAAACAGAGACTGTTGCTCCAGGTAAACTGTAATTGATTCCTTCATCAGCAAAAGTAATTACTTTACGGGTCGAGGAAATTTTCTTTTCACTACTTTGCAGGGGTAATTGAAACAATTCTTGCTGTAGCAAGTCAACATCACTTTCAGTATAAAACTCGGGGAAATTTTCTTTTCAATACTTTGCAGAGGCTTTACATCTAAAGGCAATAATTGTATTATTTCTTGCAGCAACACATCAGCATCACTTTGAGTATAAAACTCGGGAGTGTATTCAATGTTAAAGTTATTTTCGATCGATTCAAGCAAAGACATTTTTGAAACTCGGCGAAAAATCAATTAAAACACACGTCTTAAGTATAGGCGCACACAGTGCAAAGGGAGTCTCGCAACACACACCTGACCACTTTATCTAACTAAAATGTCTTTACTGGTTCTTTAAAAAATCACGTGATTACCCAAGCGCCCTCTACCATAAAACTTTCTCAACCCAGTAGATATTGCATCATCTAACTTGTCTTAGCCTGTTACAGAGAGTTGCCACTCAATGTAAATAGCACATCCTGCCAACGAACCTAGCGGATATTAAATCAACACAGATTTGCACACGTCACTATCACGTGTCTTCTGCGCATGTCACTTCCTTATCTCTTATCTGATCTGTGATACCTGATAAGAGAAAATCAGTTGCCGTTAAATTTGTAGAGTTTGTAGGTTGGGCGTAGGTAAGGTCTCCTGCAACGGATACCTAAGAATTCTTTAGCCGTGCAAACAGATGTTTTGTCCGCATGCAACAAGAGTGTTGTCCGGTATTTTTCAGGTATTATAATTGCTTATATTTTTTCTGATATATGTTGTGATTAGCTATCTTTTAGAGTAATCAGTTTAATTCATTAGCAAGTTTTCATTAATAATTTCAGTTTATGACTTTATTAAATAAAAATTTTAGTTTATTATTCTAAAAATTGTTTTAAACAATAATTTTAATACCTATTTAATACGTGAATACTCATTCATCTGCAATGCCTATAATTTATTACTGTTATTTATCAAAACTTAACAAAAATAATTTGCTTTAATGCTTTAGTATAATGCTCTTTGCAAATTGTTTCACAGAAATTAATTTAATGATTCATTAGTTTCCTAAACTACGTAAAATATATTAATCGTTGTAGCTTAACTTTGATATTTTAATTTAGGATATAATGCCCATGTTTACAAAAAGGATAGATTTTTATTTAAATGGCTTTAATCTAACATGATCTTAATCCATAAGTCCCCATTTTTGAACGTAAAATGAAACACGTGTCCCCAATTGCATACCCCTAACAGCCTCCATGAGTTTATCTTATCGGCAAACTGGCCTATTGTTATTGTACCGGCTCTGTAGAGCCTCAAGGCACTTTCTTATCTCTAAATTTCTTATCAGCTGTACTAGGGATATCACATGCATGTGCTCTACTTATGCTGTTGATATATTTGCGAATTATTTAAATATTTTTATTATTTTCGCCTCTCGCGTGTACAAGTACAGGGTAAGTGTAATATTTTCTATTATTTTAGTTACATATAAGTTGATACCGTAATTCTAATTGAAAATAATTATGTGGTTCTTATAGTTTGGTAATTATATTTTCCACTTTTGATGTGCTGTAGTTTTAAGTATGATTTTATGTTGTAATTTTAAGTATGATTTTTTTTTTTTTTTTTTTGGTTACTGTTAATGTATGTTTTTCTGTATTTTGGTGTTTTGCAAAATTTTAAGTGTAATTAATAGCAATAGGCATTATCGGTAGAAGTACTTTAAGCAGTTTGTATACGAAAACTGGGATTTGAGGGCTTTCTCCTAATAGAAAATAAGGCATGCATGGTATTTGTATTTCAGTAAATTCTAACTAAGATTAAATTTTCGCTTGCTAACTAATTTCATCCTACATAAAATAGCATTGTGAATCTGGTAAATTGTTATAAGAAAAAAAAATTACTTTTAAAGCATTTAATATCTTCAAATGTGTTATTTTGTTTTTAGTGTCAAAATAATATACCTATTTCAGCATATGAAGACAAAAAGAAGTAATGAACATGTGCTAGTTGGACCGGGAATTAGGGATAGTGTATTTTAAATCATTTCTGTATGTTCCGGTCTTGCTAGCCGTATAGATGTTGGTACTTTGTCCAGAGACTAGAAGATTTCGCAAGATGTGGCTAAACGTAAGTAAAAACCTTGTATTTTTTTTAGTTCAAGTAATGATTTGCGATTAAAACTATCATTTTATCTAAGTATTGAAAGATATTTTATGTACATGCGATATAAAACTGTGCTAAAACGAATCTTCAATTTTTATCTTCAATAGTTCAACTTTCTAACAATAATATTACCCAGTCTAAAAGTTTGTGCTAGTTGTACTCGCCTTTCTATAAAATAGGTTAAGTGCATACCACTCAAAAGCTTGATACATGTATAAAATTATGCTTTCATAGTCAAACTGAAATTAGTGTTGCACATAAACAATCTAACTCGTATCGTATTGAAATTCTATAAATCAAGTTACCCTACTTGTGATATACAGTAAAAAAGTTTTGCAGGATTACTAAAAATGCAATTTTTTCTCTAATTGATCTATAGAAAATACACTGCTGGCCACCCAAATCGCAACACCAAGAAAAACAAGAGATATCACAACAAAATTTATTGTGTAGATAACATGTTGACCAAGTAACAAATGATTAAATTTACAGCATTCTATGAAGCGTGGTTCCTGCCAAAATCAGTACCCAGAGTAGCCGCCGTTGTTGGAGATCACAGCTGCCACACGCCTCGGCATTGATTCAAAGAGACTTTGAATGTGTTCTTGGGGTACAGCAGACCAAGCAGCTTCCACACGTTGCCAAAGTTGATCTGGTGTGACAGCTGGGGATGAACTCTGGGTCAGTCGTTGAGCAACCATGGACCACATGTTTTCTATCGGCGAAAGATCCGGAGAGCGCGCCGGCCAGGGAAGCAATTCAATCTGGTGATTGACGAAGAACCCTTGGACAATGCGTGCCACGTGTGGCCGTGCATTATCCTGCTGAAATATGGCTGTTGGCAAGCCCTGAAGGTAAGAAAGGACAACTGGCTCCAACACCTCGGAGATGTAGCGCTGGCTGGTTAAAGTACCGGCAATGCGTACTAGAGGAGTGCGAGAGAGATATCCGATACCGCCCCATACCATAATACCCGGTGCAGGACCAGTGTGACGGTGCATAATGCAGCTGTTCAGCATCCTCTCTCCACGGTGTCTCCAGACTCGAATCCGACCGTCGTGGTGTTGCATACAGAAGCGTGACTCGTCAGTAAAGAGAATTTCATTCCATTCTGTCGTCCACATCCTTCTTTCATCGCACCATTGGCGGCGGAGACGTCTGTGGTTCCGCGTCAGAGGTAGACAAAGCAACGGACGTCTTGCGGACAGACCATTCTGCTGTAAACGACGTCGAATGGTACGCGCAGACACTGGATGATGCGTTACAGACTGAATCTGCTGTGATATGGTTCGTGATGTGACTGAGCGGTCCGTCACTGCCATGCGTACAATCTGCCTGTCATCACGTGACGTGGTGCACTGAGGTCGATGCGGTCGATCACGTCTGTCCGTCGTACCCTCCTGCACCCAACGATCACATATCCGCATCACAGTTGTTTGGTTTCGTCCAATACGACGACCGATTTCCCTGAAAGATAACCCACAATCTCGGTATGCCACTATCCTTCCTCTGTCAAACTCGGATGCTTGATCAAAAGATGATCGTTGTTTCCTACGAGGCATAATTTATCGTTTTTTTGAAAAAAAAGCAAGAAAAACACAATTGCTGTACTTGAAACCGTCGAAATCTCCAAGCCTTAAATAGCGCTTTGAGGTGGCACCACAGGCGCGCTTGATGTGCGTCTGCGCTGAAATTCTAATCATTTGCATATCTCACCTCAGCTAATGCATGTTGTAAATTTCATATTATTTGCATGCTTCCTTCAGGGTGTTGCATTTACGATGGCCAGCAGTGTATAAACTAGTATAATCGCTTCCTAAAATTTATCAAAAATGTGTTGGTAAGAAAAAATGTTTAGATAAATACTTTGTTTGTTTGTTTGTGTTTTAAGGCAAACCTGCACGCGGGGTATCTGCCTAGGATGAGGGGTGCCTTGGTAGGAGGACTTTCTAAGGGGTTCTAACCCGTATTCACGGATAAATACTTTGAGTATTCATACATTTCGTATACAAACCTTGAGTTTTTTGGGATATATGGCTAAAGTGATTTTTCTCGCAATAGAAAATAAGACTATATCATTATTTGTAAAAATCTTTCTATGGTATAATTTTCTCACTTGCCTAACAGTAGATTAAATTTGTAGAAAATGTATGGGTATCCTAAACCTTACTTTAATGTTAAACGGCTACTTAACAAAAATACGGTATACAAAAAATTAAAACACTTGATTAAATTTTTTTTCTTGATAAATAAAAACACTTGATTAAAAAAATATTTGTTGTAAAATTATTTAACTTAAAATTAAAACTCTTGATTAAAAAAATATTTGTTGTAAAATTATATAACTTAAAATTAAAACTTTAAAAAATATTTGTTGTAAAATTAAAACTTGGTAAAAAATATTTGTTGTAAAAAAAATATTTGTTGTAAAATTAATTAAAAAATATTTGTTGTAAAATTATTTCACTTAAAATTAAAACTGTTGGTTAAAAAAATAATAATAAAAATAAATTACTCTTGATTAAAAAATATTTGTTGTAAAATTAATTATTAACTTAAAATTAAAGTTCGTAGGCCTCCTGGGGATGTTGTACGTTTCTTTGCTCCACATAGTTAATTATTATTTAAAGAAACAAAAACAACAACGCATCCTCTGTGCTACGCCCTGTCTCCATTCATGCGAGGCTAGCGTGATGGGGAAAGGCACAGTAAGAATTTTTATTTGAAATGAGGCGGTAGACGAGTTCTACCGGGCGGCTGGTGGGTCCTCATTTTATAATAATATTTTTTATTTCAGGTTTAATTCATAAAGTATAGCTTATTTAAAATTATGTCAAAGTCTCTTATTTTGATACTAAATGTTAAAGTCCCTTATTTTTCATGAGAGAATGCATCACAATCTGAAAATTTTTCCAAGTCCCCTTATTTGAAAAAATTGTTAAAGTCTGAAAAATTACAAGTCCCCTTATTTGAAAAAAAGGAAAAAAATTCTTATCAGTCCTTCGAACATCCGGTCTTAGCATCCGCTCCCCACATCCGGTCCGACCACGCCCCCCTCTCTCTCTCGACCCAGGGAAAGCACTTGTGCAGCGTACCGCAGAATTAACATGGTACCGCATGGGGTGAACTCTTATTTCCTTACTACTTGTCACATTACATATATGCGGATTAAATCTGAATTTTTATCGCTTCAAATGCCCATAGCAGTTAATATGGTAACTAATATATGTACTAATATGGTAATATGCAACTATTTATTATTATTATTATTAATTTTCAACGAAATATTATTAATGTTACGAAATGTTTGATAACAAAATGAGACGAGACGTCTCCCGCTTCTCGCGTCCATCCCTAAGTGTGGAAAGCCTTTTGCCTTAAAACAGTCTGTAAAGAACGAATTATATACAAAGTTACTTTTCAAGAAACCTTTGAGACAGAAATTCAATAATAATTCATCATAAGATGTAAGCTTTAAGACGATGATAATCTGTGAAGTCGTGCTTGAAATCTCAATCATTCTGAAAGACTGACCGACTAATTCCATTCCATTCAATATATACGACGACGGATTTTATTGAATGAACACTAGCAAAGGAGGGAATGAATATTTATAGTACATGATTGGAATATCTATTAGTATTATTCGCAATGCAAGGCAGTCTGCTTCCAGCGTATATTTCTAAGATATTACATTTTGGTTATCTTCTATGTTGTAAAAGAGAGTATTTTAAATTCGGGTTCTTTTGAATTGCATTTACAGGTTCTGTCATCTGCATCAAATTTTATTTTGAGTAATGTTCAATCAGTAAACTGGTAAATTCATAAGTTGTGATGCCATTCAACACATATTTTCAATTAGTTCTGACTTCAATTTCCCTATTCTAAATTTAATACTCTTTGCAAATTTTTAAATTCCGATCGTTCTAACCACTATGCTATCTTTATTCCGTTGCATAAATTACTTTGGTTTTTCCGTTACACTGCTATTTTTTCCATGCTTGGCGCTCACATGGCGCGTTTTTTATTCTGTCCTGAATTTCCCCACAGGGCTTCAACAAATTTCTTCACAATTTGGCGATTTAATTGATGTCAGTTCTTTCTTGCTCCTAGCGCTATCGTCAAGTTGTCTTACTGTATTCCCGTATCCTCTTGCGTCATTTAACACGATGGGTTCCGGATGTGAAAGCTCGTTTATTTATTTCTTTCTTTATTTATTTTTTTTAATTTTTTTTTTTTTTTTTTTTTTTTTTTTTGGACTGCGCTACCAGCCACCGTAATATTTTTTCGTATCACTTTAAATAAATTACGTTACACTTACTCTGTTTTGTTCATTTTTGTGGAGTGTATAGAGCCAAGGCTACTGCCAATTAGGTATTACATTTGTAAAAGAGTTCTACAATTCATTCAACATTTTTTTCAAAAAATTCCAACATTTCTTATTTCAGTCGTTACTGATCATGTTGCTAAACTTCATTGTATTCTGCTTAATTCGTTTTAAGGGATGTGAAAACAAACATTTATAAAATTTTCACAAAATCCCGAAATCCATGAAATATTTAAAACAGCTTTTGCATTTAGATTTTAAAATAACTTGTATCTAACATAATTCCAAATTTCATTTTATTTCATTGCCATTTTTTGAAAGTAAACAAACATGTAGGGGAGGGTGGGTAACAATGAGACAGTGCAATTTCACAAACATCTACTTTACAAACAACTATTGCCTTTTACCTGTGATAAGTAGAAGTTAAATGCTACCCAGAATTCCGTGTTGCAAATTGCTGCTAGCTCATGGACAGCACGTAATCGCACAGCATCATACTAGTTTTCATAAACATTCTAGTCTTCATTTTAGTCATAAAAAAATCTCATTTTAGCCCCAATTTATACATATATGTGTGTGTGCTTGTACGCATACACCCATTTTCATCATGCTCTTTCACAAAAATTTTCCCACGCCACGTCTCGCCGCCGCGTTTCTGAGGTCGTTACGCCGCCGCCGCGAATTTCTGTGTGGCGCAGACCTCTAATTGCTTTAAATTCTCTAAGTTTTATCTTTCCAAAGATGTGTGGATTTTTTTAATCGAAAAAACAGAATTAGAATTTTTTTATTTTTACTAACTTTTATTTATACTTTTATTTTATTGTACTTTTATTTTATTTATGCTAAATTCATACAGCGGAAAAAACACTCAAAATACTGGTGTTAAACAATAAAGTAAATAAAAAACTTTGTAAAAAACACACATAAGATGTTATAGGTAAGAGGATACGCACGTTTCAGCCAAAAATTGTTTTGGCCTTCATCAGTCCAAGCCCTTCGTCGCAAGCTGTCAGTTCCCTGTGTTGCTTGCGACGAAGGGCTTGGACTGATGAAGGCCAAAACAATTTTTGGCTGAAACGTGCGTATCCTCTTACCTATAACATCTTATGTGTGTTTTTTACAAAGTTTTTTATTTACTTTAAATTCATACAGATTGCGCTAGTATTTTTAAAACCAACAATTTCATTTAAGTTAAATACACAATTTTAAGATTTTTTTTTTTTTTACTTGTCTCATCGTGGCCCATAGAATGTCTCATAGTGTCCAATGTGTGCTCCATAATGCGACATTTATTTGTCTCTTAAAAATGCAATAAATTACTTGTTTACGGGTTTAATGTATAAGTATTAAGTAAAATATTGTATGTGATATAGTTTGTATGACGTACACTTTGATAAAATAATTATAAAAAGCTTCATGTGTTTTTTTGTCTCATTGTGACCTACCTTCCCCTACCCTATGATTTATCAGACAACATCTCAAGTGCCTTTCATCCTGCATATGCCATTCAACCCCACTCTCCCCTACACTAATGACATTTTTCATTTTCTTTCTTCAAAGAAACGTTTCGCATGGCAAAACAAAGAGGAAATCTCGTGATAAATTAAATTTTAAAAGGATGATGTGTTGTTGTGAAGCCGGAACTTGAAATCCCATTCATAATGGAAGAAATTCCATTCACGGTTTAATAAACATATGAAGCCGGAATATGAAATGACCACTGGCAGAGTAAGATATGAATATTTATAGGAAACATGATTTGAACGACTGTTAATGTTACGAGCATAATGCAGTACTACTCTCTTTAGCTTTTATTTAGCCTCAAAATGTTAAAAGAAGGTTTAATATTGGCGAAAAATTTGGTATGATTTTTGATTATAAACAGATAGGATTTTTAGTGACTGTATTCAAAAATGAAATTAATTTACACAGCATTAATCGGACAGAAAAATGTATTTCCAATAATTAGCCGATAATTGGTACACATTCTAAGTCCGTTTTGGTACAACGCGGGCTCACATAGGGAAAAAAGATTTTGTCTCCTTAAGGCGCTGGAAATTTTCGAACATTTAAATGGCACTGTAATTAATTTTAATTTTAAGCAATATCACTTATTCATACTGTTACAAAAATTACACAGCTTGGCGTATGTTAAGAAGTCCATCAAACTCGGAAAACGAAAATAACATTTTATTTGACGAATCGAAGCTGTAATCTCACAAAAAATACAGCATTTTTAAAACACAAGCCACAGCGAATCATTAATTATCACAGCATAAACGACATTTAAATCGTAATATCAATCGTATAGGTCTGCTTTCTGTATCTGCAGAGTCTGATCTTTATAAATTTCCGAACAGTTCGTGACGTCACGTAAGTAGTGACGTCATTTTTCTAAATTTTTCTTGTAACGTCTTCTTTAACCCTTTAACGCGCAGTGTTCCCGCTCTGGGAACACCCAACTCTGACGTTTTTACTGTTGCCAGACACGAAGAATAGATTTGATTTCTATAAAAATAGTTGCTGGTGACATAGCTCCCCGAGAATCCTTTACTTTTTAGCACGTCATTTCCCGTAAAATAACTGTCACGATTATTTTTAACAGCACTGATATCTGCTGAAAAATGGAAGAATGCGAGAACAGCTGGATAGACTGCCCAAAGCTAAAAAAAGGGCAGCCGTTGCCATAGCTCGACTTAACTACCAGCAAGATGGCGGACGATCGAAACGTTCATCGCGTGCCACAGATCTAGAGACCCTTTTTTGACGCAGCTACAGCCAGCTGTCCTCAAAAAAGGGTCTGTTGTACTCAGAGGCGAAGCCAGAAATTTTTCATGGGGGGGGGGTTACGACTACTGCAACTCACATATGTGCATACATGTGTGTGATAAAGAAGTGAAGAATATACATTTTGTATGGCAAAAATTCCTCATGGGGGGTTATGACCCCCCTAACCCCCCCCCCTTGGCTACGCCCCTGGTTGTACTTAAATTCTTTTTTTTAAGCTAAAATTGAAATATGAGTAATAAAAAACTAATTATTCGAATACACCTTTAAAAAATATTTTTTATAGAGTAAAAGAATTCACACATTCTTATTATTTAAAATATTATTTGGAACTAAAAAAAATATTTGACATGGAAACTTAAACACATTTTTTAAGTTTTTTTTTTTTTTTTTTAATTGGGAGGGACCTGGGATTTTTATGCCCACTCCTGCGTAAGCCACTGGTATTAAAATAATTCAATAAAGTTCAGTATGTTTTTAAAATGGCGACGTTTAGTGGGCCATCTGCCCTATTTTGTGGACGTCCATGAACTCATGGAATAGGCATAGTCCGGTGCAACCATTCTTTCTGTATGAAAGGGGTGATAATTTTTGTTTAAAGAATGCTCTCATATACGCACCCAGCTAACCCCCTCCATCCCAAAAGTCAAGAAATAGAACTGGAAATATTAAAAATAGATAATTATCATTCAATTAAACTGTTTTAATTTAAAATATGGTAATTTTTTATTTATTTTGAAAAATGGTCCATCAAAAGATGTTTTTGATATTAAATAAGTTCTCACAAATAATGAAGATACTATGTTTGTAGAGACGCAAAGTATAGTTGGTATCATACTGAGAACCCCTGCCCATGGGCACCGGCAGCATAGGGCAAGGGGGGGGGCAATGCCCCCCTGGATTTTTGTATGCAGTGTTTTCCCTTGCTTTTTTGCTCTTTCCAACATGGTAACCATACGTTGAAGTAGTCTTTGCCCCCCCCCTTGAGTAGTGTTTCCCCCCCTGCAGTAGCTCTTTGCCACCCCTGGGAAATATTCTGCCGGCGCCCATGTCCCTGCCCTGTGAATTTATACATGTGGCCCAATCCCTGGATCTCAGAGTATTCGAGAGCTCGCTCTCAGAAGCAACACGAGTCACAAGCTTTCCGTTACACTTTTTATGATAAGAATTAACAGGTTAAATCAGCGTTCAGAATTAAAAATAGGGGGTGGAGAAAAAAAAAAAGAATGGCGTGTGTCTTTGGAAAATTTCTATGTGCGCTCTTAGTAATTCGGATAATTTAACTTTGTATAAAACCATAAATGTGTATAAAAACATCTTTAAATCAGAGAAAATATGCTCTAAATACAACTTTGTACAACTTACTCAAAATACAGTTTTTTTTTTTTTTTTTTAAATGTTTTGTTATGTTGTTATGTGTTTATTTATGGGCGGCATATTGGGCATCTGCCCCGGATGGCAGAAACTTACTCTGCGCCACTGGATTAATTCCGCTCACCTGTAAGGGATTGGGGAGGGCTTCATTGCTAAGGGGTCTTAGTGTATCTAGAATGAACCTTAAAGTATCTTTAAGTGGGAAATCCTGAGGATTTTTCATAACGCCATTATTTCTGATTGTAAACTGTGATTTTCAATAGCATATTTTGTATATTCACGATACAAGAAAAAAATCAATGTTTTAAATAAATATGTAATTATATTTTTAGCAGTAGACTGACGTTAGCTATATTGGGTTTCTCTAAAGCAGTTAACGCCAGCATCGAGGAATCCAGCCAGATAAAATCCTTACTATGCTACTGGTCTAATTAGTAATTTTGTATACTCCACGTTAAATATGAATAACATAAGTCTCTTAAATTTATATCGAAAGCAAAATCAAGAAATAAAATTATTAAAAAGTCAAGAAAGGGCTTAGCAAAACTAATGTTCTTTCGACGTTCTTTTATTTCAAGGAATATAAAATGAATACAGAGAAGTGAAGTTTATAACAGCATATATTTCATCAAAAATTATTATTTTAATGTACTTGTACTCTATATTGGTACTATTAGGATACATATCTGTTATCCCTTGGATTCCATTCCTTGGTATTCGGATGCGTATGATCCGATCCTATTACCGATTCTATTAGTAGTAACGAAAGTAACGAGTAACCAATACTTAGTAACGAATAGTGAACATCTAAGTAAGAAATACATACGGATATTCATTTTGTCGTTACTTTTACAGCACTACTCCCGAATGATAGACCTTTAAATGAGCGTTCATTACTAGTAATTTGGTGTATTTTGACTTGCTGGGAATTATCCATGGATGTTTTTCGTGTAATTCCAGATCGCAGTTTTGCAGTCTTCCGCCTAAGCTTATAATTTCATTCGAATCTAAAATTGGATTTAAATTGTACAGACATGATGACTTGTCTATTGAATTATCTTCTTTCAATGAGTTAATCTCACTTTTAAGATGTATTGACTGAGTGTGTTTTACCCAATAAATTTCAGCGATACGCAGTTCATCTGCAGTTAATGGACCGAATCTTTTGATATCATTTCTCGCGTTGTAAACAAATCTGTTGATCCAAGCAGTGATTCGATACATCTTTGACAGTTTACTATAGTTTTCAATATTTAGGATTGGGACATTATTGGGGATGGTGTTGCAGCCTAACTGATGGCAGGTTTCTGTTTTGACCGTTTTCTTTTCTGCTGGTACTTCTTCAGATGTTACTTTATCTCAGTGCCGGATTAACAATATAGCAGATGTAGCAAATGCTACGGGCCCCGCGCTCTTGGGGGCCCCGCGCCTTTACCTTGAAAGTTTTCGTCTTTCCCCCTCAAGATCTAGCTTTTTTGACACTTTCCAACAAGGTAGAAAAGTGTTTAAGATTTCGGTTTGTCTGTCTGTCCGTCCTTGACTCGCGTCAATAGGCATTGATTTCTACGAAATTTATATATGTTATTCTTATCTGCAGTACCATGTACCCTATTGTAAAGGATCTATGTAGCATTTATAGATTTTTTTCTACAGGAGCACTCAAAATAGTCCCAATACATTGCGCTCTATGGGAAGTTATTCTTTAAAGCGCATCACCCTACTAACTACAAGTGGTGATCAAATGAAAAGGTACGAAGCGACACGGTGGGTACAAATGTAGACTTTATTCAAAATATACACCATAGGCCTGAGCACAACGATCCCACTGACGAACAAGCCGCAGGATTCCTTGTTCCCAGAATTCCTGTGGCCGTGACGAGACCCAGTCCGTCACAGCGTCCTTGAGAACGTGTCCGAGTGGAAGCGCTTCCCTTTCAGGTGGTTTCTTCAGTGGAACCAACACATGGAAATCACAGGGCGACATGTCCGGGCTGTAGGGCGGATGGTCCAACGTCTCCCACTTGAACGTGGCCAGTTCCTTGGCGAAAACGGACATTCCATTTTCTCATTGACTTGTGGGACACACAGCCTTCCCAGTATACGATCATCATCCTGCGATGAATAGTGGCCGGTTTAACACCTTCCGCTGTCAGAAATCGGATAACGCCTCGCTGCCCCTAAATCGTCGAATTTTGCAATGTGAACACCATCCTGTCCTCACACGCACTGCCGCGTCAATTGGACGTAGGAGGGTACTTTTTACAAGAGCTTCTGCTTTCTCCTGCGGGCCCCCGCATGTTCCTATCCACACAGAAGTCTCCAATCGCATTCCTAGATGTCTCGCTACGTGCTCTTATAGCTGTATGGACAAATATGATAACGGTTAGGTTGTTGCGACGTTTCGTACCTTTTCATTTGATCACCCCTTGTAGTTGCGCTGAACCCGGACTTCAAGATAAAACTTTTTCCTCTATGACTGCAAAAAGATAACAAAGTCAAGGACAAAAAGCCTAACAACTTCTACATCGTTCGTACGATCCGCTTGAAAATTTTCACAACTTTGTAAAAAAACATAGAAAACAATCTGTCAATTTTAAAAATCTGAAAATCCACCCGTTCCTTCATTTTTAAGCGATTTTTCGCTATTTTCAGCACCATCTCGTTTCCGAGAGTCAAAAAAATTGAATCATTTGCGTGACAAAATGACCTATTTTAAGGGAAAATGACGTCATACAATTTGGGGGGGGGATTCCAATACGTTTAAAATAATTTCTCCCGATTACACAGTTTATTATTTTTTCCCCACAAATAAATCGTCTATTGGATATTCGAATGTTTATGTATACAAAACGAAAGCTTTCGACTGCGAAAAGATTCCGCGCGTTTCCAGATGAGCATGAAGTTCAATTTGGGTCTGTAATAATAATTGAATATGAACTTTTTTATTTTAGGTGGATGAAAATTAAATATATTGAATGAAAGACAAATTTCCTTAAAATGTTTTTTCTCTCACCCTTTGTAATTGCCTTCACAAAAGGCTTCTAGTTTTAGAGATATTCTGCTCTTTGAAATGAAACAAAAATGGATGTTATTAAGGATTACAAAATGAAGCTTTGCATCGAAAATAGTGTCTGTATAGTTAAAAGTTTTTCTATACTGGAGCACTCAAAATAATTTCAATACAATACGGTCAATGGCAGTTTAGAGACAGGCATCTATTTTAAGCATATAATACTATCCTACAATATGATTAGCTAATAATCCGACGACGATCGTGTGCCTCCTTCAAAATTTGAGCCAAAAGCCGGCAATGTTGGCGACTTTTGCGATAAATTGCCAAATAGGGTGCGAAAAAAATGCTTTGAAAAATGAACCGAACTTGGCGATATTTTTATTATTTTACGATAAATCGAAAAAGGTATTTACGTATTATCCCGGCGGTCATTAACGCCAAACTATTTTTTCCTCAAATTTTCTGGCAAACTGTTGGCAATCGTATTCCGAACCATCAATAATTTCATGTGTCCGGCATTTATCTTGGGGAAAAAGTTGCTCGTCTTGGCGGATCGCCTGGATAATAATGTAGTACCTCGAAAAATGTCTAATGTAATTATATTACGCTTTGTCGATTTCTTTGGAAATTTTGAAAATTCGTTACTCGCACTTTAATTAACTGATTTATTGTATTGTGTTTTGTTAAGGGCTATCTGCCTAGGAGTATGAGGGGGTCTCTGACCGACGAAAATTTGTTAATGCATTAGAACCCAAAACGGGTTAACGTCCTTATGATTTCGGTTATTTGTCTGTTCTGATGTCCACCCATCCAGTGTTCTAACTGCTGTGGATATACATCGATTTGTGCGAAATTTATGTTTTTTCTATGTACAGTACCACGTACCATATTGAAAATGGTGTATGTAGCATTTATAGTTCTTTTACAGGAGAAAAAAATCCAATGTATAGCACAGTCTAAAAAACAGAACTAAAAGGGGGGGTTCGGGGGGGGGTCTCCCCCTGTATTTGTTGATACAGGAATGGCTGAATCAACAGTCATTCTTGAAAACATATTTTAGAGATATTCGATTTTTGAAAGAAAACAAAGTTGGCATATATATTACTACGGCTCTCAAAATGATGCTCTCCATTGAGAATAACGTCCGTATTATTAATAGTTCTACAGGAGCACTCAAAAGAATTCCCATTGCAGTCTGTGGCATTTGAGAGACACTAATACATTTCTAGCACAAGACAATGAGTATAAATTTTTATATTCTTCAGTTAAACGCTAAAAAAAATTAAAGGTCTTTTACTGGGTCTCATAAAATTGCATTTATAGTGATAATACAACATTTTTTTATCTACGAAATCTCGCCAGTTTTAACTAAAGTACACAGCAGATTTGGCGCAAAAATATTTTGTATTGGAAAGTGTTTTATAATCTATGAGCTTGGCATGATTTATCTTTCTTGATTTTTTAAGGCAACAGATAAATCTTGTAATTCTTTTTTTCTTTCGTTCTTTCTTTCTTTTCATTTTTATTTATTTATTTTTTGGATAAGACAATTTCTGACAATGCTCCATATAGTGGAACTGTAAATCAGTTGTAGACAACTCATTGAAAGAATTACATATAACTCGGCTGTTCGAGTCTCGTCAATGGGAGACCCCCCCCCCCTGAACCCCCCTAATTTTTTAGTTTCATGATTGCCATATTAAAACGATATTAATGGACTATGTCATTTTATCTCTCATCTATCGATAAGAGCCCTGGTAACCCCATGTTGAAATTTTTAGGATTGTTACCTATTTATAGAAAAATACATGTGATGCACATTCTACAGCTTAGTAAATATTGTAACAATAGATTAAAGCTGTTGTGAACTAATAGTATTTAAATATATGTAAAATATACTTGTGATGTATATTCTACAGCTTACGAAATATTAAACAATAGATTAAAGCTGTTGTGAACTAATAGTATTTAAATAAACGGATGAAATTTTTAAACAATCATTTTATCAAATAAATGCAACCTTACGGAGCTTATAGAAATCGGTGGTTTACGTAACACATACTAACATTTTCAACGGACATTTATTCTTACTTTTATGTCGCGTTTTCGTAACGCATTTTCGTGTCTCATTTTTATGTCACATTTTCAAAAGGGGGTGAGAGATAAAATGACACAATCCTTAATATATTTAATGTGGCTGTTGCATGCCTGCATTATTTAGTCAACTCATTACCTAGGCGAAACTGAATGAGTATTCTAAAGTCAGCAATAAGGACACACACAAGAGTATATCCAACAATACTGTAGAACAAAAACACGGTTCTCATAAAAAAAATTCAGGGAGCATCCAAAAGGGGGGAAATAAAAGAAAGACAGAAAGAAAGGCTGTATCATTATCTTTTCGTTGACTAAAAGCGAAACTCGGACAAACGGAGGTGGGGTATCCAGATCCCTGCACCACCCACCTATGGCCTTCAGAAAATGGATTCCATACCAATAGTTACATTTTTGTCTTTATTTGAAGAACGAATCCAGAAATAAACAAAATATAGAAAGAAAACTAAGTGCCGAAACAAAAAAAACAGACTCAGGGTCTGATCAAGGGCGGATTAAAGGGAGGGGGTCGGAGGAGGTGACCGCCCCTCCCGAGAAAAATGAAATTAATGTAAACAGTCCCAACTTACTTCCATAATATATATATATATATATATATATATATATGTGTGAATCTTCTATCCAAGCCTCCACCCACAAAATTGTATTAATCCGTCAGCGGGCCGGATTATTCATTAGGCTGTAGTCTATCTGTCCCGATCATTTCAGGGACTTTTCATTAACAAGTCGAAAGAATTTTTTAATGAAGTTGTAATCAAACTTTTCAAAATGACTCAATAGAACGGAAATATTTGTGGCTATTTCTGAAGATGTTCTCTGGAACGCGAGTTGACCTTCTGCATTTCCCTGAGAGCTGAGATCCATAGGATTAAGATTGTAGGAAAAACGCGCCCCATAATCCCCCACGAAACAATAATTTTTATTTAAATATTGGACATAAAGTTATTTTGTTTTGCAGTAAATATGAGGATGGTATTTTAAACGGATGTTGGGCAGCTCCAAAGTTCTTTTATTTTACAGTAAAGTCGGGTGGCTTTGGCGAAATTCGAAGGTGTACTAGGGTGTAAACCATCTTAGAAGGCTTTTGGTAGTTGGCTTGCTTTGTTTTTACTTAATTATTTATTTTACATTTTACAATATTTAAACAAAGGCGAATTATTTTTTGAAACAATAATAATATATAGAATGTAAGTAATTTTTTTATAGTTGGGGAATCCACTATTACGATAAATTAGCTTATTAATCTCGGAAATTAACCACGTTAAATATGAAGGAATTGATTTTTGGCCGGTCGAAACCATAGGTCAAGAGCGCGAATGCCAGTACGTTCGTTCAAATAAAATAATTGGAACCGAGAGGATCTTCGCACGGTCGGGGTATCCAAGAAGCCATAACCTCAGGCAAACTGAAAACAAAAAGAATTTTCGGATACTCTTGACCCACAAAGAAACTCACAAATTACTTTTAAGATTATTATGTCTTGCAAAAACATTTGAACGTAATACGATAATGAATGTTTTATCCGAATTTTTTATTATTTATTATATAGATTATTTTATTCCTCTTATAAAGATTTTTTTGAGCAAAATATTTTATATCATTTTAATGAGGATAAGTTGAAAAGTAATGTACATATGCTTGTAGAACACCAACGAAATGACCTTTAGAAGTGTTCCAAGCGGTATGTGGAAGTAACAGTCCCCCTGTACAAGCATGTACAGTTTAAATGCCTTCCGTGTATGCAGTATATTTTGAATGGTGGAGGTATTATTGTGCTAGATCTATCCCCAGTTCGATTTCTTATGAATTAACCCATTAAATAAATTAAGAGAAGTTAAAAATATGTAACCTATAATTAGTAACGACCGTCCAGATAATGAAATAATTTTACAAGCATGTATTTTTATAGGGGAAAAATAGTATTTAAAGGCACAGTTTAAAATACATATTGATTTCGAAGGCTCTAAAAATTTTACAGAAACAATTATTATTTTATGTGTGTAAACTTGTCTAGTTATATGTTTGCATATGGGAAAGGTGGGAAGTGTTAGAAATTCCAAATATATATCCATGAACATTAACATTCATTAAAAAAAAAAACCCGAGTTGTACGAATAAATAACTTTAAACATCGCCAGTCTCACTATCTATTTAGCCCCCCCCCCCCACTTCATTTTGACGGGCATTTTTTCCGCACACTAATTTACTTGGTGAAATTGATTTGTCTAGTGTTAACTCAAATTTGTTCATTTTGAATCAAGAAAATTCGTAAAAGTTGTGTTTTATTTTATTATCGCACAAAACCTACAGATTAGCTCACCCAAGGTGGTGGAACGGCTGGGATAAGCCTCTCGCAAATATAACACGTGGGACCTTTTAGCTTTGTTTACATCTAATTAGCATTAGTAATACCATTAATTAGCACTAAACATAAATACATAAATTGTAATATAATTAGCACTATTTATTTTCTCATTTAATTTAGCTCTATTACTTTAATGTGAGGGTGAACTCCTCCCCCTATATATATATATATATATATATATATATATATATATGTATGTAATGTATAAAAAGGTAATTTGGGTTTTACTAGTTTGGGTATTGTTCAAGCGGGTACTTTCACTGTAAGTTTTGCTTTCCTGTCATACTTGCCACGCGCGCTCTGGAGCTATGTTTTATTTATTTTGTTATTTGCCAGACATCAGGCCGTCGATTCTGAGTTCTTTAGATGTACACGTGTCCCCACGCCTTTGTAGCCCCGGATGCGGGTCATGTTGGGAAATGTGTGTGGTTCGATCAGAGATAAGAGAGAGGAGGAGTTGTGTCTTCGCAGACCACGTGGTGTGGTAAGCGTAAATACTCCCGCACATCGAAAATCGGGGGACTTCTGCCACTAGAACTGCTTAATGAGTCCACGCTGATTCTTGTACCCGTCTCCCCTCCCCTCTTCTCATTCTAAATTGTAACTTAAATGCAATGTTCAATAAACCATATTACCTGCCTTAACTCTGAAACTTTACTTGAAATATCTGACGTCTCAAATAGTCGACAGGATGATTGCCTGTGTGCCAATTAAAAATTTTAAATCGTAAAAAAAAATTAACGCTCAATAATCCGGGAGACGGGTTCATCGCCCATCGTTCGCAGGAGATGCAGCGCGCCTCCTCGCCAACCAGCCGATGGCCTTTCCCTTGAGTCCGCTCTCCGCCGGCCAACTTCGTCGAGCCCTGCTCTGGGAGATTTCAACACCGACTGATGAGTCAGGTTATCTTCTGAAGTACTTCACAGAACGTCCTGTACGTTCTAAGCCGTTAATGCCGAAATGGAAGAACGTCTGCATTGATGAACAGCCTATGCGGTATTTCTGCGGCGCTCATCATACCGAAATCTGCGCCTCCTAATTCATCTTTTTTTTTTTCTTTTTCGCACGTTCGCCACAAACCAAGAGAAACTCCTGTCATCATTACGGCGCGGCGGTGCGTCAAAATTTACTGCCTTCGTTGCCCCAAAACAGGGCCCCTTTTCTCCGTGCCGAATATTTTTGTTTTTGCGGTTGACCGAAACTCCTCCTGCCTGCATTGAACTTGTGAGAGAAGATATTTTTTTTTGTGTGTGTTTTGTTTATTGTTGAAGAATGACGATTTCAACTTGTGGATATTGATTAAGTGAAGTACGCATATTTACAGAGTTGAAGTGAACATTAGAGCATTATAGTTAAATGGTTATTAATTGTGTGTGTTATTTTAAGTGCTATTTTAGTGTTGATGAAAAAAAAAATTTTGATATATCTGCATTTTTTTCCCATTAATATAGTATTTTCATTAAGGTAAGATTTTGTAAATTTATTGCAGTATTATTATTAATGTTGCTAAATAAGATTTCTGAATGCAATTATTAAATGCTTCTCCGTTCAGGTAAAAATTTAGAAAAAAATTTCAGCATGTCGTTAGATGGTAAAGAAAATACACAAACTATTGCCACTATGTCCCTGCAAAAAAGTGATGAGTTTATTGCCCCCTTTAATTTTGAAGATAATATGAGTTTTGAAAGTTGGATAGCGTATTACGAACGGATTTGCTTACAACAAAATAAAGACGAAGACTGGAAATTTCAAAATATAGGAAAATTTCTTAAGGGGTCTGCCTTAACAACATACATAAATAACATAGCAAATTGTAATAATTGGCAAGAACTGATTGAAATACTGAGAGAAAAATATATTTCATGTACCGTGTTTACTTTCATGGATTTTACAAATTTAAAACTAGAAAAAATTTCGAATCTTATAACTTATTTTCATGAAAAATTAGAAATAGGTAGAAAATTGGGGCTACCTAATATAATATTACTAGGATTGACCAATGGTCTTCCTAGTAATGTGAGAGCACTTTTAACCCTGCAACCACCCAGTAGTGCCACCGAGTGGCTTAAGGTAGCGTCAAAATTAATTAAAATTCACGAACCGCCCCAACAGGCAAGTTTTACCTCCTCGCCCAATAATGCACAAAATTCTAGTTGGTGTAAACCCAAGCTTCGGAATTTTAGACCCTACCATGCTCCTGTTTATAACCGACCAAATTGGCATCAACCAATTCATAATTCAACCCAAGGGCGAACCCAAATAAATAATTGGCCCCGTTTTCGACCCCTATCTCAAAGTCCTCAAAGTTTACACCATCAAAATAATGTCAATTATCAAGAAAGCACACTACCTAGAACTCCATGTAGAAAATGTGAGGGGCTAGGGGTAAGTAATGCTTTCCATTGGAACTACACTTGTCCCTTTAAAAGTAACAACCAAATTGCGACAAACCCATATGCGACACCAATTATGACTCACCCGAATATGACTTCGAACACCACTATTTTAAATTCACAAAATAATGGTACTGAGACCTCGCGAGAAGAGAACTTATGACTATTTACTGTACCCGGGTACCTAAGGAAAAAATTAACTCAACCCAAAATTGACAATTTTGAATTTTTAAGTGTTCCGTGTGTCATAGACACTGGCTCTACACTCTCTGTCTTGCCGCAAAGTTTTGCTGGACGATATAATTTAGAAGTACAGAGAGTCTCGCCTTTAAATGTTACTCAGGCAGATGGACTGCTGATACTTGATACAGTGTGTTATGTTTATTTAGAAATTGGAAACATTACTCAGTGTGTAAAATTTTTTATAGTATATTCAAGCCTGCCATATGCCATATTGGGTTTACCAGAGTGTAAAAAGTTTTGTTTATATATTGATTGTGTGAATTTATGTGTTTTTCAAAATAATGTTAGATTACCTTTATACAATTATGATGCCTTACCTATGTCTCTACATTTAAATCAACCCAGTTCTTCAACCGATAGCAAAGCCTCTGAGGAAAGCGTTCCCCCTCAGACTGTTTATAAAGCTATCAATCCAAAATTAGAGGAATTATTAAATAAATATGAGAAAATCTTTGCAAAAAATAAATATGATATTGGTCGTATTAATGTAGAACCTCAACGTATAAATTTAACTTCTGACTTACCTGTTTGCCTCAGGCCTTATCGAACCTCTTCTAAAGAGGAAGACGAAATTAATTCTCAGATTGAACAATTATTAAAAGCTGGTTTAATTAAGGAAAGCAATAGCCCCTATGCTGCACCCGTCACTTTAGCGTATAAACGCGACGAGGGTACCAAAACTAGACTGTGTGTGGATTATCGTAAATTAAATAATATAGTAAAAAATGATGCCGAGCCTTTGCCACGTATTGACAGTTTATTAGATAAATTAAGTGGGGCGAAAATATTCTCAACTCTTGATTTGGCGTCTGGATTTTGGCATGTGCCCATCCACCCTCAAGATACTGAAAAACTAGCCTTTGTAACTAATACCGGTCTCTATACGTTCCAGGTCTTGCCATTTGGCATTAAGACAGGGCCTGCTATATTTAACAGAGTCATGAGAAGAATATTAAATAAATATAAAATTAAATTTGCCTATAATTATTTTGATGACATAATGGTTTTTTTTCTTCTATGGAAGAACATATGCAGCATTTAGAAACTATTTTCCAAATTTGTTTGCAGGAAAATATTAAATTGAAATTATCTAAATGTAACTTTGCTAAGGACACTATAAAATTTTTGGGGTATGAGGTTAAACAAGGTCAAATTACTCCAGATAATGCTAATATTGAAATTATCAAAAATTTGAAGCCACCTACTAACGTAAAGGAACTACAGAGGTTTCTTGGTTCTGTAAATGTTTATAACAGATTTATTGATCGGTATGCAAAATTAAGACGTCCTTTAAATGATTTGTTAAAGAAAAACGCTAAATGGGATTGGTCAACAAACTATGAGAAAAGTTTTGAAACCTTAAAAAATATTTTGATATCTAAACCTGTGTTACAATTATACGACGTTAAATTACCTATCCATGTATTTATTGATGCATCAAATTGTTCAGTTGGAGCTGTGTTGAAGCAGCCGGATGCCTCAGGTATCTTGCACCCGATTGCATATCATTCGAGATCGCTTCGATCATATGAAAAGAATTACACTATAACTGAATTAGAATGTTTGGCTATCGTTGATGCCCTTGATAAATTTTATCATTACCTTCACGGTCAAAAATTCGTCATTCATACTGACCACGCGGCATTGGTTTGGTTAAAAAATGTCAAAAATTTAAGAGGAAGATTATTCCGCTGGTCCCTTAAATTAAGTATGTTTGACTATGAAATAAAGTACCTAAAGGGCTCAACAAATGTCGAAGCTGAAATGTTATCAAGGATTCCTCCTTCTCAACAGCTCCAACTAATTCAACCTTCGGTTTTATTGTTAGATGCTGAAGAAATTAAAAATCAACGATTAGCAGAAAATATGCATGGTCCTAAATATAAAGTCATAAATGATTTAATTACCATAAATAAGAAAGGATTCAAAAAAATAGTGGTGCCTATGAGCTTAAGAAAAACTTTAATGAAAAATGCACATGAAAATTTTGGCCATCCTGGTGTTCAAAAAATGTTAAGTATAATTTCACCTTCCTATTATTGGCCTCATATGACTCAAGATATTTCCAATTATGTTAAACATTGTTCGACTTGCCAATTTAACAAAAAACCTAAACAGAAGAAATTTGGTTTGTTACAGGCTGTACCTGCTACTGATAAACCCTTTGAATGTCTTTCTATTGATACTGTAGGAGGTTTCAACTATTACAATTCAACAAAAAAATATCTACATCTAATAATTGACCATGCTACAAGATATGTTTGGGCCTTTCCTTCGAAAAGTGTCACTACTGAAACTTATGTAAACTGTCTAAAACAAATATTCAACATTCAAGTTCCTCAAAAGATACTTAGTGATAGAAATGCAGCTTTTACTGCTTCGCGTTTTAAAAAATTCCTCAAGAACTACAATACTAAACAACTATTAACTTCAGCTCATCATCCACAGACAAATGGAAAAGTAGAGAGGGTAAATCAATCCATAGTTACTAGATTAAAATGTAAAGTTAACTCTTCACCTTCTAAAATTCCTTGGACTAAGTTACTAGAGCAGGTTATTAGTGAATATAATAACACACCTCATTCAGTAACGAAGTTTACACCCATGTATTTAATGTTTGGAAAATTGCCATATGACTCACCTATTTCGGAAAATACCTATCCTCCTGTTGATGAAGCTCGAAAATTAGCAAAAGAAAGGACAATAGAATTTCATAATAAAAATAAAATTAGATATGACAATAAATTCATAGAAGCTAATTTCGAACCAGGAGATCTTGTAATTTATGAAGAATTTAACTACCCAAATACACGTAAATTATCTCCTACTTTTTCAGGTCCTTATTCAATTATAAACAAATGTTCTTCAGTTACATTCGAAATTGATAAACCTAATTACCATACTAAGAAACCTACGGAAATAGTTCACTCTTCTAAATTAAGACCTTATTTCCCACCTGACAAATTAAAGCTAGCCCACGAAAGTGATTAAATTTAATTAACAATAATTGATCTTAAAAAAAAAAAAGAATGTATTCAAAATTTCTAAGTGTTGGGTTTGGAACCCTGAATACTCGACATAAAGTCTATCGTCTATCCTTTTTTCTTTTATGCTTCTACCAACCTTTCTCTGTCACCCGCTTCTCTTAGTCATTGAAGAAGTCCCCAAGTCCGAGTGTGTGCGGTGTAAGTAAAACTGCACCTTTTTTCTTTGTATATTTTATAGATATTAAGCAAACAATAAATGAAGCTAGACTTAGACTAGGCTGGGACTTCCTCTCAATAATCCCCCAGTTTTTCCCAACTGTCTATTGAGTCATTTCTTCCCCTTTTTTGGAAGCTATGAGGCAATAGCCAAGTTTTCTCTTTTGGTTTGGTTGTAGTTGACAATTATCTTCCTTTTTCGGGATCATGTGAACCCATTTTTGTTGTCATACTATGGAGAATTTAAAGTTTGGGCAAACTTAAAATGCCTACAAGTGGTATTTACTATACCCCATACCTGTGTGACGGTACTGCTGTTTCACAGCTATGGTTTTCGAAATTTTCTACACACTACGCACATTTTTACATTTTTTTACATTGCCTTTACATTAAATAAATTTACTCCATTTTGCCAACTGCATTTTGCCAACTATTTTGCCAAGTTATTTTCATTCCATTCACTTTATGCCATGCAAGCCAAAGCCATAAGTATTTGCCAAAGAAAATGAATGTCAGCCATGTTTATACCATTTTGTTTAATTATATTACTATATTGTTGTACAGTATTATTGTATCCCACCTAGGTTGTAAAAATTTTACTTGTGATATTTTGAAAAAAAAAAATTGTGCGCACTCATTGTTTTATTGTTTATTGTAAGATTTTCGTACCATTGCATCATTATGTTTTGTCAAATTTTAGAAACTGCATCCTGCCCTTCAAGTGTTGTACAACATAACTCCAGAATTCTAGTCAGAAAAATTTAAGGTGTCTAAACTTGAAAATTAGATTAGTTCGCAGTTTTAAGATTAGGTTGCAAGGACGTCTGACTTGCAAGTGAGAGACTGGCCACCTCAATGATATTGCTCGTCAGACTTCTTTTGCCGGGGGGGGGATATTGTAATGTATAAAAAGGTAATTTGGGTTTTACTAGTTTGGGTATTGTTCAAGCGGGTACTTTCACTGTAAGTTCTGCTTTCCTGTCATACTTGCCACGCGCGCTCTGGAGCTATGTTTTATTTATTTTGTTATTTGCCAGACATCAGGCCGTCGATTCTGAGTTCTTTAGATGTACACGTGTCCCCACGCCTTTGTAGCCCCGGATGCGGGTCATGTTGGGAAATGTGTGTGGTTCGATCAGAGATAAGAGAGAGGAGGAGTTGTGTCTTCGCAGACCACGTGGTGTGGTAAGCGTAAATACTCCCGCACATCGAAAATCGGGGGACTTCTGCCACTAGAACTGCTTAATGAGTCCACGCTGATTCTTGTACCCGTCTCCCCTCCCCTCTTCTCATTCTAAATTGTAACTTAAATGTAATGTTCAATAAACCATATTACCTGCCTTAACTCTGAAACTTTACTTGAAATATCTGACGTCTCAAATATATATATGCGTCACTGAGCAGGGGGCCCCTTGGTAACATTTGCTACGGGCCCCGCGCTGTCTTAATCCGGCACTGCTTTATCTGCTATGCTCGATGGCCAAAGTTCTTCCGATAATGCTAACCAGTATGGACCTCTGAACCACCTGTTACTTTTCTTCAATCTTTGAACTGGTTCAGCTCTTGTGAGCAAATCTGCTGGGTTTTCTTTTCCTTTACAGTAGTTCCAGTTCTGCGGATCAAAATTCGTTTTTATTTCGATAATCCTGTTAGCTACAAATGGTTTCCATTCTCTCGAAGTGCCTTTAATCCAGTGCAGAACTATTGACGAATCCGTGTAAAGATAGATGTTGCATTTCTCAATTTTGAAAATATCTTCAAGATATTTGGCAATTCTTGCTGCAATTACTGCTTCGAGGAGTTCCAACTTGGGTACGGTCAGTCGTTTCAGTGGGGCGACTCGCGCCTTGACATTACAAAACTAGTATTAAATCCCCTCGCATCCCTTTGCCTAAAGTCCTTGATGTAAATATTCATTTAAGGATTTTTGTGTTATTTTCTTTGGAAGATGCATCGTATACTATTCTAACTTTGCTTGTGGTTTTATTTTCTGTAACAACTGCAGAGTGGAGCATATAGTAACAGTTTTCCAATTTTATTTCAGCATCCTGACATTCCTCAACAATCCCTTCCCTAAGTTGTTCTGAAATAACATTCTTATAATTTTCATACAGCCAAGAATCTTATTTTAATATGTGCATTAGTTTAATAAACCGACGTTTTGCAAGGCCAAAATTATTATGAGGTACTTGTGCTTCTTCCTTCCACGGTAATTTTTCCTCATATCTTCCCTTCTCATATTTTATATTTTCCTCAAATTTTTGCAAGACTTCGCTAGACGCGCATAAAATTTTCTTTTTCATTTATGCCTAAAGAATCCAATTCAAAGAACTTCCGGAGTTCATTAAATATTTCACTTGATTCTGCTTCGCAACGCATAAACAGAGAATTAGTAGACTGCTCTGAGGTGTTTGTTTCCTTTTCGGCTTGTCCCATGACCGTATATCCAAATACCGTTTCGAGTAGAAGCATATTGTTTATATTTTCAATCTTTCCACAGGCCACTCGAGTGAAATTATCTATGCCTATTAAAATCCCTATCTGACCTTGAGCGCGCTTTTCGTAGACCAGGGGGTAATTTTTCTCTTTCATCGGCTCTCTTATTTTTTCATTTGGAATTGCTACTGGCGCCGATGAAATAATTTCTGTCTGTAGTGCCTCAATTTCGATCTCCGCTGAGCCCGTGAGATTACGCAATAGCAATTTAAAGACTTTGTAGGATTTTTTAATTGGTTTCGAAGAACCAAATGAATAAACACTTAAATTTTCTTCACGAATTATAGGAAGTTTTAGCTCTTTATTTATATTTTCCGAATCGAAACTTCTTTGAGAACCATAGTATCCAACAAAATACGTGCTATTTTTGATTTTGAATTATGCTGAATTAATAAGTCACAAGTTAATAATAAATTATCACTTTCGGTTCGTGTTGATTGTGAAACATGGTCGTTATTGTAGTTTCGTTGTCGGATTTAGATTCTAATGTGTCACAGACAAGGCTCGTAGTGTTTCTTGTTACATTTGGAATGATTCAGCTCTGGAGCGACAGTATTTCGCGATATGAGACCTTTTAAGCAGAAAAAGCCTAGAGTCCTTTACGTTTTAGAATGTTTTTCTTTTCGAATATCTTAAATTTAGTACAATCATTAGTTGTGTGTGTTTCGTTTTTACAATATACACAGGTTTCTCTGGATATCGCCTTCAGTGCAGCGCTGAAGGGGCTCTAAAGGGTTTAGGTTTACATTTATGAAAGTTATATGAGTTTTCTCTGTTTTTATAATCGGATATTTTATTGTCGGTATTTTCGCTTAGATTGATTTCGGAATTGTTCAATTTTGTCAGATTTTCCGTTCTTTCTCGATTTTCTATTTCCCTTTTAAGGAATGTCATTAAATCCGTTATTTTCTCGCATTTGTTTTGTTTTTCCTGACGGGCAAATTCTAAAGCCAAGTCTTTTGGGATTGTTTTTATTAACACCGGAAATAGTACGCATCCCTACGTATTGGTCTCAATTCAAAGACTTTCGAATCCGCGAATTTGTATTAAACATTCATCGTAAAGTTTTCTTAGACCTTTTAGATCGCTGGACTTTCTAACCGGATTTAAATTAGGTAATTTATTCATATGAACATCGATTATAATTTCCTTTTTACCGAACCGACTTTCTAAAAATGTCCACAGGCTTTTCGTAATTTTCCGAGGTCAAACTTAATCCTTGTATAGCTGTTGCGGCATCTGATATCAGAACAGATTTTAGATAATTGAACTTCTCTAGATTATTCAGCGTTTTGTTCTCATGAAATGCCGATTTATATTGAGCCCAAAAGGAAGGCCAAGAACATATATCTCCGTCAAATTGTTCAATGTTCAGGTTTGGTAGTTTAATAGTAGCTTTTCCTGGGGCATTATTATTATTAACGTATCCTGCGTTGGAAGTATTTCTCCGTTACTTGAGGACATCATTGCCGGTTGCGTTTTTTCGTTTAGTATGTTTTGTAAACATTTGTTGCTTCTAACTTGCTAATTATTTTTTGCTTATAACAATGCTAATTATTTTTTCGTGATACTCTTCGCGAGTTTCTATCTCTGTAATTTTTATAACTGATTCTATGTCAGTATCAAGTGCAATATGAGTTTTTTCTTTTTCGATTAACTGAGCCAATTGTTCTTCAATTCTCAAAGAGTCCATGTCCTCTTTGACATTTTTTATTTCGGTTTCCAGTTTGTTTATAATTTTAGTTGTGCCTGTTCCCATAAGTGAGCGTAAATCAATAAGTGAGCAAAGGTTTCACTCACCTTCATCTAAAGTTATCCTGAGTCTGGATCGCTCCACCGGAATGTTGGGATAATACCTTCTAAACTTCTTTCTTTTGGTAACTGTGAATTGTCCATAAATGTTCATAAAGCATTCATTCTGGATTAATTTACTATGCTTTAATTTACATTTAAGACATTTAAGAAGTTTTGCCATTCAGGCGATCATGCCTGTCTCTCGTTACATCTGGATACTATCTGAATAAAAACATACACAGTGGCGCTGCAATCGCGCAGAATTTTTCTGTTCGGAGGATGAAAGCTACAAGGTTCTACACTCTCTGACTCATATTCTTAAAAAAATAGTTTATCTTAAAAATGCAAATACAAATCTTAGTCATTCACAGGAATGAAGTATCTTGGATTCCAGACATGCATCCGCTGAGGATAGGGATATGAAATAATGGACTCCCTTCTGATTGTATTTCTCTTCTGTTTGCTAATTTTCTACTTGGTCGATCAGTTTCCTAACAATTAAAGTAATTTTATCCACCTGAATCAAATGGAACAACTTTCAAGTAACTCGTTGAAATCTGTGTACTTATGCATTAAATTATTACATTTAGTATTAGTATTCTTTTTTTAACTCCTGGGCCATTCAATATAAAATCAGCACATTTTAAGAAAAAATTATGTTGCACTATTTTTCATTTTCATGAGACTTCGTGGGTAATATATAATTATCTTTATCACAAAAAAAATTTTTTTACTTAATAAAATTTATTCTTTAGATACCCATTTGTTTAGTCCACCGATTCGTAAAAATCACCATTTTAGACACATCTTCTAAACGCTGCATTTTTATTTGAATTTGCAGGAAGGTCACATAGAGCTTATTGGAAAGCCTAAAGAATGGATTTTTAACTGCGCATAGTAAAATAGATTTGTGTTAAACCTAAATACATTATTTCGGACCTCAAATAGTCTTTCAAAAACTAATGTTTTTGTCATTTTTAAGGATTAAAAAACAAAGGACCTTTAATAAAAAATAAACTTTTTTTTCTGTTACATATCAATTCTATATATAAAAAAATAGTTGTTACTGATTACCTTTCAGTCTAAAAAAATTACTTTAAAAATATTGAAAAATGTGCTTTTTCATCCCCCAAAAAAGTCATGGCGGACAGGAGAAAAAATTTTCAAAATGGCAAATATAGGGATATGCAATACCCATATCTTTGGTCTTATACTGCACTTTAAAACAAAACAAAAATTATCTTGCTATTCCAAAAGAAAGAGAAACACTTTTGAAGTAATACAAAAAGCACTCAAGACCACTAGTGAAAAGAGCTTAAGTAACGCAAAGTAAAAATTTCCGAAGAATAACACATCCTGCCAAACTTTGGTTGTTTAATTTTTTTCTGAAAGTTTCGTTACTGATGCAAGTTTTCTCATTTATCATGGTGTATACCGGGTGATTCAAAATAGATGTTAAGGCGATTATTTTTTAAACCGTAAGTGATCGAAACATACTTCCAATTAGAAAAGTTCTTCAAATTAATAGTAGCTTTCAGATATGGCATCATTTTACTGGGGATTGTATACATATTAAAATACGAAATTTAATTTTTATGCGGTCCCTCTTTTTCTACCCTTTATATTTAGAAGAATGTTGCTTTTTGCCTAAGAAAATTAATAAAACAAATTCCCGTGGAAATAGATAGCAAAAGAAAAATTTTTTTTAAAGATGTCTTACACTACTTTATCTGCTGTGTTGTCGTCGGTTTTCAAGCGAAAAAATTATTTACTTTGGGGGACCAACTATGAGTTGAAAAAAGTTAAATAACGTTTCCATTGATGACAATTAAATGCGTTCAAATTCGTGAAATGAACAGGTTTAGTTTACTTGAACTGGTCGATGTTACTGTATTAAACTTTTTTGAGAGCGATCGAGTAAATATTTTTGCCTACATTTACGACTAAATACGTTTTGTAATTTATTTACAGGGTCACCAAAAAGACAATACATTAAAATCTGCACCCAGCATTAACACAAATGTGGATGATCATTGCTTTGGGCATTTCTAAAATACGTCAAATATTAGGGAAGAGGTTTGGCGAAATATTGCCAAATTTGGTGCCAAAAATATGTTTTTCTCTTTGGAGACATCCTCTTATTGCTTGCTTACAAATGCCAAAATTTTTAAATTGATATATCTCGGAAACTATTCCACGTTCAAACACGGGATTTGTTTTAGTTAACTTTCTTAGGCAAAGAGCAACATTCTTCTAAATATAAAGGGTGGGAAAGGTGGGACCGTATAAAAATTAAATTTCGTATTTTGATATGTATACAACCTCCAGTAAAAAAATGCCATATCAGAAAGCAACTCTTAATTTGACGAACTTTTCTAATTGGAAGTATGTTTCGATCACTTACGGTTTAAAAATTATCGCATTAACATCTATTTTGAATCACATGGTATAGTACAGCTTGTCAAGAGAAATTCTAAAAATTTTGAAGTGCTTGCTTGACGTTAATTTCTTTTAGTATTTAGCACATTATTATAGATTAGTATTATTATAAATATTATATTATTTTGCATTTATCACAAATCATATTATTTTTTCGAAATGCACCGTTAAAGCTGAAAATTTATGTCAAAGAATAGGGTTCAAAGAAAATAAATTTCTTGAAGCACAAGGTTTATTGAAACATTCTATCACAGTTATTTTACGGATTTGAAGTCACACCACATCTAATAAAATGCTTTATTTTCTTCCTTTGTACAAGAGCAAAATAGTTTGGAAGAGACTCTTTTTTTCTTTAAGTGAAACTTTAGATGTTAGAGCTTCATATAAAATAAAATTAGGAAATTTTCTATTATCAAGCAGAGTAAAAATGTCGATTCAAAAACTTAAATTCGGGATTTGTCGTAAAATAAATTGATTTGTATGTACTTAAGCTTTATATTTTTCTTCATATTTGAAATAAGCTTGTTGAAAAAAAAAGCCGAAATCCAAAATTTCATTAATTTTCGACGTATATAGTATATTACAGATCACTGAAAAATAGCCTCCACTGATGTATATAGGGTGAGGGGGTTAGGGGTCTGAACCCACCCCTTAGTCTACGCAAAAATGCTAATTTTGGCCAAATAGCCATCGGTAAACTCCATATTTTGTTGGGTAATAAAAGTATTACTATAAATAAAAATTGCATGTGAAAGCTATAGCTACGTCTGTGATGACCTCTGTAAAAGGGAAGACAGGATCACTTCGGCCTCTGTTTTGCGCTGTGATTTATTTCAAAAAGGGAAATAAATGTTTTTTCTTTTTCTTTTATCGCGGACATTAAGTGAGCCTTCACGCATAATCATTGAGTATCAAATTTTGAAAATTCTAAATAACAGTTTCGGTATACAGTGAAACTTCTATGAGCGACTACCTCTATAAAGCGACCTCCTCTTTCAACGCCATTTTTTTTATCCTATCTACTTAATGCAAAAAGATCCTCTATCTTCCAGAAGAGACCACACAAGCCTTTATAAGCGACCGGTCACGGTTCCCTGTCCGAAAATGTTCTTGCATTTTTCCGGAAATGAAATGTGTTACGGCCAATTATTTGCGCGAGGGATCTAGTCCGAGGAGGGGCATTGACGTCTGTGAGAGACTTTCTAAGGGATCCTTACCCGTATTTACGCGAACTTTCGCATTTTCCCGGAAGTACAGTAAACAAACACCACATTCCGAACCAGTCTCTACTGCAAATCTAGTCGCTACTCAAACCAGTATCTACTCATGTGCAAGTGTAAACACACGTGCACATTAGGTTTAGAGAAGAGACATGCATAAATGAGTGATTTTACTGTTGGAACAGCGTATTGATGTGATCGAGTCATGCGGAAAAGGTAATTCGTAGAGAAAAATGACGGTTACTTCTGTTTGTGGGAAAAACCAAAAGGCAAATTTTAAACTAAATATATTTTATTATGGCGAATTCAGAATGCATGAAGAAAATCAGGATAAATGCTCTTATGTCAGTTGTAAAAAAAATAAAGTAGAGAGAGAAGTGCACTCGGAGGAAAGTAAAGAATGAAACAATCTGAAATTTCTTCATATTTTATTAAAGTTTAAATTTTAAAAATATGTTTGCATAATTGCTTATATGCTAGTACGGACACGCCTAATACAAAGGGGTGAAAAAAAAGAAGATCAAAGGGAGTAGGGAAAATGTCGCTTTCGACCTTTTTAAATCAAAATCTACATGTTCTTTAAGTACTCTTTTACCAAAAAATCTACGTCCCGCTTCCTGTTTGCCAAAATATTGATAACGTTCACTCCGAATATTTCGCTCTGCTCAGTGATCGAAGAACGCTCCTGTAGGGGGAGTGCACTTTCAAGTTACGGAAAGGAACGAAAATTCGCTCCGACTGGTCGAATTTCGAAACGAATCGCTTGCTTGAATTAAGCATGCAGTTTCATAAATAACAAAACAAACAATACTGTTTAGCCTGCTATTGGCTACCAAATGTTTATACTTCTTTGAGCGACCACCTCCCTTAAGGACCGATCTTTCGCGGAACGGAGGCTAGTCGCTCCCGAGAAGTTTCACTGTACACTACACAGTGACATCAAGTCAATTTGACTTGATGTCATTTTGTCTAGAAAATTTAGACCCAGAGAATTTGTATGTAAATTTTCTGGGCCAGCTCAAGACAGGGTAGATTGAGCTGCATAACTGATTAGAAATTTTGAACACAAAAGCGTTTAAAAAGCACAAAATTATTGTCAAGAATTTTTATTTTTTATTTTAAAAATGCCTGGAATTATATTAGTAGAGTATAATTAAACTACTATTTTCGTCGACTTCACTTTTCATCACAATGGATGCAGACATAAAATGCATGCAAGGCCGTGCCCAAGGTAGTGGTCCAGTTGGTTCGTTTCCCCCCCCCCCCACCTTGCCCCCACTCCACCACGAAATTTTGAATTTTGTTAACAGAATGATAATGATTAAATCTCCTTGTGACAAATTCTGCTTTTTTCACTATTTCAACCCTTCCCGGATTTTTTTTCCTGGGTACGGCCTCGATTACATGTCCCTTATAACACATGACTGATGTGCCCATTGTTTGCATTGGATACAATGAATGAATTTTTTCACAGGGCTTAGTCGAAGAATGGTTTCAAGCAGCAAAGACATGTTTTTTTCTTCTTATTTTTCTTTATCAATCACATATCTAAATTTTTAGTATTTTGATGTCATCGTTTAAGTCTCCTTACTTTATTTTATCTCTCCGAAAAACAAAAACAAAAAAAGGTTTCTTTCCCAGAAAGGTTTCTTTCTTTAGTAGAATTTCCTTTTATTTTCTTTGGTCTTCCTGCATCGCTTTCTTAACTGGTTTGTTGGTATGAATTGAAAAATTCCATGCCTTTCTTGACAGTATACTCTTTCTTTAGATCCGACTTTTTAAAAGACACCATGAAAGGGAAAACATATTCTTAGAGATTTTGGTTTTCATTTGTGGCACTAATTTGAGAAAGCTCTGAAGTAGAAGGACTTGATCTGAGTCTGTCTCTGACATAGCATGGCATAAAATCTGCATATATGAAAACATGTTCACTGAAAGAGACACTTTGCTTTTTTAATCCCAGTCTATATGTTTCTTGGGTTATTGTCAATGAGTACACGACATTCCAAGAACATTATTACGAATCTTGGACTATCGTACGCGGCGCCATTTGGCATTTTCTATACTAATACAAGAATCAGAAAAAAAATGTTAACACTTCTATCTAAAGGTTGCAGTTTTTAGTTACATTGATTAGGAAATCATAAAAGTGTGATCAAAATGCCTGACTATTGACAACCTATTAACACTTTGAAGAGCACCAATTTCCCAATGCCGAAAAAAATGCAGCCGTTGCCATCGCTTGATTAACTATCAGCAATATGGCGGTCGATCGAATCGTCCATCTCTTGTCACAGAGATAAAGGTCATTTTTGCCGCACAGCCAGCTGTGTCAAAAGCAAACAAAACTGTGTTACACAAACAAAAGTGTTCTCATACGTCCTTATTCTATTACTTAATATTATTCCCTTTTTTCTAGTACTTGTACATGAAAGTTTCAAAATCGAATTTAAACAAGATAAATTCAGCTCTTCTTGAATTGACCTTTTTGACCGAGAAGAAAAACAAGAAGTTTCTATCTGATTATCATGTCAAAGAATATGCTTTAAAACGAAAATCGAATTTTCGATATCAGTCTTAAAATGTGATTAAATATTTCTATTTGTTTTACTTACGCTATAAAGCAAGTTCTATCTGAAAATCTTCAGTTTCAAAGAAATTTTATTTTTTGAAGAATAGGAAAAAACACGTTCAAATTGATGTATTTCCAATAATACGTACTTCAAAATATGAGACTACAAAAATATTATATGAATTCACTCAGTCAAATGTCAATTTTTTTTCTTCTTCTTTTTTTCCATGAGCGACTATAGCTTGAAATAAAAGGCTTAAAAACTTGTTATTGATAAAAAAGGAGAGAGAGCAATCATGTTGAAAGCCTGGATTATAAATAACTTCCTAACGCGCAGTCTTGTCTGAGCTTCAGGGCTCGAAATATTATAAGTCGCAGTAACCACGGCAGACGGCATGAGATAAGTCGAAATAAGCCATGGTGATCAATAGTTCTCGAGGCAAGTTTAGCTGTGAGTATTTAAAGCTTTATTACTTCAGTTAGGGGCGTAGCCGGGGGGGGGGATATTGGGATATATCCCCCCCCCCCGAAATTTTTGGATTAGTGATGAAATTCCGTCTATTTATACACATATAAGTTCATATCCCCCCCCCCCGAAAAATTTTCCAGGCGCATATCCCCCCCCCCCCAAAAAAAAAAAAAATTCCTGGCTACGTGCCTGACTTCAGTGTCTCTATGTCAGATGTATGAGGGTGGGTCACTTATGAAATTACAGAGTGCTTGCAAGAAAAATGAAGCGTTCTATTTTGCCATCCTTCTTAATTATTGATACAATTTTTTTAACTGAATCAAGAACTCTGAAATTGCTATTGACCGTTATTAATTTCTTCGCTCCAGAGGGCCAAATATGGGGACCTTCCGGTTAGTTAAAACGATCCTATAAGATTTTCTGTAGTACTAAACTCATGCACATATGCGTGAATGGTTTAATTTTGAATAAAATTATTTTAACTGATGTGTAAATTCTGCCACTGACGCACAGATCTTATTATTTATTTTTTGGGTTGTTTAATTTTGTTTGCCGTTACACAAATGAACCTTTGAATGTTACTGAAATTTCCCTAGATTGTGAATATTTTGTGTTTCTTTTTTCCAAATTTAAATTCATGTACCTGAAATTAACTTGGACATCATTTAAAGTTTCTTGATATTCTTCGTTTGTGAATGGTAACAATCCTTTACTGCTGAAACAGATGTTGAGATTTAGGCATTTATTCGAGAAATTATTTGAAAATAGGCTTTGCACCTATCGTTTTTAAGTGTAATATGTTTTTTTTAAACATTTAGGCAATTATTCTTCAATTTGAGATGTGAGATTTATGTTGAGTCTGAAGAGGTTATGACAATTTAAAATTTTGCCGTGAGTGGAATATTTTATACTGCCAGCCTGATAAAATCTCAAAGTATTATTTGCTGCTACTTCAAAATACTATTTCGATCCCTGCACGGCATGTTATTTATTGCATTCTTAAGAGTTAGTAATTTATTAATGGAATAGGTGCACTAGATGGTTATGGTATTAATTTTTTTGGTTAAAAAAAATACTTTAAGTATCTGGATCTTACTGTGAAAGTATTAAAGAAGGATACGATTACTGAAGAATTAAAATCCATAGCTTTAGAAACTATTGAAAGTTAATTTCTAGCAAGTGAATGCTCGCATGTTTTCACAGACGGCTCCATGTTGGATAGAGAGCATGGTGCTGGAGCTGGCATCTTTTGTAAAGTTTTTTAACTTTTGTCTACCTGTAGGTTCATGCACTTCTACCTTTGATGACGAGGCTATCGCAGCTGCAATGCAAGAAATTTCATTGTGGGAATCTGCTTTTAATAGAGCTGTATTCTTTCCGAGTCGAAATCAACATTTCATGCCCTTTCACAAAATTATCACTGGAATAAGAGAGAATTTTGGAATACAGACTGCCTTTGAAGAATCTTACGCATAAAATTTCCTTCCAGTGGGTTCCAGTACAGTGTGGCACAATGGCGGCTCCAGACTGAATTCTCGGAGGGGGCCATCGAACTTTTTACTTAGGTCTATAAATTGTTCAAAATGCAAATTGAACGTGTGAAATCGTGAAGTATGCGAATCTAAAGTTGTAAAACAAAATTTCGTAGGGGGCCATGGTCCCTATGGCCCCCTCACTGGAGCCGCCCTTGGTGTGGCATCATGAGAAACGAAAACGCGGACCTACTTGCTAAGAAGGGAGCCTTTGTGGCCAAGACACGCACAAGGGCAATAACTTTCTATTCCGCAAGACTTTTGACAAACAGGACGTTCAGCTTTAAACTGGAATCCGCAGAGGGATCTATAGGGACAAGAACTTGGGCATTATCATCGAGAACAGAAAAGCTCTTATGTTCCTGATGCCCGGAGAAAAGCAGCAGTCGCATGCTCCAGGACCATGCTGACAAACCATAATGTTTTAAGGTCCACAAAGTATCATGTTTTAAGGTCCCATCTCTTCAGTACCGGCAATGCCGAGTCACCCGAATGTACTCGGTGCTACTCTCGTCAGCATATGACGGCCGATCATCTGGACGTGTGCCCTGGAATAAGCGGCTTTATTGTCCAAAATACTGGAAGGTACCTAACTGTTGGCATAAGAGCTCATTTGTATGACATTTGTAAAATAAATAAAAATTATTTTAACATAGTTAACCAACATATTGAAATAGAATAAATAAAAACTTTGTGAAAAAACACACATAAAATGTTACTTATAACACGATACGATCGTTTCGAACAAAAATTCTTTTGGTCTTCATCAGTCAAAGCCCTTCGACTCACTAAACAGAGGGAACTGAAAAAGATAGGGTTATGTTTTCATGAAATGATAACCCTATCTTTTCATTTTTTATCTTTTTATTTTAACCCTATCTTTATAATTTCCTTTATAATGAAAAGGAACAGTGCCTTCCTGTATTACGATACAGACATTATTGACTAAATTTCACAATTTTGGCTGCCATTATTCAGTTACTTTCAGAGTTTGCGTTATGGCAAGTCTACAAGAGAGGCCTATGCCTGTGGGTGGGGGGGGGCGAGATTTACTCTCGGAAACATCCGGAAAATATTTTCAATATAACGTCAAAATTTAGTTATCAACGGAGAAAAGTATTGGAGACAATTCGTATTAAAAACTAATAAAAGAAATGTTTTCGGAAAATTTCACTGCACAACACAGCTAAATGTAATTATCTAGAAAAATAAACGACACGTATTTATGAATAAATCTTTTATGCAACAGCAACAAAGAAAAATAAATGAATAAATGAAGATCCCAATTAGTAACTTCAAGGAGTCTTAGTTAAATGAGAATTAGTCTCCTTCATTTCGATAATGACTGAAGCTTAGTTCAAAGAGAGAGATGTCTGAAAAATAGATTTTAAAAATAAGTAGAGCAGTAGTTTTTCAATATGCAAGAATTGCAGTTTATGAAATTGATCACTTCTGTCAGCCTTGAAGGACAATAATTGGAATTTTACAAAATCGATTAACAACCTGACGTGACTGAATCCTGCGGGATAACACAGACATTCACGTTGATACATACTTACCAGCTGAGTGAGATAAAATGCAATATAATACTGTAATGTGATATAGTGAAGAACATTTACCGAAATAACACAATACCATTCTTTTTCCTTTTGTCAATTACTAAAGGAAAAATGTCGTTTTGCATTCTTTTTTCCCTTGGAGGAAAGGGTGGACATTCCAATCTACCATACTCTAGTACATCATAACTCACTTACAGTAATTTGTCATGCCTAAGTGAACTTTACCGTTAAATGTATGTTTTTAAAATGCCGGGTGTTCGCAAATGTTCGCGACAAGGGTTTGTTTTTAACGAATTACCCATTTAGTATACATTTATGATAGTTTAGACCTCGATCCATGCGGTTTTTGGCTCTTTGGGAGTTTGAAATATTTCGTAAGTCGTGATAATTCAAGAATTTTGCTTTTAAATACAGCATTTCACTATATGTTCGTAACATTTCTCCGAAAACGCTGCGGTCAACTGTGGAACATGCTCTATTACGATTCCAAATGGTAGCTTACAATGATGGCCGTCAAGTTGAACATGTTTTGCTGTATTAATATATTTGTAAACTATCATAAATGTATGCTAAATGTGTAATTTATTAAAAAACGTCTCGTGGTGGCGAACATTTGAATTAATTTTTTTTATTCGCTCAAACAAATTTCCATACCTTCATTATGTCCTACGCAGAATTCCATAAACTTCTCAGCAATAGTTTTGTCTGTAGACAACTTTAAAATAGGGCAGTTTAATTTCGGACACCCTGTACATTTACAATTACAATTTCTGAAAATTTTCTGATGAATTTCAAACACGGTAACAATGGGATGACAGTTGTGCTAGAGATGAGAATCTGCGTTTCCCAGACAACTGATATTGCATAACCCTCTGTGTTTGTGCAGGAAAATCCGTACTGATTTATTCAGGATTACTCTTGTTGGAGACAGATTTAAACTATCGAAAGTCTATAACAAGATGATTTATGTACGAGTTGCAACCGTGTTTCACAATATCTAAGATTGAAAGAGGTGTTACAGTAAAGTAGGATGAATAGCTCAGTTTCTACGACTATTTTGTTTAAAATTCTAAATAAAAGCCTACATAATATGATCTGTATTTAATTCGGCATTTTATTAAGTAGCGTGTAATTTGGACTCCTGGGTACAAACAAGATTTCTTATTTTTTATCTACTTATTTATTTATCAATTATTTTTTAGAAGAGTGCGTATTTGGAATACGAATATAAATTAAGTTATATTCACTCTTAAAAATTTAGTGCAACATTTCACAAAAAGAAGGTACTAGAAAGGTTGGCTAAATCAAACGGTGAAACCTTGTTCCAACATTTGGTTCTTCACGAAAGTATGTTTAAACCTGAGCACCGAGTGCTGGATCAAGGTTTCACCATCTTATCGAGGCAACTTCACTAGTACCATGTTTTAATGAAAAGTTGCACAAAATTTTTTAGAGTGTAGCTGAAGTGCGCAACGTTAAAGGGTTAGTATGTACAGTAGACACATGACTTGCGCGAGGGATACGTTCCAAGAACCCTCGAATAAGTGAAAATTTCGCGTTGTGGGATAGGGTATATATATTCCACTTTTTGAAACACATACAGAGTTATTTTATATAAACACCTATAAATACCCCCTCAAACAGTTTTAAACCATCCCCTAACTATATGTATTACCATTTCTCACATAAAGTAATGAAGTACCAGGTTACCGAGCCATGCACAGAATCTAAAGGCTCCTTAAGTGTGAAATAATGGGTACGTAAATGCCTTGACACGTATCAATAATCTTCATGGTTGCCAAAGGTTTACATCGCTGTCGGATCACTCATTCATTATCAGGTAAGCTTTGGTCGGCATTCAATGTTACTATGGCATATACTTTGTTTAGAAGAGGGATGCTAAGTATTCGATGGTCGGTAACATCAGGGTTGAGCAAAAAGTAGTTTAACGTAAGGTGCCTCCTTTCCTTTTGTAGCAGATCAACGAAGATCTTGGGAGATGCATTCACTAACAGCGTCTTCAGAAATAAATCTGTCCATATTGAGGACGTTCAAATCAAGAATTTGAGTTGGTTGAACTGCCAAATGAATGAGTCTCTCTATTCTAAAAAATCTGGAGTAATTCCACTCGACTTTCCGAACACTTATGATTATTACCAAGCATTTAAATAAATTTTAATCGATGAATAATTCAAACATATATACCAAATTGAAGCTCAATCGAATGCGCCGTTTAAACGCTAGCGCTCTTTCAAGAATTTCTCCCCATATGCCATAATGTAAAAGAAATCTTTGTCGTAGCCCTGTAGAAAAACTATATGTCCTATACACACCAAAATCAAGACCGGTCTTGCGACGGTGGTTTATAACTTAATTACCCAGCTCAATCGAATGCCCCGTTTAGGAGTTATCGTGTTCACTCACATACACACACATACACACACACATACATACATCTCGTAAAAACAGCATAAATGAATTCAGAAGACCTCAAAACGTGTCAATACACCAAAATCTCGAAGTCGAATTTTTTCATGGTTACAATACTTTCCTTACATGGTACATGTTCGAAAAGTAATTACATGATAGATGATCGGAAAGTGAAAAAAGTAACGGCTGCTGTCAAGAGCTTAATGGCCTATCTTCTCCTAAACCGTGGGGATTTGAATTTCGAGAAACATATCCACGGATCGGAAAATTTTGAGGAACTTGATAACCTGACTTAAATTTCGATAATCGAACTATTTTAGGAGATATTAATAAAAAACTGAAAAAATAAAACATAATGGTTGCCAGATTTGGCATGAAATCATTCATTCCTTTGCAACAAAGCAATTCCAAGTATTTAGAATCGCGTGAAATTGACAAACTTGAAATAGAATGACACCCATTTTACGCCAAATTAAAAAATATATGAAATAAATAACTCAAACTGTTTTACACAAAGTTGACAATTTTCATAGTATGTTTGCTTAAACAACAGGAGTTTAGAATTAGTGATTATTAGTTTTTCCAAAACAGAATAACTAATTGTAACTGATTTTAAAAGCGTCATCTTGGCATTAGGTACGATTTGGCAAAATGGTATCTTTCCAAGCAGGGTGAATCTAAACGGCCAGTTCAAAAATGTTAGAACCCAATATCTTGAAAATGAAAAATCTGATGTGTCCAACACATGACTTCCTTGCACGTCCATTAGATCAAAAATATTTTCGACGCACTTCCTCTAAATTTATTTGTTTGAAAGAGATAAAATATCAATAATAGTAAGGTTTAGCGATTTCTAGCCAAATATTTCGATATCGCCAAGCTGAGTTCAATTTGAAAGATTTCCTTCTAACACTTTATTTGGCGATATTTCACCAAAAGCCGACAAACTTGAGATAGTCAGCTAGATTTTGGGGATAGCCAAAGTAGTCATTGACCCCAGACTTTCAATGAATTGAATGCATCTATACACCTCAATGTATTTAAAGTCATTTGGCTCACCATGTAAATAAATTCTCAGTCGATTGCTGTCAAAAAAGATATTGAAAACAGTTAGATATTACAATAGATCTAAATACAAAGTTAAAAAATCTATTGGTTAAAGTTTTAGAGTTATACAAAATAGGAAATAATTTTTGGCGCCAAATTTGGCGATATTTCGGTGAAACTCGTCAATGTCGACGACATTTGGCGAGATTTTAAGCATAAACCAAACAATGACAGATTATCGCCAAATTTGGCGATATTTCGCCAAAACTCGCCAAGAACGATTACAAATGGCGATACTTTGGGCATGGACCAAATGACTGACTATCGCCAAATTTGGCGATATTTCGCCAAAACTCGCCAAGGTCGAGGACAGACGGCGAGATTTTGGGTATGTACCAAACAATGACTGTCTACAGTTGTATTTTAATGAAGATGTCCATAGACATTAAGGTACTGAAATTCTTTTCGGTGGTCCTGTAAATAAACTCTCCAGTAGATTGGAACCAAAAATCGAGATGCACAACTAGATGTTACAACATTCTTATATATGAAATTTCATAATAGTTTTTGAGATTTGAGAGTTAAATATGCACACACGTACACCAAAAGTCGCCAAGCTTGGCGACTTTTGGCATAGTTCTTGAGGGAGGCACGTGACCGTGGTCGGACCATTACCTAACTTATGTGGTAGGACGGTATTATGCTTGAAATGGATGAATGCCCCTAAAATTGCTATTGACCGTAATGTATTGGAAATCATTTGAGTGTTCCTGTAGCAGAACTATAAATGATTTATAGTTAAGACAGTTTTTTTAATGGAGAAATTTATTTTCTAACTCTTTACAGCATATATCACTTCTGAGTCGTTTGAAATAGCCCAATACCTCTAAAAAACGCTTTGATGAATTTCGGCCCATAGAGCGTAATGTATTTCGAATCTTTTGGGCGGTCCTGTAGATAAACTATTCAGTCGAATGGAACCAAAAGGGGAGGTGCACAACTAGATGTTACAACAATCCTAAATATAAAGTTTCAACATTCAACGCCTAACAGTTTTTGAGATATGCGAGTTTAATGAATTTCGGCCCATTGAGTGTAATGTATTTCGAATGTTTTGGGCAGTCCTGTAGATAAACTATCCAGTGGAATGGAACCAAAAGGGGAGGTGCACAATATAGATGTTACAACTACTGTTCATATTACAGCTACTGTTCATATTATAGATGTTACAACTATCCAAAATATGAAGTTTCGACATTCTACGCCTAATAGCTTTTTAATTAGGCGAGTTTAATGAATTTCGGCCCATAGAGCGTAATGTATTTCGAATCTTTTGGGCAGTCCTGTACATAAACTATCCATTCGATTGCCACCAAAAGGGGAGGTGCACAACTAGATCATAGAACAATCCTAAATATCAAATCTCAACATTCTACGACCAATAGTTTTTGAGATATGCGAGTTACATACATACGTACGTACAGACGGCATGGAAAAACTGGCCACAGTAGACTCGCCACTGGTCAAAATGAGTTGCAGACGCGTTAATATGATCGTGCATGCTAGCCTACGATGAGATGCATCGAAAAAAGTTTTTAAATTAAATTTAGAGGTAGTCAAAATCGGTTTTTATGTCGAAATTTGGCCCCCAAAATTTTTCGGGATCACATTACTTCCTTATACTACGTACAAGGAAGTAAAAATAACTAAAATGCAGATTATTTTAAAGCCGGTTCGGTCCAGCTGGAGTATTTGCTACCCGCAAGTACACTTTGGATATTTGTCAGCACGACGAGATGATATAATTCGTGGTACTAAACACGCCAATCTGCAAAGGATTATGTATATGAAAATATGGTTAACGGTTTTCCGAGAACCTTACATGAGCAGTAATTATAGGTTGTGAGCATGTGTAAATCGCCAAATAATGAAAAGTCGCTATTGGTGGCTAGCTATTCTATCTGTTCCGTAGTTTTTATCAAAGAAAACATATGAAGTACTGTTTTCTTAGAGCTAATTATTAACTATACATATACGCAAGTCTCCAAATAATGAAAAATCGCTATGGTTGGCAAATACGGAAGGTGTCCAATGAGTTTTACATATTTAAAAATACAGCTGAAACAGATGTTCTGATTTTATTACGCTTTAGCTCCTAATTAATATAACTTTTGAATGGCAACATTAAATATCATTGTGTTTCTGGGGAGTGCAAATAATTTTTCCAGCCATTATAAGCGGAGTCCGCACTCCAGGTGCAGTATAGCTCAGAACTCGTACAACACGGATTCCTATAACAAAATATCTTCAGTGTTATGAGGGGGGGGGGGTCTACTGTATTGTGAAGTTTGAATTTTTATGTATCAATGAACATGCAAGAACCAAGCAATGTGTAGCTCAGTAACATTCTATCTGATCCAATCTTTGGGTTTTGTCTATTGAAATTATGCCTTTTTTACGAATAAGTCTTTTAGCCTTATACAAAAAGCGAGCATGGCGAGTCAGGGGCCTTGGCTCCTAATTTATAAAAAAATTCATCGAGTCTGTTCTTTGTAAAGTATGCGTTCATATTTCGAATTCTTTTATGATATTCTTTGGAATGTAGGTGTCATCGAACCACACCAATTCATTAGGGAATTGTGTATGTCCTACATCAATCTTACAGTCCCCAATATGGTTTCTGTGAATTTGAGTTTTTACTCTTTCTTCAGGAAAATGCAAAGCTCCACAGTGAATGCAAGCCATGTTAAAACGTTGTAAACTTTGATAGTAAGTATCCACATTTGTGGCAGCTTTGTAGATACTTACTGTTTACCCGAAGTATTTGTCCACGTCTAGCTGTTCTGTTTCGTTCCCCTTCTAAATACTGATCATCTGTTTCATCTGCTTGTGTTTGAGCTGCACGTTCACGCATTTGGGCCAAGTGATCATACGTGTTTCCACAGCTCGAAATTGAGCTACACTTTCATACATTTATGGCGTTGTCGTGTAATACTTCTATGATGATAATTCTTTACGGCTGAAATTGTAAATTTCTCTATAGTGCTTCAATTTAAATATGAAATACTTATTTTTTTCTAATTCAAATGAAATACATCTTAGATAAATAAATTCTATAAACGTAAATTCAATCTTCTTACATAAATATAGATTCTATAAAAGTATAATCTTACATAAATATGCTTTAAACATAATTTTCTTTTATAAACTCACAAAGAAAAGAAAAAGTCTTAACGCAATTTAAAATATTAGTACAAAAGCACACTTCGAAATCATGAAATCAAAAACCGAATAGATCAAAAATATTCTTTTATAATAATTTTAACAACAACTTTGACAATAATAGAACAAACGGATGGACTGAAAAAAAAGAGACTTCTAACCTCGAATAAATCAAAAATACATCGTAACCTTCTATATAGTTACGCTGATTCCTGATTCTGTAACAATTCCAGTTCAACCCCTCAAAAACAAAACTTTTACCATCATTACTCCAAGCTCATTAAAAAGTTATTGACTAATAAAATAAAATTTGCACCGTTCGTTGGTGCGATCGGCCTGAAAATGTTCATAATTATGTAAAATATATATATATATATAAATCTGAAAATCCACGCTTACTCTGATTTTTAAGCGATTTTTTGCTATTTTCAGCTCCATTTCATTTAAGAGAATAAAAAAAGCTTATCATTTGAGTGTCAGAATTATGTATCGCAAGTGACATTGACGTCATATTGAAGTCACGGTTATCAGACCTTGTAGGGAAAATTATCATTCCAATTTGCTTAAGATAGTTTTTCTAAATTACTACACAGTTTAACTTATTTTTCAAAAATAAAATGGTTTTCTATGCATTAAGCATTGATATAAGAGAGGATGTTCATACCAAACGAAATGTTTCTGCAAATTATACAATTGAATATGAAGTCATTTGATTTTAAGTGGGTAAATATTAAATATTCTGAGTGTAGACATTCTATCGGCCGTTTTAATTGTCTCCACATTGGGCTTTATCCCTTATTTTAATGATAGTACACAACACAAAACAACACAGTCTAATCCACGGCTAAATAAGAATTCAAAATTTATTAGAAAAAATCTTAGTAACCAGATTTATGCTTCCCAATATAATGCTTCCACATGTGGGCATCCTCCAGCCCGCGGGCCGGATGGTGCCCGCCATGGCTTTTGCACCAGCCCGCAGAACAAGTCAAAACCCTGTTTAAAACCTATATAAAACATTCAAACTCCCATATAAATCCGAATTATACACCCGCGATTTCGCTAACATCCTGAAGTCAGGCCCATGAGTTCGCTAACATCGTTAAGTTCTGCCCGCAACTTTTTAAAGGTTGTCCATACGATGATAAGATAAATGAGTTGAAATGAGTTAATTTTCAATCAACTGCAGTGAATAAAAACTAAACTGATGGCTAATCACCTGCAAAATTAATTTGAATTTCGGCGGAAGAAGGCAGTTAAAGTAAGGCGGAATTCTTGGCGGAATAAGGCAGTTAAAGTAGAATTCAACCTAGTGCCGTATAAAAAAAAAAAAAAAAAACTCGGAATTTTCATGTTATGCCTCAGGATCTTTTTTCTTTCCGTGTATCCTGAAAAGGCAGTCATTTTCATTTAAATTATTCGGCTAAGCTGAAACTTTCATGCACTTTTGAAATTCACATCATATGGATCAATAAAATGCATGAAAAATATTTATAATTTTAGTATCTACACGAAAGCACATTTAGCTTTACGTTAGTTACAAAAGGAGGAAGAAATAAATTCAGGCAATTTATGACATTAGATTTACGAATAGTTTTGTATTAATAACTATGAATTAAAAATAATTAAATTATTTACGTATATTCCATCAAGGTGCTTGCGGGGAGTCGCAACAGGGATTTTTTTTTTCTCTTTTTCTTTCGCTGGTTGCCAGGACGACAGTTTCATATAAAAATAACTTTTCTATTCTAAAAAAACTTATGTATCTGAAACTTGAAATATATCTAGTTACTAAAATATTTATTTATCTGTGTACTGGACATCAAGTTCCATTTATTTTGTTTATTTACGAAATTAATTTTTACTATTGTATATCGATGACGCCTATTTTTTAATCCGCCCCAAACTTACTTGAGCGTCACTTTTACGAAGATTGCATCAACTATGTTTCTCAATCGATCAATAGATGGTACTACCGTCCAAAAATTTTCAATTTGACATTTTGCGCGTTTTAGAGCGTTTTTCAGTCACGTGACCTAGCTCAATCGTTTCAGGAACCCAAAAAACCCCCAGGTACGAAATTTAAAAAGAATACTTACAGCCGTTTTCGAGATCGCTTGGACATACATACATACATACATACAAACATTCCGCGTTTTATATAGGAGCGGATAAATGAATTTTGCCGCTTTTTATTGCTGGCGAAAAATCTCGTTTTGCGGGCGAGGAATTCGTTTAAGCAAGATACACACTCGGGTAAAACCAATTAGCTTAAGTCAAATCGCGTTCTAGCGCGAGTACACAGTAATGTAAATTTCTTAAAAGCTGGAATTTTTGACAGCCTTGAAGGAGTAAAAAGAATGGAAGTAGTGCATTGGCAGTTGTATAGAAAGCAGAGTTTTAACTTCCGTTTATATTGTTAAAAGATTGTAGGTTTGAGAGTAAGTTTCTACTTAGTGGAATTGCCAATAGAGAAAGCATTTTATTTTCAAAATAAAGTTTATGAGCTTTTAAAGTCACGAGGTAATTAAGTAAATTTTGATTAATCCATGCCGATATTTTAATATTGTTGCGAATTTTCGGTCTGTTCAGCCTCATGGCTGTTAAAAATAGTTTAAAAATTCATATTTTACGCATCAAATAGTTAAATTTTGCATTTTGTTGCATCAAAATCGGTTAACTAGAACGTGAGATAAGGAGTTTTATGTTTCTCCATTTTTTTCTATAGCATTTTCTAGAAATCTCGAGAAATATGGGTCGTAGGCCTTCGCTAACCTCACTCTTGCGGACTTATTTTTGGCACCAAATGTGGCGACATTTTGGTCATTTGGCGTGATTTTCCCAATGGGGCTTGTAAAGTTGGTTTTTCTGCATTAAAATCACATAATAGCCGAATGATTCTGCTGTATTCCTAAGACATAATCAAAAGTCCCGCTTTTTGTGGAATCTTCGGGAAATGGACTCTTCTGGAAGCTTCTTTTAGCCTCTGCGTCACCTTTAGTCAAGCATGACAAATCCCCAGTTCAGTGTGTTATTGAGCTTCCGATGAGTACGCTGTTTTATTTGGTGAATTGTGCTTTAGTTTGCTTGCTTTTTGAAGCTTTGTTTTTAAGTGCTGTATATAAATTCTTCATTGCTGAGCCTTAATGGACAGTCTACGATGTCCCTCGTATATTTCCTCTGAATTTTCGCCTGTGGAAGTGTTTCATTTTGTGTGAAAAATACAGCATTTGTGAAAGCTTCTGTTCTAAGCGAACTGTTATAAGCACGTTACTATCTGATTGTGGTAAATTTTGTACAGCTGATTATTCGACGAAGTTCTAGAAGCAATGAAGTTCGTGTTCTATCCTGACAAGTGGACTTCCTACACTTACTGGACTTTAGGCGGACGAACCCAGAAATTAGTAGAGTATTCTGCAACAATATTATACCATCCAAAAATCCTGAGCAATTTTCATAAAATCTGAGAAAGCAAATAGACATAAAAATTGACAAAATTTGTTTAAGTTGAATAGCCAAGTAATGTGGTACTTCCAATACTCTGTGGTACTCCCTGTGGTACTGCCGCACAGCCAGCTGTCTTCAAAAAAGGGTATCTAGATCTGTGGCACGCGATGAACGTTTCGATCGTCCGCCATCTTGCTGGTAGTTAAGTCGAGCGAGGCGACGGCTGCCCTTTTTTCGGCATTGGGAAAGGGTTGCGCCTCAAAGGGTTAAAGGTAAACTTTACCAGCCAAGGCGTTAGTCCCCGGTCTTAAAGGAAATCTAAACTATAATAATAATAATAATAATAATAATAATAAAACCAGCTTTTTCTGAAATAGCATTGTATTTTTATGTGTTTATTTTTCAGTTTTTAGTGTTAAATGGATAGCATATCTGCAAAGCTCAACATAACTTTACTTAGTTGTAAAACTGTATGTGTGCTGCTAAACAAACAGAAACTTTGATTAAATAATTATGGGCTAAAGTTTTGTTAAAGACGCTTTCGACCATCAATCATACATGATATAATAACGGAGTTTCGCTGAACCGCACGAGGACGTCATAACACTTTGAACGTCATCTGTGTTCTTAATTATAACTAGCGCGGCATTTAATTATCAGATATCATGCTGTTACGTCATAATTAGAGCCCCTTTATCAAAATCCCGCACAAAAGACGGTCGCTTGTTTAACGCCAAAACGGGCATTATTGCGTGCGCAAAGGTAACAGCTAGCTATTTCAAGAATAAACAGCGTGACTCAAAAATGCAAATATCTTGGGCTGATTGTACTGTTTAAAAGGTTTTCTGAATCTTTGAACTGCATTTAATGCACTTTATTATAATACTAGAAGATAAAGTACGTTGGTTGAGGCAATTACAATTACAACAATGCGGGAGCTGGAAAAAACATTTGACAAAAGTATGTCTACACTCATAACTTCGTATTCCGTTTTTATGACTATATACAGAAATCGAATTTCACGCACTTCAGGAAACGAGCGGAAACTTTTCGCATTCGAACGATTTCGATTTGTGGGAACAGTCCATCTTACATCAATACTTCCCACAGAGGAAATCATTTTACTTGTGAAAAAAAAAAAGGACTATGTTATCCGTAAAACTTCTTTAAACGAATTGGAATCGCAATTTTCCACTTCAAAGCCTGCTGACCGTGACTTCAATTTGTTAACCATGTCAATTGCAACGGCTTATTTTGTCACTCAAATGATTAACTTTTTTACTCTCGGAAATAAAATGGAGCTTAAAATAGCAAAAAATCGCTTAAAAATTAGGGAGCTAGTGTATTTTCAGATTTTTAAAGTAGCGCAGATTTTTTTTGTGTGTGTGTGTGTGTGTATTTATATATAACTAGGGATCAAGGCCCCTAGACTCGCTAAGCTCGCTTTTCGTATGAAGCATTCGGCCCCTAATGAGGTTTATTCGTAAAAAAGGCATAATTTCAACAGAGAAAACCCAAAGATTGGATCAGATAGAATGTTACCCAGCGACTTATTGCTTGGTTTTTTCATGTTCCCTGGAACGTAAAAATTTAAACTTCGCACTATTTTTCAATTCCTTCTATTAGTTCATACTCTCCCTATATTTATATATCTTGTTCAAATTTCCAATCGTTAATTACTTTTCATTCATCCACTCAAGTTCAAATACATTTTTTTAAACTTGTAGTGGATGACCCTTGATGTTAATACAGTTTTTTTAAATAGCAATTCATTAATTAAATTTAATTAATTAATTTTAGAACCTGTACGTGGGATTAAAAATGAATGAAGACAATATATTAAACAAACAAACTGGTTTCACGGTATCGACCCTTCACAAACGGCCCTGCATTAATTAATTAATTAATTAATAATTAATTAATGCGTTAAATTTAATTAAAAGTAACCAAAATAAAATTTTTCTTTGTTGACCTATGTGTGAATAACTTTTTTTTAATTATGTGAAATCTACGGAACACCTTGCGTATTTGCCAATCCTGGCGATTTTTCATAATTTGGCGACTTACGTGTATGTATAGTTAATAATTAGTTCTAAGAAAACAGTACTCCATATGTTTTCCTTGATAAAAGCTACGGAATAGCTGGAATAGCTTGCCACTAATGGCGACTTTTCATTATTTGGCGATTTACACATGCTAATTAGCGATAATTACTGCTCATTTAAGGTTACCGGGAAAACAGTACAAATTTTTGAGAATTATACCTCAAAAACTGCCAGAGGCATGAAAATAAATATAAGCTGACTTAAACCACTTCTCAATCAATAGCTTTCAAAGGGGAGAAGTAGAACGAAGGTAACATCGGATGATCGCATTTCAGGGATCGTACAGAAATTATGAAAGAAAATATTTTTTACCCACTCTAGCAATAAACGTTACGTTCAAATTCATAAATAGGCCCCGATCATTTTGGTTTAAAAGTATCTCTGCGACATTTTAAGATGTAAGACCAAAAGTTTGTTCATCACCTCATTAGTGTATGGGACACGTTTTACTAACTGGGAATTTTTTATGCTGGGGTCGTATATAAAAAGTGTAACTTTTTGAAAATTAACGAGAGGAATTTTTTCTGAAACGTTTTTTTTTTTTCCCACCTTATTTTAACATTTTTTCAACTTACATTGCCCCTTATCTCTAATAGATGAAGAATTAAAGCCCATTACCACCTTTTTGGGACACTCTGTATAAAAAAAAGGTTAATACATATATATATCTTTTATTGAAACTACCTTGGTATATATTAACCCTTTAACGCGCAGTGTTCCCGCTCTGGGAACACCAAACTCTGACGTTTTGACTGTTGCCAGTCACGAAGAATAGATTTTTGATTTCTATAAAAATAGTTACGGGTGACATAGCTCCACGAGAATCGTTTACTTTTTAGCACGTCATTTCCCATAAAAAAATTGTCACGATCATTTTTAACAGCACTGACATCTGCTGAAAAAGGGAAGAATGCGAGAACAGCTGGATAGATTGCCCAATGCTGAAAAAAGGGCATCCGTTGCCATCGCTCGACTTAACTACCAGCAAGATGGCGGACGATGGAAGCGTTCATCGCGTGTCACCGATTCGTCCGCCATCTTGCTAGTAGTTAAGTCGAGCGATATCAAAGGCTGCCCTTTTTTCAACATTGGGAAAGGGTTGCGCCTCAAAGGGTTAATTGGTTTACTTGTCGTATTACTTACCATTTAAAACTTATGGCGAACATGATCACAAACACTTTCAATTTAACATAAACAAAATATTTAAGATTCATTTGAACACATATTTTACTCTAGAAAAACTTGAAAGTGAGTTTTCATTATTATTGCGTTAAACCTAAACCGAAATAAAATTAAAAGAAACTGTTATAATTTGATGAAATTTTAAAAATACTTATTTTATTTTTAAGAATATAACTAACGTGCATGATTGAATAGTCTCATAGTGCACATCACTAACAGAAATAGTCTAATTAGTTGTGCAAACATGCCTATATACTTTAAAATAAAATGTAAACAAACTGTATGAAATGTATAAACAAAGTATAAACAACAGTCTAAACAAAGAGAATTTCTTAGAAATGTCGCTCGAATCTAGAAGGAATATTATTTTTTCTCTATATATTCACGATTTATAACATAGTTTTGATTTTGTGTTACGTCACGAGAAAAAAAAATATCTGTCGAAACATTTTTTAGAATTTTGAAAAGTCAGACTATAAAATCAACAAAATATGTATATAAAGGGGTCTTGGATTATATCAGTTTTACATTTCTCAGCAAATAAAAATCCATTTTTAAAACTTTGAAATATTTTTAAGATTTTATAGTTTTTTTCAGGTGAATTCTGAAATATAAAAATAATAAAATAAAATAAAATGTATGAAATGATTTATTTTGAAAAGTCTTGTGCAAAATCGCAATAGCTAAAACATTTTTAAATGTAAGTGAAGTAAGCATTTTTAATGCTAACAGAATTTAATTTTTATGCTAGACTTTTTATTTTCTAATTATTATGTTTGTTAAAGAAGCATGAGAGAATACTTATTTATTTCATAAAAATTTATTTGATTGAAAATAAGGTATACCTACACCAATATATTTCTATTTAAATAATCAGTTATTTATTGCAAGAAATTTGAAGTAATTAATGGTAATTACATTATAAATTAGATGGGCTCAAATTTCTGAGACAAATGTCTTTTATCCTTTTTTTTTTAATCTAAGAAGATAATTTTTAGGCACAGTGATACTCAATAATAATAAATATTTGCCGAAAAAGATTATAAAGAAATAGACAATTCAAACTCTTGTCTTTTTTCAATGCATCGAATAATCGTTCTCTTTTTTAAATAACATCAAAACGTAACATATAAAAATAAGTAAAGTACTTCGTTAAAAACATATAGGTAAAACAAATACTTCAGTACGTCATGCTTCAGGTAGCACAAAGAGTCCGCCTTCCCTCAGCTACCTAAGCTCCCTGCCAACACACAGATCGGAAAATGAGAGCTGAAGGTAACTAACTATAAGAACATTGCTTGAATAAATACTTGTTATGTGGTAGATGGCAATGCTCCAAAAAATAAATACATAATAATAATAATAACCCGATTTTTTTTGGGGGGGGAGAGGGGGTACGGTGATTTTTTCCGAAGAGGTTCATTTCCACTTTAGGGAACATTGAAATTTAATTTGTAAAATATCATATTCAGAATTTTATACTCGTTGTGTCATATTCGGTTGCTTATAATTCATTTTTTTCATGTTCAGTATCTCTCATGAAAACACTAAAATTGAAAATGTATTAGTAAAATATTGTCACGGTACACCAAATTAACTATTTAATTTGCAATTAAACGCTACTTTCCTCATTAAAAATGAAAAAATATATTCAAAATATAGTATTAATTAGTGGAAATGGCAAAAGCTAAAAATTAATATACAGTAAATGATTTGTAACAGTTACATATGCTGAAATCTACTTGTTTTTTACCTTTACTTTTATGTTTATGAGTACTTTCATATTAAAAGCAATAAAATAAACAATAGTACAAGGTGGTCGTAAAACAAAACTTCCCCTATACAGGGTGTTTCAGGACACCGTTTACAAATTTTCAGGAGAGATAGAGCACACCAAGACGGTTCAGATTCGCACAGCAATGTGGGCTCGGAAACCTCGTCTTCATGAACCTGTTAATAATCACTTAGGAAGAAGTGTTCAAGTAATAGTGAACTTTCCGATCATGGTTTTTCGAAAACTAATCCATCTTTCACCGATTGCACTTGATAAAAAATGGTTGATTCAGAATTTTTTCTTTCATTACATTGACAAAACTGTCGGAGAAAAGCCCATTGTTTATGAAACATGGTTAAGAATTTAGACGCACGCTTTAACACTTCTTCCAAAGTGGTTATTAACCCTTTAACGCGCAGTGTTCCTGCTCTGGGAACACCAATCTGACGTTTTGACTGTTACCAGTCACGAAGAATAGATTTGATTTCTATAAAAATAGTGGCGGGTGACATAGCTCCACGAGAATCCTTTACTTTTTAGCACGTAATTTCCCTTTTAAAATTGTCAGTATTTTTAACAGCACTAACATCTGCTGAAAAATGGAAGAATGCGAGAACAGCTGGATAGATTGCCCAATGCTGAAAAAAGGGCAGCCGTTGCCATCGCTCGACTTAACTACCAGCACACAGCCAGCTGCCGTCAAAAAAGGGTCCCTAGATCTGTGGCACGCGATGAACGTTTCGATCATCCGCCATTTGGCTGGTAGTTAAGCCGAGCTATGGCAACGGCTGCCATTTTTTCAGCATTGGGAAAGGGTTTCGCCTCAAAGTGTTAACACGTACATGAGGATGACACTTCTGACACCGCATTGCTATTTGATTCTGAACCGTCTTGGTGAACTCTATCTCTCCTGAAAGTATGTAAACCCTGTACTGAAACACCCTGTATATGAACCGTAAGCCGCTGTTTCGTTCAACCAATCGAGATGAGATTTCAGATATAGTTTTTCAGGGGTATGCATGCAACAATAAAGCTCTCACAGTTACGGTTGCAGTGGAAGATTTTTTTAAATGTTTCAACCGTAACACCGACTTTTCTTTCTGCAAAAGTTGATAAACGTATTAAAAGACCATAAATGAGATACCCGTATGAAACAACACACGTATGATGAAACGATACACGTATGATGAAAATTGGCAGAGTAAAACATTTTCAAAGAAGAACATTGTAAAGAACCGCTGTCGACAAAGAGAGAAAGTGCATTGACACAATTTGCATTCAATCACTGGAATAGACAGTAGAAATGTTAAATTAACAGTAGGTCACTTGAAATATTTGATTGCAATTAAAAAAATCTGGAGTGACTGCACTCGACTTTCCGAACACTTACGATTAAGATCATTACCAAGCATTTAAATAAATTTTAATCAATGAATAATTCAAACATATATACCAAACTGAAGCTCGACCGAATGTGCCGTTTAAACGGTAGCGCCCTTTCAATAATTTCTCCCCATATGAAATAATGTAAAAGAAATCTTTGTCGTAGCTCTGTAGAAAAATTGTAACTCCTATACCATCAAAATCAATACCGGTCTTACGATGGTGATTTATAATATATATGCCCAATTTGAGCTCAATAGAATGTACCGATAAAAAGCTAGCGCGCCTTCAAGAATTTCCTCCCATAGGCCATAATGTAGAAGAAATCTTTGTCGTAGCCCTGTAAAAAAACTATAAATCCTATACACAGCAAAATCAATACCGGTCTTACGATCGTTGTTCATAATATATATACCTAATTTGAGCTCAATCGACATCAAAATCAATACAGTTCTTACGATGGCGGTTTTTAACATATATACCCCATTTGAGCTCAATCGAATGTACCGTTTAAACGCTAGCGCATTTTCAAGAATTTCCTCCCGTAGGCCATAATGTAAAAGAAATCTTTGTCGTAGCCCTATAGAAAAACTATAAGTCCCATACACACCAAAATCAATACCGGTCTTGCGACGGTGGTTTATAAAATATATATCAAATTTGAGCTCAATCGAATGCTCCGTTTAGGTGGTATCGTGTTCACTCACATATACACATACACATACACACACACATACATACATACATTTCGTAAAAATAGCATAAATGAATTAAGAATACCTCAAAACGTGTGAATACACCAAAATCTTGAAGTCGAATTTTTTCATGATTACAATACTTTCCTTACATGGTACATGTTCGGAAAGTAAAAAGTCACTCTACTCTCTTGGTCTCTCATTGGTTCTTTATAATGCTCTTTTGTTCAAATGTTTCAAGCCGCCACTTTTCGTCATACGTGTATCGTTCCAACTCTATTTATGATTTTTCAATGCGCTGATCAATATTCACAGGAAAAAAGTGAGTGTTGCCAATGGAAATTTTTTCACTTTAGCTGGAACCGTTCAAATTCCCTTGTTTTAAACAACCCCGATGTCGATCGCGGACCTCTGAATAACTATATCTTAACTCTCATTTGGATTGGTTGTATGGAAAGCCAACTAAAATTCTATATATCGGCGAAGATTTTTTTAAGACCACCCTGTATGTTAATTTAAACTTTCGTAGGGAAGAAAAAAAGATTTATTACAATAAAACTTGCTTTTAAGTAATAGATTTTGAATTTTCACAATATTTTTAAAATAATGAAAGAACGATATTTTTTTCTGAAAGCTGGCAACATTTATACAGTAAATGAATGATAGTGTAGATGGGTGATAGAATGTATAATACACTTAACATTTGATTTCAGAATGTTGTAGTAATATTAATTGAATCTTTCGGTATTTTTATTTAGTAAGAATTATTAGTTTATTATCATTTTTGTCATAGATATATTTTATTTTTATTACATATAAAAAGAATCATAAAATAAAATTGTAGGTAATAATAAAAACTAATCAGCAAAAGTAACAGTAAAAAAAAAGGATGTGACGCTTTTATTTGTGCAACGGCAATTTTTCCACTTTATCCAATTTTTCTAGAACAAAAGGGGGAATTTTTTTCTGTTACTTCAAAATTTCCGGAAATTTTACATAACTTGGTAATGCTAAAAGGTAAATATTTATCTTTCTTATTTAACTTTAGTTTTCATTTTCCTTTTCTGTCTGCTGGTTGGTGATTTGTGTAATAACGAACAAACGTAACGTACTGTGGTACGTTTTTAATAATGCGATTTAATTTATTTTTTCGGTCTGTTTGATCTTATCACCTGCCTTTTTTCTCAGTGTTTTTAAGAAGTTCTATTTTCTCAAATTTACTCACGAAATTAAGGAAAGCTAATACAATATCACATGAATTCTGATTGCATAATTTAAATAGAAATAACTACACGATGTTTAAAAACAGAAAGAATGTAAGCTCTGAATAACTTAAGTGGATATCCAAAAATTACAAACTTTCGACAGTCTCAAAATAATAAATCACTTCTTGAAAGTAAGAGAAAATGATAAAAGATAAAAAAAAAGAAGTTGTTTGTTTAAGGAAGATCTCATATGTACTCATCCTCAGGCAAACGGAAGTTTTCGAATATCTATCAGAAATATTACCCGGGAGAAATTCCAGATTTCACCCTATTTTCTTGGTAATGATTCAGAATACACCGTTCGCCCGGAGTGAATGTAATGTTCAACCCTTCATAACCCAGTGTTGTAGATCTGCCATGTACCAGTGAAACTATTTAATTTTATGATAGTGAAAAATTATTTGAATGAAATTGTTCCTAATAATGTAAATATAAATTAATTAATTATTTTTGAAAAGATGGGACGCTTTTATTTGTGCATGGTTAGCAAGAAATAAATTTCTCCTATCATAGGAGTCTAGATTGCGTTCTATTGGCCCAAATGAAAGAAAATTTGAAGTACTAATAATACAAACGATGCGCTTGACATTTAAAGGATTAAAAAATAGTTCCAAACTCTGCCTATAGGTGGCGCTGTGATACCCTTGTAAAAACATTTAATTCGGGGGACGTAATGTTACTTCCGTCCGTGACATTCCTTAAATCAGCGGTTCTCAACCTTTTTAACGTCGCCCCCCCTAGTAAAAATATAGTAGAACCATAAGAATAACTTACGGTGGCGCCCCCCCCCTACATTTTTCAGCATACATTCAGTTTTTTAATCCTTAACAATGAACATTTAGTCGAACTTTCTACAAAATAATGTTATCAGTAAAGTTTGAATGAATATTTTAAGCGAAGATGGATATATTTTTGAGTAAAAAATGAGAATAAATAAGATGATTTTTTAAAAAATGCATCACTACTTGCTCTTTGGTTTTTCTTGCGCTCCCCCTGCACACGCTCTGCGCCCCATTTGGGGGTTGCACCCCACAGTTTGAGAAACGCTGCCTTAAATCACTCGTGCTTTCTGGGCAGTGCTGAAATTAAATAATATTAACATTCCCTATGACAGTAAATTTAAATACTTAGGTACAATAATAGACAACAATCTCTCATGGCTTCCCCATCTACGATATGTTAACAATAAAGTAACATCCACATTAAAAAACCTATACAAATTTTCTTCTTCAGAAAAAGGTATGAATAAACATATCTTAAAAATATGGTACAAAAGAATAATTGAGAGACCAGATCTTCTTTAATCCAGAATTCCAGCCAATTAAACTAGACGATGAAGCAAATTATGCTCAAAAATCTATACTGATAGATACAAGCAACCAAGTGATTGAGGCGCGGCCTTCTGTTCGGTGTATAAGAATGAAATGTTATACAAATGGAATTGCACATTATCAGACAATAACTCACTATTTCAACCAGAACTCTTTTCAGTGTACTCAGCATTAAAATGGTTTTCAATCTCCAATTTCCAAAAGACATTCATATTAAGCGATAGCAAATCATCTTTACATTCATTAACACACACAAAGATCTAACTTAATAGCTTTTAAAATATCACTGCGCTGCATGAAAATCGGCCCCGAAATCATTTCGGCGAATTCTTACGTAGAATGACCTCCTGAATCCGAATGACCCCCATTTTTGCGTATCACGTAAAGTTTTCTCCGTAAACCCCCCCCCCCACCCCCTTCCGCCCACTTTCATCACCATTTAGCAATTTTATTTGAAAGAAGGAAAAGGGTTACTATAGCCATTAAATGACTTTTGAGGGGCTGCAGAGGTAAAAAGTTCTAAAACAGGAGCATTTGTAGTAAGGAGGAGATTGAGGGGGGGGGGGGAAGGATTTGCAACCTTAAATAAATAACTCGGCTGCTCAAGCCTCGTCAGTGGGAGACCCCCCCCCCCTGAACTACCCTAGTTTTTTAGTTTCATTATTGCCTTATTAAAACGATATTAATTGACTATGTCATTTTATCTCTCATCTTTCGTGTATTTCGCCTGGTAACCCTATGTTGAAATTTTTATGGATTGTAACCTATTTACAATCCATACCTATTTACAGAAAAATACATGTGATGCCTATTCTACAGCTTACGAAATATTGTAACAATAGATTAAAGCTGTTGTGAACTAATAGTGTTTAAATATATGTAAAATTATGTCGCATTTTTATGTCGCTTTTTTGGGACACATTTTCCGGACAATTTTCAATATAGGGGGTGAGAGATAAAATGGCATAGTCATTAAAAAAAAATAATCAATTGAAAGGATCTGGGGTTTTTTAATTGCAATTTTTTCCTCTTATTTTCTGCTTACTAAGCCTTCCACCTCCCTCCCCAATTTTTTCGTCCAAACGCTCCAAATCTATAGCAAGAATTTCGGCAAAGAGTGCGTGAAGAGGAAGGAAGCCAACGTTGCCGCTCTGAATAAATCCCACGCTTTTTTCGGAAGATGAAGGCTTAGTGTTCTGCCGTAATTCAAACGGATTTATGATTGAACTGAAGATGCCATGCGACCCACACAAATGGAGACTGTTCATACGTAGACTCATCAAAGATATGCTTAAAAGTTGTCCTACTGGCCAATGGAATGATTTATCATCTGTCCAGATATTCTAGATATGAAGGGTACGTGCGGAAACAAGCTGATTCCTTAATAAAATTTGTTATTTTGGTTATAAATGGAAATTTTGCACTCACTTAAAAGTTGTTGCTCTTCTCATGAGCTTGCAAACAGGCTTCACAAAATACTGCTGCTTCTTATGTGAAGGGGGAAGCGGAACTCGAGACAAACGTTACACCGTACAGAACGGTCCTCTCCGAGAAACTCTTATTCCTGGTCAGAAAAATGTTATTCACGATCCACTGGTTGGCCCCGAAGGAAAATATTTACTTGTCACATTTACACATCAAACTCTGATTGATCAAACAGTTTGTGAAAGCAATGGGTTAAGACATGTGATGGAATTAGCTATTCGAAAACTAAATTTCCTTGTCTCAGTGAGGCTAGAACCGAGGAAGGAATTTTCCTGGGTCCGCAAATGAGACAACGTCTTAATGATTTAACGTTTATAAAATGCCTGAATCACAAAGAAAAACGATCATGCCTTTTTCATTAAAAAAAGTGTGAGTGAACTTTTTGGGTTTAAAAAAAAAAATGATTATGTCATTCTTGTCGAGGAATCACTGTCAGCGTACAATGCCATAGGGTGCAACAAGTCACTTAAAATTAGGGATGGACGTGAAACGAGACAGAGATTTACAGCTTTTTTGCGAGACGAGACAAACATTTTTAACATTAGGATATAGGGATTTTGCGAGACGAGACAAAGCTTTTCGGTTCTTTTGCGAGACGCGAGACGCCTATTTTTCGTCTCGCGTCCATGCCTACTTAAAATGCATTTTCTTCACTCACACCTGGACATTTTCCCTGAAAAATTTGGAGACTTTCAGATGAACACGGAGAACGGTCTCATCAAGCCATCGCTCAGTTTGGGGGGAGGTTTTCAGGGAAGTGGAATGCGAGCATGTTGGTAGAATACTGTTGGTCCCTGGTTGGTACGCGATACCTCTTCCGGGTACAAGAGGATAGCAAGCACTAGATAAAGTATTTTATCATATAAATTACATTATAATGTTATCTATTATGATTTATTATATTTTTATTCTTAAATTCAAGTAATATCTTCTTCTACTACTAATCAAATACATCATGAAAAGTTATCGAAAAATGATAAAAAAGGGGGGAGGTGTCCCTCATAAAATTTACGTGATGGGGCACAATGGGAGTCATTCAGATTCAGGAGGTCATTTTGCGTAAGAATCTGCAGGAATGGTGTCAGGGCTCAATTTTTTTTTTCAGCGAAGTGTAATTTAGCCTATTATTTAACTCTTTGAAAGCGATGTCTTTCAACTGGATTAAAAAGTCACAGCAGAAATTGCTTAATGATCTGGCGGATTATCTGGCCAAACAAGTAGCCTAAAAATTAACAAGCGATATAGATCTCTCCATCCCCACCTCATATCCAATATGAAATAGAAACTAATGTTTCTACGTTAAAACTTTGGCAGGAGAGATGGCACAATACCTCACAACCAGGACGCTATGCATACAGATGCATTTTAGTCAATGAACTTGGTTGGTGCCGTGTCCGCAAGAGACGAAGCAGCTGCAAATAGCCCTTAGCAGGAATAAAACATTTGGCAATGTCAATAGTATTTTAAGAATATAGAACTGTTCGCTGAAAGGAAACTCTCCTCCAAGGTAAAGCAGATATTTCATAATCGCTGGACAGTCGAAAATGTGGCCCAGGCTGATAGGGACTTCACAATTATTTACAGAGACGGTAAGATTTTGTACCATTACCATGAATTTCCATGCCCTAGAATGCCCAATTCTAAGTCTTGGTACGAACTGTTAGCATTGGCCTCACATATCTGATAGTCCTTCTTGATGGCCTTTTCTTTTAAAAGATACCCTGCAAAGGCATTTGCATCATCAAGAGTCACTTTGTTGATATTGTCATTTAGATCGCGATCCCCCTCGTCAAATCATTCAGCTGTCTCATTACCATGAGTGCCAGCGTGTGCTGGCATCCACTGCAAAAAGCAGATTTTGTTTAATTGTTTAATTTGCTCCAGTTGATGTTCTCCAGTTTCTTCTGTAAGTACAGAGGGAACTTTATTTTTTGCCTCTCTAGCAACCTTTCTTCCATGAGAAGTGAAACGACAGTTAATTTTTACATAAATCATAAAACTGTCAGAAAGGTTAAATTTCAAAATGCTGATATACTTTTGCCTATTTCAGTTAAGAATTTTTAAAATTTCTGTAAATCGTGGGTCTCATAAAGTAGATAATGTAAAGAACTTAGAGAATAGCTGTAGTTAAGAAAACATTCCATATCTATAAATCTTACAATTTATTTTAAAGTTATTATAAAATTTCAATCACAAATTTTTAGGACAATTTGCGGGCGGCTATAAATTCGTAAGGGGCCAGAAGAAATTATATTATGCTTTTTAATCCGTTTTAAAAATGTGGTACAATATTATTATTGTTATTTGTAGATTACGTTAAATGATAAGATAATAATAAAGAAGAACTATTAAATAGTTTTTCAAATAAATTTTACATAATGTATTATTTTTTCGTTGTATGTGTACTTGGATGCTCTAACGGCTCCTTAAACAATGAAAAACAAATAATCCTTCTTATGCATGCTTTGAGCCATTTTATTTCCCAAACTTTTCGGCGAGAAATTTTATTCTTCAAAGACATCAGGTGCTGGGGGAAATCTAAATTGTATAACTTTCGGAAAATATTTACTCTGGGTAGATATTTGGCTTTCTCTCTCTTTTTCTTCAAAGCTATGACACGAAAGTAATCTGTTTGTATGAAAACAAAATTTTAAGGTTTGAAAGAAATTACACTTACCTTCAGTAGTGTATTGATGGAGATTTTTTTTCCTAATCAATGTAAATTTTCAGCTATTAAACCACTTTGTAAAAATCGTCCTAACCCGTATTTACGCTGCGTTTTGGAGGAACCCAGCCATATATGTTTCCTCACATATGCATATTGCGAATGCAGTTTTATTTTACGGACGGAATACAGGAAAACTCCGAACGGTTAGGTTGTCGGAAGCGACCTGTTTTAAACCAAAAACCTTCCGTCTCCCAGTTTAGAGCGCTATGGGCTAAGCCACTGGTCGGACTAAGTCATTGCTAGGGGGATATTATAAGCACATGTGACCATGGGCGCCGGCAGCATAGGGCAAGGGGGGCTGGCAATGCCCCCCTTGGATTTTTGTATACAGTGTTTTTCCTTGCTTTTTTGCTCTTTCCAACATGGTAACCATGCATTGAAGTAGTCTTGCCCCCCCCCCTGGATAGTCTTTGCCACCCCCCCTGGGAAATATTCTGCCGGCGCCCATGCATGGGACCTTTGTTGTACACATGATTGCAATGTCAGTCTCGTAAGCGATAAATCCTCAGGTGATTTTTTTTTAAATCTTCATTTCATATTACCGATTTTTCATACTCTCTTGATTTTTGGGTCTTTGTGCATGCGCACAATCAATTATCATTTCCCATTAACGTTGCTGAGTTAAATAGTTCTCCTTATCGCCACTTCTACACCAAAGACGTCAATCTGCATTTTCTTCGTTTCAAGAAAAACGCTTACAGAGGTTTATTGCTGCAGTTTATACTGATTAATCAATTTTCTTGCAAACTAATCGGAATTAAGATATGAGGCTTTGACATAGTATACAGGATTTATTAAACACCTTGAAAATGAATATAGTTAAAAATAACCAAAATTACATGTTCGCGTTATTGACGCGGTGATTGTGGTAATGTTCTGATTGTTTCATATCCAATGCGTTTTCATTTTTCGAGTCTTAAGAGCTGTAAAAATGAGAGTTTTCACTTAATTGTTAAATTTCACAGCTTAAGTGGTAACAACGGATTCCGTTACTACGGAAACTGTAGCAATATTTAAAATAGAACATTAAATTTATGCTTCCTAGAACTGCCATATTGGCGTAATTAACGCCGATAGTCGATGGCAAACAGCCAAAATGAAAACTAAATTTAACATCATAGTAAATGCAATAATTTATAGGCAATACCAGCTTTATTTACCAGGCTTTAAAAAACACTCTCGTTCATCTCCAAAAACATTCATATTTATACAGAATTCCTACTTTATTATACCCTGTTTGGCGGGATAAAAAAAAATTATCTATCCGTACGTTCGTAACATTGGCTCATCGCAATCGTGCCATAGAATTAGCAGTACAAACGAAAAAAAAAAAAAAAATAGGCTATTAAACACGGAGTTGCACTACATTTGAATATTTATCGCCAACTTTGCTAAGAGAGGTACAAAGTAGGAATCCGTATACATTTTAATTCGCAAAACAAAAAGTATATTAGATAGCATTAATTACGCCATACTAAGTTTCCAGTAAAAGAAACTGCCGTATCTCTGCTTTAACAAATAAGAATCAATTATATTTATTACACGTATATATTACTGTGTTATTTATCACACATAACTTCGATTGCCAAAATGACAACATACACCATTTTGCAAGTTTTTTTTTTTTTTTTTTTTTTTTTTCAGAGAATCATTCGAAGCACTGATTTAACAGCAATCAAAATGGGAAATAGTTATTTGTACATGATGCGATCGCCAAAAATTAATGCAGGCATCTAATTGAAAAGTAGCAGGGCAGTATTTTAAATTATCAACTATAGCGTGTTTTATTTATTCCGATGAACCAAATGCGAGAATTTCATTTCTTTTGGAATTTGGCGGGATTCCCCCAACTTAAATCAATTTACTTAATTTGGTAAAAATTCCGAAGATCGATCGCTTAAAATCGCCTTAATAATTCCACTATTTCTGCATGGAAAATTAAAGTTTAACGCCGTATTCTAATAAAACCTACACTTGTTTTTAAAAATACTATTTCGGTGCCCTCGCAGTAAATTGCGCCAAGCCTAAAACTGTGCATATCGGTAGAACCTACTACTTTCTCAAATTCCCCATTTTTCGCTAAACTAAAAAAATATACATGTTGGTCTCAGAAATCTCCAAGTACTTATTCTTTTATGTATAAAAAATATTGCATTTCTGCTCTGATTTCCCTCGCAGACGATATTTTAATTAACCCATTTGTGCCCGGATATTTTTGCGACTTTCTTCGATTTTTGCTAATACCAGCAATAATAGATAAATTTCTCATGTCAACTTCTTGCACAAGGTATGGTTTCTTTTAAAATGGTTCAAGGTATGGTTTCTTATAAATTCAAATGTCAGCATCCTACTGGGTCACGTTAAAATATTTTGTGGAGTTGAGGTTCAATACTCGTGAATAAAGGCTAGGAAAAATAAATAACGTTTTCGATTGATAGCGAAAGTGCCGTCCCAAAAAAGGGACGCTAGGCATAAATGTGTTAAAAAATAAGCTAAACAGAAGAAAAATGATATTTCTTTTATTTTTAATTCGAGTCTAAATCATTTAATAAATTCGCCAAACATGGCAACCTCGATGCTTATTTCTCACTACAGGGGTTACAATCGCGGACTTGCGGAGAGCAAAAATTAGCGGTTTTTACGGGTTTTTTTTTATCAATATCTCCTAAACTAATTCGAATTTCGAAATTTAAATTAGCGGAAGACCTTCCTCTGAATTTTCCGAATCCGTGAACACCTCGATCGAAACTCAACTCTCAGCCGTTTCGGAGGAGATGATGCTACATACAGACAGACAAACGACAAACAGACGCGCACAGATTTTAATAGTATAGTTGAATGTTTACTTAAATTGCAACTATCTTTATCATTTTATTCCATATAATCAGACATTTTACCTTGATTATCAGGTAGAAATAATTTACTCGTTTAGAGACGGCTATTTAGTCCTATCTATTTTTAAAGGGTAGGTGACTGGATAAAAACTTTGGCCTGAGACACACAAAAAAAAAAGGAAAAAAAAAACAGGGCTGAGCATATAATAAATCGTATGAGATTGGCCAGTAACCACGAGGGATGTTTTTTTTTTCTCTGTGCAATTTTTAAGAGTATTTCTAGTTCCAGCTGAAAGCACTTATAGAGCAAGAGCCAGCGACCGCCAGACCTTCGTCATAGTAAAAAAGCTGAAACTTTCTCTGTGCATACCCCCCAACAGAGGTAGGAACAATCGGCCACTATAAAGTTTGGATGATCGTGACTTCGTCAGGTAACAGGTGGCAAAGGTGTGCAAAATTGCCGAAAATTTCGTCATTTCGTAAAGCTTAATTTTTTTATATGTTCTTCTTCGCAGTACTAGAAATCACTTTATCCCTTGCCAGACACTTTTCCATCGTGGCAAACCCCCGCCAGACAATCTCAAAGTCTTGAAAAACGTAATTCTATTACGAGCGCGCTGCAAGAAAGTTCGCGCGTAAGAAAGTTCAGAAGTAGTAGTATAAAATGTACTTGGCACTTTGTGACAGCTTGACGTACTTCGGCCCGGGAGTTTACGAACACATCAGTTTTCCATGACTTTGAGATTGTCTGGCGGGGTTTTGCCACGATGGAAAAGTGTCTGGCAAGGGATAAAGTGATTTTTAGTACTGCGAAGAAGAACATATAAAAAAATGAAGCTTTATGAAATGACGAAATTTTCTGCAATTTTATACACCTTTGCCACCTGTTACCTGACAAAGCCACGATCATCCAAACTTTATAGTGGCCGACTGTTTCTACCTCTGTTGGGGGGTATGCGCAGAGAAAGTTTCAGCTTTTATACTATGTCGAAGGTCTGGCGGTTGCTGGCTCTTAGACTATTAGATTAAGCATGCGTAAGTTGAACAATTTTAACCCCAAATGTATTCCCTTGCTAGAAATACTGAACATTCAAATGCGCCTCTGAAGCAATGCAACACTGATAATTTTTCGGAAAACCTATCATGTATAAGAATTGCCTAAGTGAAAAATGAACCCGTCTGAGTAAAAAGGAAACTTTTGTTAGTCAAAGGAAATCGCCGTGGGTGTTATAGCACAAGTGGCATCATTTCGGCAACAGGTATATGCGTTTGCTGTAGAAGATCGTAAATGATTCTTAAAGAAGTCCTATGCAGCTTCCTTTACTACATAGTCCGAATAAAAAGTTTCTTCTACAATGTTCTCTAAAGTGATCCAAAAGTATGGAAGTCACAGCGCGACAAATCCGGACTGTACAGCGAGTGATCCAACATTTCCCAACGGAATTTGTTTAAGGTTATCTGGGTTTCACAGGAGATGTGCAAGCGGAAGAGGAATATGACTTGTGTCAGAAGGCCTGGCCGTTTTTTTTTTCTCTTTAACCTGTTTTTAAAAGTTACATTTGATATCACAAAACTTATTAACTAAACGTAATGTCATTTTCTAATACCTAACTTGACTGAATAATGCGTATAGGCATTTCAGATATTTTAAGTGTTTTAAGCATTTTTATTTTTTACTGAAAAGTAACTAATTAATCAACAACGTCCTCTCCCTTGTTATTTACAGTTTCTTCTCAACAAGATTTTCAGCACCTCCTTGGTAGAAATCACCCGGTTTTGAATCGAAAGATAAAGAGTTGGCCAGAACTAGGAGAGTCTTTGAGGTCAAAATTTCTAATTTTGAATTTGGCGCGGTTCTTTTAGCTATGGCACCTTCTCCATGCACAGCACAAATCTCATAGGAGCAGCTTTCGCGGCCCGAGAACTTTAATAAACAGCATAAGATTCCGGTGAGAAAAATATCCTTTTATGAATGAATTGCTTTATGCCTGAAACATTTAAAAACAAGCGGAAAGTTAAAATTATTATTATTAAAAAAACTGAAACAAATTTCTCATTTTAAATACGCACAAAGTGTTGTACAGGGTGTCCTTAAAAGACGGTAACGGGCTTTAATTTTTTATGTATTAGAGATAAGTGGCCGATGTAAATTTTTAAAAAATGTTCAAAATAAGGTCGGAAACAAGACTCCATTAAGAAAAAATTCCTCTCATTCATTTACAAAATGTTACACTTTTTAAATTTGTATACGACCCCCGTACAAAAACATTCCCAATAAGTAAAATGTGCTCCGTACACTGATGGGGTACGTACGAAATTTGAACCTTTCATCATACAACGTCGCAGAGATATCTTTAAAGAGGATCGGGGACTATACATGATTTTGAATGTAAACGTTTATTGCTAGAGTGGAAAAAAAAAGATTTTATTTCGTAATTTCTGTACAACCCCTGAAATGCGATCATTCGGCGTGATTTTTTCCCTTCGAGAGCCATGGAAAAGTGGCTTAAGTCTGCGTTATATTTATCTTCATATCTCTGACACTTTTTAAGGTGTAATTCTCTAATTTTGTATGTCACCACATGAGTGTATGGGGCACATTTTACGCATTGGGGATTGTTTTATACGGGTATCGTATACAAATTTAAAGTGTAACTTTTTGAAAATTAACGACAGGAATTTTTTCTTAAGAGAGTCTTATTTCCGATCTTATGTTGAATATTTTTTCAATTTACGCTTCCCACTTATCTCTAAGAGATAAAGAATTAAAGCCCGTTACCGTCTTTTTGGGACAACCTGTATATTAAAAGTGTATCCTAGTCCATGCGTTGTCCCTACTTTCTTCCTTATTCCAATAAGCTGGAAAGTGTATCTTATTCATGATGCCATGTTTTTTTTTCATTGTTCCTTACAACACTTCTTTGGAACCTAAATCTATATTAAAATCTTCTACTAAAACTGTTTTACAATCTCCGCCAAGTATATTCTAACTATACTTCGCCTTTATAAATACTGTTCGGAATGTGGATCATAAATCATGAGTGTTACCATCTTTTTCTCCCTTGTTCCATAAAACATTTCTGTGGAATTGAAATCTCTATTAAAATCGCCTACTAAAACTGTTTTATAGTCTTCGCCAGTCGTACTCTAACTATACTTTTCTTTTGTTATAAACTGTCTATAACTTTAGGAACATAGCTTTTGGCGCCGAACTTGGCGATAAATCATGAAAAATTACAACATTTTATTATCACCCCAGCTATTTGGAAACTCTATGGAAAAATGCATCGAAAACGTGTCGACATCCACAAATCAAGTCGACAGAATATACTGGTGTGTAAAAAATAGCCCTCTAGTGCCAAAAAAGGCGTAACTTAGTTGCCAACCGTATAAAAGTTGCTTCTTTCTGAAAGATATTTCTGTCTTATCAAACACCCCATTTGAAAAAGGATTTACGAAGTTATTTTTCAAAGAAAATCTAAGTTTAAAAAATAAACAAGAAACAGAACATGTCAGATTCGGCCATTTATAAAAAATTCTAACGATATTTCTTTTCTAATGTAATTCAAAATGCGCCTTTATATTTTCTTATGAGGAAATGCATTTAGAATGTTCAGGATAAATGGCTTCTTTAAGAAGAAATGTATCCAATTTTCCAAACTTTTTGCCGTTTTTATCAAAAAAAGTACGTGCAAGCGTAACTTTGGGTGCCTGACGCAGACATAAATTTGTGAATTCAAAGTGGCATAATTTGCTAGTTTTGAAATGCATTAAATTCTTGAAAGCATATACAAAGGAACAGCATTCACAAAAATAAACTTAAAAGAACACAGAATCTTCGAAAAAAGTTCTATAAAAATTATTCTTATGCACCTATGAATTATAAAAACATTATTTAAGACAGTTATTGACTGAAACGAATATATAAAACCTGCAAATCTTTTTAACTGTTTGCTAGATTTGCCTAAAACTTGGCGGTTAAATGTAGGACATGCTGGTGTATTTCTTTCTTTTTTTTCTATAGATAGGTTACATACATAAAAATTTCAAAATAGTGTAACCAGGCGAAGTACGCGAAAGATGAGCGATAAAATGACATAGTCAATGAATATCGTTTTAATATGGCAATAATGAAACTAAAAAATTAGGGGGGTTCAGGGGGATCTCTCCTGACGAGGCTCGAACAGCCGAGTTTTATTTTTCTTTATTTATTTTTAAGCACTCTATTTGTTTTTAACGTTGTTCGTTTTTTAAGTGAAAATGCCGTCGACATTTTCACTTATCTTATCTCTTTCACTTAAATCTTATCTCTACTCGAGATAAGATTTTTTGAGTAAATATCGATCTTCAAGGCCTACTGGTCAAGCAAAAGCAGTTCGATTGTGCTAAAAGGAACTTTTCTAATTAAAAGTATGGCTCAATCAGCCATAGTTTCACCCTTTGATGAACAAGCATTTTTTCATCGATATAGAAGACCAACTGGATAGACTGACCAACGCTGAAAAAGTGCAATCGTTGCCATCTATCTATTTAATTACCAACAACATGGCGTTCGATTGAATCGCCCACCTGGAACCTCAGCGCTAAAGAAGTTTTCTGACCCTGCTGGCTGCGCAGATTGAATGGATCGATGGCAACGGCTGCACTTTTTCAGCTTCGGGCAATTTAACCAGTTCTTTTTTTGTTTTTTTTTACGACTAGCAGTGAAAACGCTGATATAAGGTGTTTTCACGGCGCAACCACAACGCTAGGGACAAAGGGTTAACCCTTTAACGCGCAGTGTTCTCGCTCTGGGAACACCAAACTCTGACGTTTTGACTGTTGCCAGTCACGAAGAATAGATTTGATTTCTATAAAAATGGTTGAGGGTGACATAGCTCCACGAGAATCCTTTCCTTTTTAGCACGTCATTTCCCGTAAAATAACTGTCACGATTATTTTTAACAGCACTGATATCTGCTGAAAAATGAAAGAATGCGAGAACAGCTGGATAGACTGCCCAATGCTGAAAAAAGGCCATCGCTCGACTGCTCGCGGCGTTTCCATCGCTCGACTTAACTACCAGCAAGATGGCGGACGATCGAAACGTTCATCGTGTGCCACAGATCTAGAGACCCTTTTTTGACGACATGGTGGTAGTTAAGTCGGCCATCTTGGTGGTAGTTAAGTAGAGCGATGGCAACGGCTGCTCTTTTTTCAGCATTGGGAAAGGGTTGCGCCTCAAAGGGTTAAGAAATAATTAGCTTTATATCTACATTTTGAGTCACCTGGAAGAAAGCTTTGTAAAAATCATAGGTAATCGCAATATTGTATTAAGAAGAACTTGTATTTTCAAGCAGGAGAGTCTTATTCTTTCTTTCTTTCTTTTTTTTTTTTTTTTTTTTTTTTTTTTACTGTATAAGAAGGAAATAAAATCAGTAATAACATCAGTATATTTGAGTTTAAAAAAATAAAGGAAAAAGAAAAGAAACGGGGTATAACAATGAATGTTACATAAAATAAATGAAATGATCTTATTCTAACAAAGTCTATATTCTAACTCAATTCAAAAGTCCACTCTACGTATCAAATATTCAAGATCATTTCGGCTTGTTTTGAAATGGAAAACAACTAGTTCGCCGAACTATCGTATTTTATGCTTATTCAAGGAGTGCGTGGGTAGGTAACTGGATCTCCCCAACATCGAAGCAGGTAATATAAATAAATGAAACTAACATAATACACTACTGGCCAAAAGTATTGCAAGTTTGAAAAATCTAACTATCGTTTCGTATAACTGTAAGTCCAGAAAAAAAATGGACAGGAAATTTGTCAGATTTAAATATTTTTGAGAAATTATGTAGTATAATTGGAAAGAATACATCTGAAAATCACCCAAAAACAAAATGAGAGCTTGAGGAACCAATAGTTTAAGTTGGCACCATGAAACACCGAAGGAAGTGTTGTAAAACATTCTGTATTCATATCTAAAAGAGTGGCTGTTGTGATCAAAGTCAAGGCTGCTCAGCAATATAATAAATGATCTTTAGTTCAATTGCATTTATTTAATATCCTCTTTTTGCAGAATAACTTGAAATTAATTCTTTATTTAATTTTATTCCGGCGAGACAAAATGGATTATGATTTCTATAATAACCTATATATTTTTAATGCTATTTTTTCAGTAAATTAAGTAATTATTTTTGTTCTTTAACAAAATGATATCTTCTCTTAGAAGTAATTACTTTACCATGCTGACATTTAAAAATATCAATTATATTGATTTTTAATTTTGACGGGGGAAAGGGTGCTTAATCTTGAAAAGGGATAGATTTTTGAAACTTGCAATACTTTTGGCCAGTAGTGCACAATACCCGTTAACAGAATAATTAACATTTAATTCACACACACACCAGTGGCGGATTATTGAAAGTTTGTCGGGGGGGGGGCGGTTAGTTAGAAGATTGACATATACATCCACTTTATGGAAGTAAAATAGGATCTTTTACATTAATTTCTTTTTACTCGGGGTGGGGGGCGTTCGCACCCTCCGCCACCCCCCTTTAATCTGCCCTTGACACACACACACGCAGCAAGAGTGTCAATAACTCACAGACAATTTTCTTTTACTGTCTACGCTACGTTTCTGTTTAAAAAATATGTATATTAATACCACTATTTTCATGAGAAAAAAATATTAAAGTATGGATCGCAATGAGTTGAAGTAATTGGTGGGATTGTATGGAGTATAATATAGTTGCCATGATGCTGTTTTACTACGAAATATTGCTGTGTAATCACTTAAAAAATAACTGAAGTATTCCGATACCCTAAGACAGAGTTCCTCAAACTGTGTTCATGAATACGCGTAAGAATCTTTTAAAAAGTCCTTTCCCCATGGCATCCCCTTCACTCAGATAGCTTACGAGTAACATTGCCTTAACACAACAACACAATACGATGCACTAATCGTGCTCGTCGAGCAATTTTGTCTCTATTTATACTCTGTCAAAATCCCTCGTATGACGCGCCCTCTAGTATCAGCTAAATAAGATAGCTAAATTTACAGGCTGTTTGATTAGTTCTTAAGTAAGCTGACTGGAACCATCGTGGATAAAATATCTGTGAAATAAAAATTAATTTATGCGGAATTAACCAGGGTAAAACGACTGTAAAATAAACATGGCATTAAATTTTTGCCTGTTAATTATATTTGTGAAATTTAATACGTCACCTTTTATTTCTTCTGTAGCGTACGAAAAACTGACCGTATTATTTTATAATAATGGTTACTTGCATTCATAAAAAAGTTACAGTAGTTATCGAAAATAAAATTCCAATACTTAAAAAGAGAGCGGGGAAAGGTGATAATTTATAAATAAAATTCAGAAAGAAAAGTTTGCTGGTGTTTGTGAAAGAACTGTTGATTATAAATTATCCTACAGCATATTTGAACCACGATGTCAATGCAAGCTCATCAAATTTCTAAATGGGAATTTCTTCCCAAATTTTAGCTACTTAAATGCTATATTAAGTATCCAATGGCTTTTTTACAGAAATTTTGAAAGACAATTAAAAAAAAAAAACATAAGTACGAAGGTTTTTGTGACTAACTATACTCCACTTCTAACTCAAATACAAGAAAAGAAATAAAAACTAGAGATTCTGCATTTTAAATATTCGGAATCAAAAAATTTAAAAAAATAAATAAAAATAAAGCACATCTGCATTTTATATAACATTTGGCATTTCACATGCTTCATCCTTAAGTAGCGAGATAAATTTATGATGCAAATAAATGCTCTGGAATTCGATTTGAACTCTGAAACAAACAGGCGACTTCTAAAAATGCAAACTAAGTACATTAACACAAAGTAATGAATAAAATATTAAGCTGCAGATAACTTAGTATCTTATTTATTATTTTGCGTCTGCTGTTCTATTTCGAAGGATGAGCAGGATGATACCTATCTACATAAACTGTAAAGGAAAATTTGTGAATAAAAACGAACGTGATACAGGAAATATTTTATAATACAGACAAGGATGTGCTATACATTATTCAAAAAAACTTCACGCCGCTAACAAAATCTCATTTTGATTCCTGAGTTATTAAAATGAGTGTTCTCCCATCCGAATAAATATTATATTTTCTCGAAGGTTTTTTTTTTAAATAAAATATTTGGAGACTTTTGGATAGGATAAAGTAAAGCATTCAAAAATCTTTGCACATTTTGCAATTTTTAAAGAAATAACTGTGTCCTCTGTTTAATTTTTTTCTATTTTTTAGAAATGGCATCGCTGAAGAGGTTTTGCTGCGCTATAACTAGTACCACCGTGTTCCGCGCTATGCCAGCTTGATATACTCGAATGTAAACAACCGTGATACCACTTTTATCTGGTAAACGGAAAAGTGTAGAGCGATTTTGTAGTGAGTTTATTACTGTCATGCGAACACTAATTCCAAATGCAATAAATAAAGCCAGAGCCCTTGCTACAGAGGTTGGCCGGGGGGTCTCCCCCCTAACACTCGCAAACGTGGCAAATTTAGATACCTAGAAGGCAAAATTGGGGAAAAAAGTTTAACCAAAACGATAATTTACTTTCTGTTTCTGGCACACTTGGCAAAATTACGCACATCCAGTTGGCAAAATTAAAATTGTTAGTATCGCTCACTCATAATGCCGCAGAAAGTTGGGGACTGCTACTGTGGACCTCCGGGTACGGAAAAACTGACGTAGAAGAGTGGGGACTAGAGACTCCGTCCCCGCTTTTCTGCGACGTTGTGTGTAGGCATCTCCTGAAGAGGGGCGAAAGTTTTTAGGCCGAAACGCGCGTATAGACTGATAAGTACCTTTCATGTGTGTTATGTTACAAAGTTTTATTTATTTCATCTTTTAAACGGCATTTTTGCGAGTTTTTACCAGTTCCAAATGTAACAACTTTTAAGAACTTTATTCCTAACAAACTTTTGCCTTGCCTTAGCCTCGAATTTAATAGACTCACATTTATACGAGGTGTTACAAAAGGTGCTCGAGCAAAATACCAATCCCCCCCCCCCTAAAAAAAGGGAAACTTTCGTCTAATGCATCAAGTTTTGTAAATATTTTTTATTTAATTAAACGAGATCGTATGAAATTATATTTAAATACAGTGATATACATTTAAACTAATCAACAGGAGCTTCTAACGAAAATAATGATGAAACAACGATGAATAAATTTAGCTTTTGAGAGAATGCATTTCATAGCAAATTAAACAGTAACTGTCTTGTTGTATACAGAAATCAACTAAGCTTTTATTGTCAACAACAGTTTACATAATTTCGCTGAAACAGCTATTTACATTTGAATAAATAATCTTTCTGCGTTTGAAAAAATATTTCATTTAAACTGAAAACAATAATTATTGCTAGAAATATAAAAATACTTATGCTGCATGTGCACAGTTAATTCAATTTATTGTATTACATATTTTAAGCAGACTTGAATTTTGAATTACTTTTTTTATTCCTGAAATAGAAATCTTTAATGTTAATATTATTCCAGGTAAATGGAATTTGAAATAATTTTAAAGTCATCACTTGGAATAAATAAATTAAGTGAACAAGGAAATGACGTAAAATAAAATAGCTTCTAATAATTTTTAAAGAAACTAATTTCCCGCATTTGAAGACTTTGGTAGTGCAGATAAAAACAAGCATCTGGTGCCAAAATATTTACGCCTTATCCCTATGACGCGCGGTGATTGCGTAGTGAAACTACCTTATTTTAGCGCTTTCACTGCTACTCGAAAAAAAATTTATAGTCAGATGGTCCCAACACTGAAAGAGTGCAGCCGTTGCCATCGGTCCATTTAACTACCAGCAACATGGCATCCGACCAAATTGCCGAAAAAGTTTTCTGATATACGCACAGCCAGCTGTGTCAACTTCTTAACCCTTTAACACGCAGTGTTCCCGCTCTTGGAAAACCAAACTCTGACGTTTTGATTGTTGCCATTCACGAAGAATAGATTTGATTTCTATAAAAATAGTTGCGGGTGAAATAGCTCCACGAGAATCCTTTACTTTTTAGCACGTCCTTTCCCGTAAAAATATTGTCATGGTTATTTTTAACAGCACTGACATCTGCTGAAAAATGGAAGAATGCAAGAACAGCTGGATAGATTGCCCAATGCTGAAAAAAGGGCAGCCGTTGCCATCGCTCAACTTAACTACCAGCTAGATGGCGGACGATCGAAACGTTCATCGCGTGCCACAGATCTAGAGACCCTTTTTTGACGCAGCTGGTTGTAGTTAGATGGCGGACGATCGAAGCCCTTTTTTGAAGCTGTGGCACTGCCAGCTGCGTCAAAAAAGGGTCTCTAGATCTGTGGCACGCTATGAACGTTTCGATCGTCCGCTATCTTGCTGGTTAGGGATGGACGCGAGACGACATTTTGCGAGACGAGACAGAGATTTACAGCTTTTCTGCGAGACGAGACAAACATTTTTAACATTATGATATAGGGATTTTTGCGAGACGAGACAAAGCTTTTCGGTTATTTTGCGAGACGCGAGACGCCAATTTTTCGTCTCGCGTCCATCCCTATTGCTGGTAGTTAAGTCGAGCGATGGCAACGGCTGCCCTTTTTTCAGCACTGGAAAAGGGTTGCGCCTCAAAGGGTTAAGCTTTGCGGCGGCAGATGGGCGATTGCATCGACCGTCATGTTGTTGGTACGCATAGTGGTCAAATGTCTTGTCACTTCACTTAAAATGTGGTGCTTTCACCTTTTACCTTGTATACAGCATTTACTCGCCGTATAGATGCAGTAAGCTTCTGGCATATTTCTAAAGGGATTTTAGACCATGCTTTATCAAGTGGCACATATAGTTCTTAGGCAATTACTTTTCAAACGTCTTCAATGCCTTTCCAATTCATCCCAAAGATTTTCAGTCACACTGATGTCTGGACTTTTTGACGGCTATTTCAGGTGATGCAATAAACCCTAACGGCTCTCATCGGTCCTCAGAACGTTTTTTTTTTTTTCTTACATTTCTGAGTCCAAGATTTTGCATTCTTCATCGCAAGCATAACGGTTTTTCCTACTTGCAGCTGACAAAAGAGGTTTTCATGTTGGACGTCGCACAGGCGGATTCGTTGGTTTCGTTGAGGAGGATTTTCAAATATTCGTGGTCAAAACTCGAATATACGAAGTCAGTCATGACAGTCAAGTTACTTATTTTTTTTATACTTATTGGTTTCTAGAATCCAATAACAGACTGCATAGTATTTGAATCGAATGTTTTAACGATCAACCACTATTGAAACGTTTGTCGTCTCCTAAATAACAAATGATTATTGTTTACTTTTGAAGTTGCTAAGAAAGATAAGTTCTCGTGTTTTATAAGTATTTGGTGCAACTCTTTTAAATGGTTTGTGCACCTGGGGGTATATATTTGTGTATTTAAATTATAGTTATTATTACTATTAATTTTTTTTTTTTTGCAAAAATCAGAAGAAAACAAATATCTGAGTTAAATTTAATGTAATGACTGACTTTATTCAGCTGAAAACTTAAAAATTCAGTAGAATCAGGTTACGTTATAAGGATTATATAATAAGGATTAGAGTTCCTCATCGTTCCTTAACGTTTATGTTAATTGTAGTTGCTGATATTTGCTACTCTCCTCATTATTTGATAATTAACAAAATTAAAAAACACTAAAATATTTTTATTGAAGTAAAACTTCTTTAGTCGCGACTAGGGAGTCACTCAGATTTTTTTCTGACGGAAGTAACGCTCAGTAAAGGAAGTGACGTATATGTCATATACTCCACGCCAAGCGCGCCTGAAAAAAAAAAAAAAAAAAAAACACAGAAAAATCTACATTTTTGACTGCTCGCTGCTTTCGCCGACTTCATCGTGTAAAAATAAGCGGAACCTGTTAGGGAAAGGAACGGCGAGAAAAACAGTCAAGAGCCGTATCTTTGAGACATCAATCTTTATTTATTAACCGACGAAAAACGGAGGAGGTTCTCAAGTCGACGCGTGTATATATATATATATATATTTATGTATGATCACGCATAACTTTTTACAGAGTAATCCGATTTTGATAATTCTTTTTTTACTTCCTTGTACGTAGTATAAGGAAGTAATGTGATCCCGAAAAATTTTGGGGGCCAAATTTCGACAAAAAACCCGATTTTGACTACCTCTAAATTGAATTTTAAAATTTTTTTCGATGCATCTCATCGTAGGCTATCATGCACGATCATATTAATGCGCCTGCAACTCATTTTGACCAGCGGCGATTCTATTGTGGCCAGTTTTTCCATGCCGTCTGTACGTACGTACGTATGTATGTAACTCGCATATCTCAAAAACTATTGGTCGTAGAATGTTGAGATTTGATATTTAGGATTGTTCTATGATCTAGTTTTGCACCTCCCCTTTTGGTCGCAATCGAATGAATAGTTTATGTACAGGACCGCCCAAAAGATTCGAAATACATTACGCTCTATGGGCCGAAATTCATTAAACTCGCATATCTCAAAAACTATTAGGCGTAGAATGTCGAAACTTCATATTTTGGATAGTTGTAACATCTAGTTGTGCACCTCCCCTTTTTGTTCCATTTGATTGGATAGTTTATCTACAGGACCGCCCAAAACATTCGAAATACATTACGCTCAATGGGCCGAAATTCATTAAACTCGTTTATCTCAAAAACTATTAGGCGTAGAATGTTGAAACTTTATATTTAGGATTGTTGTAACATCTAGTTTTGCACCTCCCGTTTCGGTTCCATTCGACTGGATAGTTTATCTACAGAACCGCCTAAAAGATTCGAAATACATTACGCTCTATGGGCCGAAATTCATCAAAGCGATTTTTAGAGGTATTGGGCTATTTCAAACGACTCAGAAGTGATATATGCTGTAAAGAGTTAGAAAATGAATTTCTCCATTAAAAAAAGTGTCTTTATCATTTACAGTTCTGCTACAGGAACACTCAAAAGATTTCCAATACATTACGCTCAACGGCAATTTCAGGAGATTCATCCATTTCAAGCACAATACCGTCCTACCACATAAGTTAGTTAATGGTCCGACCACGGTCACGTGCCTCCCTCAAGAACTACAAACACAAAAAAGTCGAACTTAAATCGAACACAAAACAATCGCCAAGCTTGGCGACTTTTTTGTGTACGTGTGTGCATATTTAACTCTCAAATCTCAAAAACTATTATGAAATTTCATATATAAGATTGTTGTAACATCTAGTTGTGCATCTCGATTTTTGGTTAAAATCTACTGGAGAGTTTATTTACAGGACCACCGAAAAGAATTTCAGTACTTTAATGTCTATGGACATCTTCAATATAATACAATTGTAGACAGTCATTGTTTGGTACATGCCCAAAATCTCGCCGTCTGTCCTCGACCTTGGCGAGTTTTGCCGAAATGTCGCCAAATTTGGCGATAGTCAGTCATTTCGTCCATGCCCAAAGTATCGCCATTTGTCATCGTTCTTGGCGAGTTTTGGCGAAATATCGCCAAATTTGGCGATAATCTGTCATTGTTGGTCCATGCTTAATATCTCGCCAAATGTCGTCGACATTGACGAGTTTCGCCGAAATATCGCCAAATTTGGCGCCAAAAAGTATTTCGTATTTTGTATAACTCTAAAACTGAAACCCGTAGAATTTTGAACTTTTGTATTTAGAACTATATTATAATATCTAACGGTTTTCAATATCTTTTTTGACAGCAATCGACTGGGAATTTATTTACAGGGTGAGCCAAATGACTTTAAATACATTAAGGTGTATGGATGCATTCAATTCATTGAAAGTCTGTGGTCAATGACTACTTTGGCAATCCCCAAAATCTCGCAAACTATCTCAAGTTTGTCGGCTTTTGGTGAAATATCGCCAAATAAAGTGTCAGAAGGAAATCTTTCAAATTGAACTCAGCTTGGCGATATCGAAATATTTGGCTAGAAATCGCTAAACCTTACTATCATTGATATTTTATATCTTTCAAACAAATAAGTTTAGAGGAAGTGCGTAAAAAACATTTTTGATTTAATAGACGTGCAAGGAAGTCATGTGTTGGACACATCAGATTTTTATTGGAAAGGGTATACCCCGAAGTTGGTCCCATATAGATTTGGAAAAAATATTCCAACCCTAAGGGTAGGAAAACGTGGGATGATTGATTTTTCACTCACTGATTATAATGTATGAACACGCATAAAATATGACTTTTAAATAGCTATTTATTATTATTTTTTTTAATGCCAGCTCGTTTAGTGATCTTTTTCCTTATCCTCGTGAAAATGTAATATTCCTTAAATTTTATAGTTTTCATAAAATAAAACAGAAGCTCTAACGAGGCATATAAGCTCTTGAATCAATATTTGTTAGATGCTATTACGAGAAGAGTTGATTTTTTTTAAATGGACGGTGTCCATGTGACGTCATTTTTTAGCCAACACGTGACCTCCAACCAAACAACTTAAAATGTAGTTTCAGTTGACACTCAATGTTTCAATCTGATTAGTTCAAATTTATATTTTCCACCGACACATGATTGAAATAGCCTGGTATCGATATTGTCCTTTGCAAGTGATATTGGCGACGTTTAACGTCACCGTTTAAAACTGCACATCAACCACCTATACATCTTCGTTCACACTACACAGCACATATGTGTACATTTTGTTATCGCTTGTTAAAACAATTCTTTTAAGATTTTTTGTAGTTCTGAATTTACGTACACATGCGTCGATGCTTTAATTTTGAATAAATGATTTTAACGCATGCGAATGTGTAAATCCCACGCACACATTTTGTTTTTGTTTGCCGTTTCGCAAAAAAGTATTTGAATGTTATTAAAATTTCCGAAATTCAATTTGTTAATTTTTTTTTTCAAAATTCATACAGCTAAAAAGATTTGGTCTATATTCCGTATCCTCCGGTGCTGTTTACATTTTGATGTTCATTTAGTGTTGGTTCTGGCGCCATCGTGGGCGATGTTCAGTGGGAGTGAAGTACCCTGCCGGTGGCAGTTTTGACTGGCAACCATAAAGAAATGTGTGCTTTTGTTGACGACATCTGAAAACAAAAACAACCAATTTTACAAAGTTCAAACAATCTTAACTTTGAATATTAGAGTTGTTTCTTTTGATATTCGCTTTTTGAGAGATAGTAATAAATATTTTCTGTAACTAAAATTTAAGAAAAAGAATCATAAAAGTGGTATGTGACAAGTCATTTGGCCGTTGTGTTTAGGTAAATTGATCGATTGCAACGACGGCACTTTTCAGCTTTGGGACCATTTAAAGATTTTTTTCCCACTAGAAGTTAAAGCTCTGAAGTAGGGTGGTTTCACGGCTAAACCTCTGAGCGTCAAAGGGTTACTTATATTCGTTACGCTTAGTAATGTATGTGAAAATACAATTACCTTAGAAAGTGTTTTAATAGATTCGTCCGGCATGATTTATCTTTCTTGCTCATTTGAATTGTTTTTCCTTCCAGTCCTTGAGAATAAACGCTTTTTAAAGCTCGTAATATAATCCGAAATGGAGACTATACTGAAACAGATTTCTAGGAGGCCTAAGTTTGAAACAACATTCATCATAGAACTTTATGAAAAAAAAAGATAATAAAAAATGAAAGAAACCCTTTTTATTAAAATAATTTTTTGAAATGGTAATTTGATTTGATAGCGAAAAATCTTTAGAAAGTCTTTGTTTGAACTTTCCTGACTTTTTTTTTTTTGTTTTGCATACTAACTTGACGGCACATAAATTGATGATCGAAGACAAAACTTTCTGTAAGGAAGGAGCCCTTACTTCTAAAACCATTAATCTACAGAGTATAATGGGTTTCTCGCGAAAAGTTTGATCTTCTTTAAAATTTTAATACTTTCCTATTTTTATGATTCAGGTTTATGTGTTATCCGTCGATCCACATGGGCTTTAAGGGGGCAAGGGACGTTCAATATTCAAAATTTTCAATTTCTAATTTTACTTGTAATCATATGTAAATTGTTTAACACAAAATCATAGTTGAGCAGCATAACAGTTTGCATCTATATTGGACTAAAAATTAAAAAAATAATATTTTTTAAAATGAAAAATTGATATTTTTTATTTAAAATATCCCATGCGCATTCTAAATTAATAAAAAGCTATAATTTTTTATACACTTTCAATATATGTATGAACATATCTGTGCATTCATTTTTATATGTGACAAGGGTAAGCTTTATAGAAAAAATAAATTCATGTGTGAGATATAGCTTTTTTTCAAATTTCCATCCTATTGTTACATTTAAATTCCTGTGTCTCTATTAAATAACCTTTGTTTAAAATTTAATTCACAATTATGTTCATACATGCATTACAAGTGTACTATAAAAAAGTTACACCTTTTTATTAATTTGGAATGCGCATGGGATATTTTGAAAAAAAAAATATTGAATGCGCATTTTTTTCTCTATTACTATATATTTTTTAAACTTTTTTTTTAGTATTAATGTAAATGTAAACCTTTGTTTTAAACAACTTTACGTATACCTTGAGATTAAAAATTAAGAAATGACAGTTTTCAATTTTAAAGTCCCTTGTCCCCTTAACCGCTTTAAATGCAATGTGATCGTAATTAAACTTGGCCTACTCAGAGAGCACTCAAGCTGTAACTAATATGGTGATTCATCCGAATTCTTTTTCTAATGGTCGGGTCAGTGGCCTATTGTAGGCTTGACCTCTACGTGGGCCAAAGAGGTTGGTCATTTCGTTATGGTGGAGTCTATTAGATAGACCGACTTTGCCCTCTATATGTGGTCTTCTAATTTTGAATCAATTCCAGGTGACTAGTTGTGCTACTATTGTAGGCCGCTGCGAACTTGATCCGAAAATTTGTAGATTGACTATTCAATGGATGCGCTGAAAGTTTCCACCAACTGTGCTTGAGGTCACATTACAACCGAAATCCTTGAAAAGACATGCAATAAATCTCTGTCTTGATCTTTTTTGTTTAATTTGATGAAAATTCTTAGAAATAGAGGAACGTTTATTCGTAGTATAAAATGCAACCAACATATTTTTCATTCTTTTATATTTTATGTATGACTGCATGCCCTAACGTCCATTCCAAAGATTAAACGTGCATTTCCTAATATGGATGTTCCAAACAGTCAGTTATATTTTATAAGCCAGCCGTGGCCATAACTATAATGGCGCTGAAAGCATTTGATTTAGCAAATAAGTGCGTCCAAAAAAAAAAGCTGAAATATTTTAATATCCGAGAGCCTTCGACAATCTTGCATTATTTCTTTTCTGCGGCTATAAGCCGAATAAAAGCAAATAACGGGTACTTCAAATGTTTCATATTGTCAAAAATCATTTCGTTCTCTTACGTAAGACAAAACAAAGATGGTCGTTTACGAAATTCATGTCTCTAAACATTTACTGGTCTAGTAAGAAAGTTAAACAAAAAAATTGGTTTGTTCATATGTTGCTATGGCGACACATCATCTAGATGAAGATGCCTTTTACGGCGCGATTGAGTCTGAACGTAAATGTTGTATCTCATTTGTCTTCAGTGTATCCAGGCACACCGAAATGGATTCAATAAATGTGAATATCATTCAAGAACGAAACTGTAGTACAGCTATAGGATAATAAAGTTGATGACCTATGAATAGCAAACATTTTCTTGCTGTTCGCACCGTAGGGCAGTGCTGTAAGCATGCATGTATCTTCCTGATTATTATGACATTATCAGCATTTAAGCAACAGATTAAAATTACTAAAGAACTTTATTATATTCATAAATTAAAAATACTGCAGTACGACCGCTTCTTGTGACAAAAGTGGAGACTTTTGTCACAACGTTACAGCTCAAAAACAAGTGCTAACACTCACATAGACTGGAAGAGAGAAAAACCTCAATCCTTTCCTGATCTTTCAGTTCTTTCACTTCCTGACTGAGTGGAAGTCTAACTGTTTACATGTGAAGAAGGGTAGGCCTTTCGTACCATTTTAAACGGCTGTACAGTACTGTTTTTATTAAGAGTGTTTTTTATAAAGTTTAAGGAAACAAAAACACAAGAAAAACTGGGTGTGAGTGTGTCGTGAAAACGGCCGTGTGTTTTACGTGAATACTTGTACGCAAGGAGTAATATTTTTGAGTTTCCTCGGATTCAGGAAAGAAATCAAGTAAAAAAATAATTGCTCTATTGTAACTTTAACGTTCTCTATATTTTGATTTGGCTTTTCGACGGGTATACGCCGACATTGCACTATTTATTTTAATTTTTTACTTTAACACCATAAACAATATATTTACTATAACTATTTCACATTAATGTTTTATAAGCGCAATACATACATCTGGACGAGAGCTGACGATTGAAACGCAAACGAACGTTCTAGCGGGCCCGAGTCAAAATTTATTCTAAACGGGCATCATGCGACGCAGCGAAACGACCTCAAAATGGCGGCGCTTCCCCCTCCGCCGCAAGTGATGCGTCACGGTCCTCACTAAATGTCACGAATTCTTTGATCATTTAGCTATCGAGTGGTGCAAATAAATTTTGGCTGTAAGTGATAGATATGTAGCTGCAACATCAAACTGTATCCCCCGACTTCATTGTCATTTTTCTGCATTGCCTCCCACTATGGGAGCAAATTTAAAGAATTATTCACATCAAAAGAGGTCCGGCCAGTTTATGAAACATAATTCAAGGCGCCGCTTAAATTAATTTATAGAATCTATCATTTCAGAATAATCACTGTATAATAATAACTTTTTGTACTTTTGTTAGTTACTACTGGATATCTTTTTAAGCCCTACCTCCCCTGTAATGGAAGTGGCCCTGCTTAGACTTATGTAGAGGCCTTTCTGGTGGACATATTTGAGTTGAAACTTGGTAAATGTGGTAAATGGACCATGGGGGTTAAAAATCTGAAAATAGTCGAAATTTCGACGAATAGATGTCACTTTTCACTTAGTAAGCGTTTATTTTGTGAAAATTTAAAGTGTTTTAAAAATGCTAGTAGTTAACGCTATTTAATCGTTGTTCACTACACCTTTAGAGAGGAAAGAGCGATCTTTAGTGATCAAGTTGCTTAATCAAAAATTCAGTAAAAGGACCTATGCGCATTTGGAGCGTTTCGAAGAAAGTAGTCAATCTTCTACCTGTATATAATACGCTAGCGTATGCGGTACCAAAATCGACGATATTTCCGCGTTGCGAACGGCAACAGACAGATGTAAACATTAGAGCAATAACAATAACGCATGTGCGAAAATCCAAATTAACAGTTGAATGACGTCAAATGGAGCAAGCGTGTGTCATGCGCAGTAGCTAGATTACAAAATAACAAGAATGAATACACAAAAATGCAAGATCTTTCGGACTTTTACACAGCTTTAAGGCATCGAATTTACAAGGCACATTAATCGCCCATCTAAAAAATGTACTCTTTAATGTACGACCATCTTATGGTCGTACATAAGAGTACATTGGGCTAAAGCACATTTTAGCCATTTGCTGTTTCAACATCGGCTTTTATGATGACACCCAAAATGTGTAGCAACCCTAACCTAAGAATATTTAATGACAAGTGCTGTTAAAACAACGAAACATGGTTTTCATTGAAATGAGTCAAAACTGCACTGAGTATAAAGAACAGTAAGGTACGGGGCGGCGAAACTGTTCACCTTGGCGGCTAGTACCGTATAATCAAGTTGTTGTTGTTTTATAAGCATTTCTGCTGTAAATTTATCGACCGCACTGCGACAGTATCGACGCTCGAAATATGTAGACACTTTTCGTAAGCCTTTCAAGTGCCGATATTCTCGTAGAGCTGTTGGATAAATTCCTGCAATTTTGATTTTTAAAAAATCACGATTATACGGCATTGATTACTGTCTTTTTTAAAACGATCCAACTTTATATAACGTCTTTTGTACACAAAAAGCGCCATCTATCAGTCGAAATATGATTTTTTTTTAATTGAAGATTTCTTTTTACCCATGGTCCAAATAACATATGCATCAAAGGTAACGTACGTATGTTAGCAAGGCAATGCGCATTCAAGAACGGGCTCTACGTAGGTCTAAACATTTTAAATTTAAACATTCTTATGTTTTACTGTGCTAAAAAGAAATCTGATCTGACCGCCACATGACGTCCTTGTACGTTTATTAACGCCTTCGCAATGGGAAGCGCAAACGCGCGCTTGTCTCTGAGGCTGGCAGTCTCTTTCACGTGTGTCTGTCTGTTCAAGGCTGGAAGGTTTTTTGCTATTAAGCTAAAACAGTGAAATAACGGAAATATCAGCGCGTTGTTCAGTATTGTTCTGTAAAGTGAGTATTTAAACTGCATAAAAGGTTCTGTAGAGTATTTAATTAGGGGAATGAACGGGAAAACGCTCTGCCACGCCGGCGTGTCGGCAGGGAAATGAGTGCGTTTCTTGCTGGCACGTATACGTAAAGTGACCAGAAGTCCTGCTTTTGGCGGGACAGTCCGGTTTTTTCCTATATGTCCTGCTGTCCCCACAGAACCCTAAAATGTCCCGCTTTCCATTCCTGTCCCGCCAAAGTCCTGCTTTATGAAAAATAAATTAATAAATTTGGAATTAATTAACACGAAAATGATTGTGTTATTTAGAAAGTTGTTTTTCACTTGCATTTAACACTTTTTTGATTAATGAAAATGATTGTTTAATGATATATATTAATATATACCTACACCTTCCAAAAAAAGTATTCGAGTAAGAGATAAATTTCCTATTTTGGATTTGCGAGTAATAATTCAGTTTTTGAAAAACGCACAACTTGACAGAAATATGGAAAGTCATATTTATACATAGCCAAATTCATATTCTATCATAAATAATTTTTAATATACGAAACCAACGTGGGAAATTTATCTCTGACTCGAATACTTTTTTTGGAGGGTGTACAATCAGTGGATAGCGATTCTATAGTTGATGCTAGAAAGCAAACTATTTTTGAAAGTTATCCAAAAATTAACTAAAAAATTACTTTAAAAAATAAGTTTATAGGATAGGCCTATTTTATTTGCATATTTTTTTAACGCATTTTTCTCATAAAAGTAGGAAATCAGATTAAGTGTAGAAAAAAAAATCAAAAAATCTTGGGGGAGAGGAAGGGGGTTCGGGATTGATTTTTAACCCTCCCGACTCGGTGGTTTAGAAATGTCCTGATTTTCAGTTCAGAAAATATGGTCACTTCACGTATACGGGTCAGTCGGCGCAAAAGGGTTAAATCATAAATTGTTCCGTTTGAAATAGCGAATATCTCTAATGTACTCTTTAAGAAACGACTGTTCATGGAGCGTAATTTATTGAAATTTTTATGGGTGTCCGTGTAAATAAATGATCTATTAGATTAGAACTCAAAAGAAAAGTGTACAACCAGATGTTACAACAAACATGTCTCGCAAGAATTCTTCAAAGTTTTTTTTTTCCTAACGGGCGGGTACTTTGCCGATTAGGCATTGTCCCTTACAACGGCCCGAAGGTGTTGGCCACTTTATTATGGGGGCACCTAGTAGGTGGAGCAACGTCGCCCCCCTGTGAAGGGACAGACATGAACCCGAAACCGGGCGTTGAACCCAAAACCGGAGTACGGTGCTTTACCCACCATACAACCCGGTCGGCGAACTCTTCAAAGTAAATTTACAGATATTCAAAGTCGATTTTTTCATCAAGCTTTGCATACCGAAATTATTCGCCATCGCTATATTTCCTTTTACGTCGTACAAGAAAGAAAAAAAAAACAGCTCAATGGAAAATAAAAGTCTTTTCATTAAAATAACACTTGAAGAATATTTCTAACAAGCTGGATAATTCGGTACGATATTTCCTCTTTATTTTTCATGAGTTTAATGCAGTGAATATACTTATTAAATTTTATTCTTCTTCTCTTCACCTCTCTGTTTACATACAGTTTAATTTCTCTGGAGACTGAAATAATCCGAAGGTAGAATTTCAGTAACTGCCGTTTGAAAATGCTTTCTGTGATACCATTCCCCCTGCCCCCTTTTCACAAAAAGATGCATTCAACTGAGAGTATTACTTCAGAATTCACATATGTTAGGTATCGCATGCATATTGCTTAGCAAACAGAAACGCCAGAAACCACTGCTATTAAAGGTTTATTCTTTTCAAGAAGACGTTCATAAAAATAAACTTATTTTGTTATTCGAGAAAATTGGATAAAAATAAGTATATGTACAATGTATGTTTTCACTTTAAGGTTTTGGACATTTGTTTTTAGCATGAAATAAAAAAGAAAATTTATAAAAAGCCAACATTTAGGGTTGTTGTGACTGAATGTGTGCTGGAATCTATACAGACGAAATTGGGGCCGTTTTGCTGCCCCTTCACAAAATTACTATCCATTAAAATTGCTCCTTCACAAAATTACAATCGATTAAAATGGCCCCTTCATTGGCATTTTGCCCTATATTAAAATTTATTTTTGCAAATCATTTTAACAAAAAAAGTGCATTTTTGCAAAGTGTGAGATTTCAGAAATATATCTTGTAATTCACAAAAATTGACATTGAAATTCACAAAAATACACAGTTTTCACAAAAATGAGACCCTGGAAAAATTCCTAGATCGATATTTGGTGTGCTTTACAAAGCAGAAAGAAATTTAAATGCTAAACGAGAATTTTATTAAACTTACTTCATAACATAAATAAGTATTTGTATATTTTTCTTTCAATATAAGTAGAAAAGTGAGCTAAGATTGCAAAATGCACGAAATGCACGAACAAATGCACTTATTTGAGTAGTGCTACCATCTATTTTGAAATAAACTATATTCAATTAATAACAAAAACACTCAAAATATCTGGTGTTTAAAATATAAAAAATAAAAAACTTTGTAAAATAACACCATAAAGGTGGACATATGCCGTTCAAGTAACCTTTGTGGTGTTATTTTACAAAGTTTTTCTATTTTATCTCTAATTAATATTAAAATAATCTGGTTCTATCATCTATTGTATAAAATGAGATATAAAAAAATTCCCGTGCATAAGAATTGAAATGGCTTAATCTTTCTGGTGCATAACTTTTGAGCACTCCAGCTCAGAAATATCACGGCACGAGAAATAGGGCGAGAGAGCTTTAGTCTGTGATTTTGACGGGAGCAAGAAGGAAAGGGTTAAAATAGAAAGAATTATAAACATACCACATACACTGGATGGAATTTTTTTATAAATGAAAAATACTAGTAATTAAAACTGTTAAAAGTACCCGATTGAGACTATTATATGCCATATACAGATCCAATATGAACTAAGAAATTCAAAATGTTTTTTCAAATATTTTGAAGTACAGCAGATTCTCGATTGACCGCGATCGGATTATCCGGGGCGGCCCCAATTTTTTGTGTTGATGACGCATGAAAATTGCTATAAAGCACCATGGTTAAAAAAATCATGGAGGTCCATTATATAAAAAAAAGAAAATGAAATTCTTACAGAACACGATAATAATACTGAAGTGCAAAGAAAAATCTTAGAAGATTTGAAAAGTGAGACTGTTTTGAAAACTAAAGTGATCAACAATGGATTAACAAAGATTCAAAAGTGAAATGCTGCGAAGCATGTGCTTCCGAAAAAAACAAGGCATTTCGTAGAATTTCCTTAAAGAGATGAAGAAATGTGCATTATGTTTGGTCGGAGGATTTCTCGCGAAATTCTAACGCGTATTCGCCATATTACATCTGGAGAAAACCGCCCAAAATACCCATTAGATCGATCATCTTGCAGTAAGCCATAACCCAGGACCTTCACACTTAAGCCATACACTGTATTCAGTGTCTTATCCACTCGGCTAAGGTAAGGGGAAGTGATGAAGGAAATCATGTAAAATCATGGAGAAATACTGGGCACCATCATATTCAATGTCTTATCCATTGTATCCATGAGTTACATGATTTCATCATGTAACTCATGGAGAAATTGAATCATGGTGAAGCATGGTGACATAACCCATTACTTAATTACTTGGAGCAAGAAGATGAAAGCCTGCTAAAAAAATGATGTTGAGAATTTTGCGTAGTAAAATCAGTCGAAGAGCAAATTAAAAAAAAAAAAAAGAAGAAGAAGAACACTTATATCATTTCATTCTTCACGAAACGGTGAGGGAAAATACTTTCAAAATGCTTTACTTTTTTGTTATGTACCAATTGTAAATCTAATTAACATCAGAATTTATATTCATCATCTTTCTTTTATATTAATTAATGACCTTTTGTATAAAAATTTAACAGTTTCTATAATTTTCCAAAAATTACCTACAAAATTTAAATAAATTAAGTTATCCGCGACGAGGCATTTCCCGACCATCCAGGTTAATCGAGAGTCTATTGTATATCTTTCTTTTAAAAGCAATAAAGAGCTTTGTAACTCACAAACATAAAAATAAAAATTCAGTATGAACGTATCGAGTGGAAGAAAAGTTTTACATGTTTTCAGCTGCAAAAAGTTTTCATTTCCAGACAGGAAGGCAAGTGACAGACGAAAAATGCTAATTCTGTTATTGTCAACAAAGAGTTCAAAGGACAAAAGATTTTTTAAAGAACTTTTTGTAGCTGAAGAGAATGAAATTTTTTGTAACACTCGAAACGTTCTTACTGGCTGTGCCGGCACAGCCAGCTGTCGTCAAGAAAGGGTCTCTAGATCTGTAGCACGCGATGGGCGTTTCGATCGTCCGCCATCTTGCTGGTAGTTAAGTCGAGCGATGGCAACAGCTGCCCTTTTTGCAGCATTGGGAAAAGGTTGCGCCTCAAAGGGTTAATAAATGGGGTTCAAATTGCTGCCTCAAATCAATCTTTCAACACAATATTATTGTATCCACAATATCGTATTCTACGCTACTGTTGCTAAGGCAGGGAATGCTTATAGATTCTGGAGACACTTGAGCTGTACCTACCCACTCTATAGGTTTTGCTATTTTGTGGTTTTGTCCGTGTTTTATGAACTTTCCTGTTCTTCAAAAAAACACATTTTACACGATACATTACACAAAAATTTCTTGATGTTATATTAACAAATTTTTCGATAAATTCTGGGTTTCGGAAAGGGGGAAAAAGAGTATACTTTGACCCCTCACTATAAAATCTGGGGGTTCAAGGGCCCCCTCTGCCAACCCGTCAATGAAATAGTTCTGTATTATTTTTAAAATTTAAACACCAAATTTTTTGAGTGGCTTTTGTCATATTTTCATTTTACTATCACACTTAAAATTGATGGCTCTAATTATATCTTAGATATATACCAGAGGTATGTTCGGGTATGTTTGCTAGGAGAAGACAGCAGGGGCATAGCCAAACCTGTCGTTTAAAGGTACACGCATCCTTCCTGGAGTGTCCCGCCGTAATTTGGATTTTCATCAGAAGGAGTGCGAACGACTGAATATTGGCACCTCTCGGAAAATGCTATCGGAATCTCGGGTTTAAGGTGCATCTACCGCATGTGTTGGATTTGTTTGTGATGGTTTGGCAACGGGGCGCATGGGCAATCTGCGTAAGACGGGAGCTACCAGAGGATACCTCTCTCTTACGTGAATGGAACATAACGCGAATTTTTCACGAGTAGAGTATCTCAGAGCTAACGTGGGCTCCTCCCCCGGAGATTTTTTTTCGCCAACAGTAAGAAGCGCAGACAGAAGTGTGGTGTGTGAAGTGCGGTCAGCGAGCGGTATTTCCATCCTCGTAGCACCACTGAAGACGAAAGCACCCAAACAGTCCCAGTCTAAAGCTGGCTTTATTCATTACTTTATTAGGAATTGTAATATGTAGTTTGGGAATAAGATAAATAAAACATTGTATAGTAGCACACATAAAAAGGAAAATTCATTACTTTTATAAATTTAATTTTTTATTTGACTTATTTCTTTTTAAAATCTTTGATGCAATATAAAATTCTGATGATGTCAGAAATTTATTTTTAAGCCGAATTCATCTTGCCAAGATGTACAGTAGTCAATGTAAAAAGAATGATGGAAAATATGTAAATGGGAATAAAATATTTTGAGAGTAGTTTGCCATCGATTTAACATTCTAAAGTTTTAGACAAAGGGAGTTTAACCCTTTGACGCGCCTTGTCCTCGCCGTGAGGACGCTCTCTCTCTCTGACGTTTTGACAGTTATCAGTCAAGAAAAATAAATTTGATTTCTATAAAAATACTGCAGGGTGACATAGTTACACGAGAATCCTTTACTTTTTAGCACACCTTTTCCCGTAAATATTGTCAGGATTATTTCTAATAGCATTGGTATCGGCAGAAAACTGAAAGAATACGATGGAAATACATGGATACAGAAAAACAACTGGATAGAGACTGCCTAATGCTGAAAAAAAGTGGCAGCCGTTGCCATCGCTCAATTTAACTACCATCAAGACGGCGGTCGATCCAATCGTTCATCGCGTGCTACAGATCTAGAGACCATTTTTTGACACAGCTGGCTGTGCTACGCAGCACAATGGCAACGGCTGCCCTTTTTTCAGCATTGGGAAATAGTTCTGCTTCGAAGGTTTAAAAAATGAAAAGCAACGAGAACAAATATTCATCATTGTATATCATTTTTTAAGATAAGAAGAAGAATTTTATTTGTATGTCCTTTCAAGCATTTGAGTATTCGCCAATACTTGATGCGAGTGAGAAAATCGAATAGAAAAGAATAATAAAAATATCTCACATCTTCACACTTGAAAGATTTATTTTTCCGATTGCTTCAAGAATGTTATGTTTTAAAACTGACTGCCGAAAAATAGTTCTTAAAAAAGTTCTGGGTATTCTTTTCCGAAAAGAAAACAGTTAGCCAATGTTCCAAACGCTTACTGATTATTCTCCTGTTGAAAACATGTATAAGGAATTTTTTGTATAGTTACGCTGATGCCTGACTCACTGACTCTGTAGCAATTCCGGTTCAACCATTCGTGGATCGTAGATAAAACGTTTACCACGATTACAAAGAGATTAAAAATTTAATCACAAAAGGGTAATAAAATCTAGACCGTTTGTATGATCCGCTTGAAAATTTTCATAATTAAAAATAAAAATAAAGAAAATAATCTGCGCTACTTTAAAAATCAGTAAATCCACACGTTTCTCAATTTTCAAGCGAGTTTTCGCTGTTTCACTTCTAAGAATAGAAAAAGTTAATCACTAATCATCAATCGACAGAATTAGGTGTCGTAAGTGACAACTACGTCATACTGAAGTCACGGTTATCAAGCTTTGGAGGAAATTGCGATTCTAATTCATTTAAAATAATTTTCTTGATTATCCAGTTTTTTTCACAAATAAAATGATTTTCTCTGTATGAAACAAATGAAATTCTTCAAATACGAAATATTTTCACACGTTTTTAGAAGAAATTGTAATTCCGATTTCGTATATAATAAAAACTGAATATGGAATTATTTATTTTAATTGGACAAAGATTATATATATGAAGTGTGAACATATTTTTGTCCAATGTGTTTTCTAGCGACCTTTGTAGAGGCCTCCTCAATGGGATTTTACTTCTTATACAAAAGAATAACAAAAATATCTCACAGCTTCACAATTCGTAGATTGATATCTTTGGTTTCTTAGAGGAAAATCTTATCGTTTTGTTGTACTTTAAAGGTGCTCGCCGAAAAATAGTTCTTTAAGAACATTTGGGAATTGTTTTTCGGAAAAAAAACAACAAAACATAAAACGTTTAGCCATAAAATGAAAATTTTCCAAACACGTATTGATATTTCTCTTGTTGAAAACATGTATGAGAATGGTTAAAATAATTTGAAATAAGTCATAAGATATTTCTTTTTATCGAAAAAATACATAAAGCATATCAAATAAATAAATGTAAACAAGGTAATATTATAATTGGACGTCTATGTTTTCTCTCAGAATAAAAGCAAATAATTTAAAATCAACGGCAAAATTGTGGCTTATCAAGTTTCTTCGCTTTGTCTCCCAAATGTATGTAACAGGAGATAAATTCCTCTTTCAAGGAGCATTAAATGTATTACAGAATTTTTTATTCGTCAAATATGCTTTTAATTTATATTTTTCTTTTCCAAAATGACAATTCGTTTTTCAACGAGAAACAAAAAACCCGTACTTAAATAAATGGAATGTTTGCGGTGGTGTAATTAGAGAAGGAAAGCTACCGTAATTTCCATGAACACACAAAAAAAGAGGGTTTTGTGTTCATTAAAAAGCAAAGAAATAAATCAGCGGGTTTTATTTCACTATAAAACAAGCACCAGCATATTCAAAAATGACTTAAGTCGGTGTGTTTTTTCTTTAATGAAATTTTTGCTTTCAGCATTCAATTTGCATTTGTATTTAAATACACAGTTTTATGTCGCAAATGTGTCTCATAAAGTAATTTTTCAGATATGCATGAAAATTAGAATTGTATAATTTGTGGGTTGCCGAGACATGATCCGATTACAAAGAAAGCGCAGTATTTAAAAATATAAATAAAGAGTAAAATGTAAATGACGCTTAATATGTTTCCCTAACTTCTTTTCCTTACAATTATAGCATTTTAAAACCAAAACACACATTTCTTAAAAGTAAAATTTTGACTTGTCGTAGCAGTATTATGGGCTGATTATTTCTTAATTATAATTTTTTTGTAGCGTTAACCCTTTAACGCGCAGTGTTCCCGCTCTGGGAACACCCAACTCTGACGTTTTGACTGTTGCCAGTCACGAAGACTAGATTTGATTTCTATAAAAACAGTTGATACGGGTGACACAGCTCCACGAGAATCCTTTACTTTTTAGCATCCTTTACTTTTTACATTTCCCGCAAAAAAAATTGTCACGATTATTTTTAACAGCACTGACATCCGCTGAAAAATGGAAGAGTGCGAGAACAGCTGGATAGATTGCCCAATGCTGAAAAAAGGGCAGCCGTTGCCACCGCTCAATTTAACTACCTACTAGATGGAGGTCGATTGATTCAGCCATCGCGTGCCGCAGATCTCGAGACCATTTTTTGACCATTTTGTGTCAAAAAATGAAAGTTGGTATTCGAAGTTAGTTCAGAAATTGAAAGACTCGATCAGATTTAAACAGAGAATTGCCCCTTTGAAATCACAAAGAATTATCGTTAATGTCAACGATCAGATGATTGCTTGCAGGTAAAATGAATATTATAAAAGATCGAAGTATGTATTGTTGCGAGTTCTGGGGTTCTTGCGTTATTGAGTTCACACATTAGCTGATAGATGTGTGGAAAGTTCGAGGAATTGGCCAAAATGTTAGAACTTAACAAACGTTATTGCTGCTAGAAGGTTGTTGAACATCCTGCAAAGCAAACCACAATCCACAAGAATTGACAAATAATAATTTTCAAAACAACAGTCAGTCAAAGACAACAGCTTCCGTAAAACTGAAATTTTCATACAGCAAAATCGCTCCACAAAACACTCAGTGGAATCCTAGCAGGATCGTAGACTGCTCATAGTGATCGTAGACTGCTAACATGCTTATAGTAACAGTGGCGGATTAATGCAAGTTTGTGGGGGGGGGGGGGTTAGCTTGTCGGTGGGGGCGGTTAGTTAGAAGACTGACATATAAATCCATTTTATGGAAGTAAAATAGGATATTTTACATTAGTTTCTTTATTCTCGGGGGGATCGATCCCCCACCACCCCCTCCTTTAATCCACCCTTGTATAGTACATCATAATAAACTATCCTAACAGGAAGAAGCCTTTATCAATTCCAAATGCTTCAAAAACGGCCGAAAAGTACAAAGCAACTACAAAGCACTCTGACACTCTACAGGGCCAATCTTGCGCTCACGTACGATTGACTCACTCAACTGAACTCACCGTGCCTATCTGCTCTCTTTATTAGATGCTTTGAGAATGTCATAAGCCAACTTATTTCTACTGAATTCCTAAGACACAATGTCAACTGCGCAATAATACTGATTTTTGCTAAAAACAAACCAGTCCCTTAAACTGAACTTAGCTTGGCGATGTCGCCAATCGCTAATATTTCTCGAAATTTCACCAAACCGTAATGTTATCCAAGGTAAATTTGGACAACGGTAACTGGCATCCCACTTAACCTATTTTCATGCAACAAAATGCAATTTTTAATTATTTAAAGCGTTGAACATTAATTTTAGACTAGGTATTTTAAATCTTAAAATAGACCAACCTGTTTATTCGTAACACTGTGGAATAAAATTAAACGAATTTTTGAAGTGAAACTTCTTTAGGCGCAACTAGGGAGTAACTCAGTTTTTTTTTTCTGACGGAAGTAACGCTCAATAAAGTAAGTGAGGTCATATATTCCACGCTGACCCTGAAAAAGAAGAACCACAGAAAAACCTACCTCTTCGACCGCTCAGCTGCTTTTGCCGACATCATCCTGTAAAAATACGCGGAACCTGGTAGAGAAAGAACAGTGAGAAAAACAGTCAAGAGTCGTATCTTTGAGACATCAATTTTTATTTTATATATCAATAAGCGTTTTGAAGGTACATCCAACATAATATTTTACATGTAATACCAACCTCACAGGAGGTTATCGATAATCCTTACTTTTAGATGGATAATATACATGGTTTTGGAAAAGCACAAAGAAACGGACCCTGGCTGCAATCAATCCCAAACAATAGACAGAACCTGCAGTTTAAAACACGGATACAGAATAATAATTCGAAACCTACCAGCAGACGAAATAAACGCTTAAGAATACTGTGATAGAAAAACACAAAAAAATTTTTTACACTACCTGCATTCGAACCCAACAAACAGAGGAAAACATCAGTTAAAGAACACAGTTAAAGTATAATAATAGACTATGGACATTCTCCCCATTCAAACCCAACCTCCAGACGGAACAATTGTATAAGAAAACAGTTAAAGAATAATGCTACAACATGGACACTTCCTGGATTCTAAGTAATTATCATGAATTGGCGATGATTCTTACTGGAGATTTTAATGTTAATTTTCGCTCTCAAGAATCTCAGCCGTTAGTTGATTTTTTAAAAGAAAAATTTGATCTAACTATGAATATTTCTCGACTTCAATCAACAATGCGTTTCGGTACAATGATAGATGCTGTATTTTCAAGAAAATTTGCAAATTTAGAGAGTAAAATTGAAAAAGAATTTTAGCTGAAAAAAGCTTACTTTCAGCTCAATATTCTGTTTAAGAGATTAAAGATTTTTTTTTTTTTGCTTAGCTTTCTGCTGGTGTATATTGAATTTTTTTAAGCTACGTACTTGAATGTTTATAATTTTTCAACTATCATTTTAGAATTTCCTCCTCCGTGCTTTTGACCATGAAAAGGCTTCAGCTGTGTCACTGAAGTCGACAGATCTTCTTAAATCTGCTTCTATCCAAAGATGTGCTTCGGCACAGGGTGCGAATTGACAGGGGGGATGCCGGGGATTGTCCCTGGCTGAAGAATGTAATATCCTGGCTAGCGAAATATTAATTGATCCCAGCCAGGGATACTATTTATCCCCTGCTGGAGAAATGTTAAAATTAGTCTTTGTCCTTACATATTCATTCAACAGTACCTAACGATTTAGAATACATGCCTGATGCCACTTCTCATTCTGCAACAAATTACGACTGCGAAATGAACGAACAAGCGCTGTTCCTCCGCGAGCCGAATTTGAGGCTGGACGTAGAATCGTCATAGGCAGGAATATAATATGTGCACAGAAAATCGGTGGTCGACTTTTGTTAGAATTTAAGTCCCTTCCCAGTCATGTTGGCGACTGCATTTGTTATATAATACTTAATATATTATGTGAGTGGAGTATTTTATGCCTTTGCTCCTTTTTTTTTCTTTTCAAATGTCCCCTCCAGAAGAATATTTTCGTTCAAATGTCCCCCTCTGGAGAAAATGTGCAATTCGCACCCTGCTTCGGCATTTAGTTTATTTTGCCGCATCACAGACCTCAAATGGTCCTCCAGCCTTTTTAGAGATCTTTCAACCGAAGAATTATTCACAGGTGTGCAGGTAAACATTCTTAATGTCGACATTTGGGTTAACTGTTTGCAGTCCACTTTCTCTTAGCCATCTGCAAAGTGCTGATGGGCTTTTAGAGAAAATATTAGAATCACTGACATGAGATTTAAGATGAATGAGTTCATCGCATAGAGTGGGTTCAAGATCATCTTTGAAAATCAGAAGCAGTGTTCTTCCTTCTTTTCCAAATTCTGAAGAGGTTAGCGAACAAAATTTGGTAACTGCTCGAAATCTTTCAGCAAACTTTCTGTATGTAAATGATCTTTTTCCAAGTTCTGCTTGAGCCCGATAGCACATTTGCAAAGTGCTAATAGTAGGGGAGCCCAATGTGTTTTTTGGGATTTATTCGAGCGCGGCAGATAAACATAGTAGGTGGGAGGGGGGGTGGGCGTTACCTTGCATCCTGTTGAGTACCTACACCATATATAAGCCCTTTATGTAGGCCTGTGCGTCTAGGGCAGCTCATCAGATTAGTAAAAAAAAAAAAAATTGATCGTCAAAAATATTGAAGCGCGTCAGATTAAGATAAGGTGGGTTAATTACTAGCTATAAAGTGTACATTCAGAAAATCTGACGATTTAAGTGTAGCGTAAGGGAGTGGGAAGATTACAAAGTTGGAAAGAAGTTTGAAGAAAATAATGCAAGAATCACGAAAACAATATAATCTGCCGATTTCCAGTAGCCGAAGTAATAAAAATCGTCAATGAAGATTAGAACGTGCAAAGATAGCTCGATCAAAGATAACGAGCACGCTCTTCGGGTTAGTGTAGATGACAAGGAGTTCTACATCTCTGGTCCTCAATAAACAACAACAGCAAATTTTCAGAAAGAATTGAAAAATATCAAATTCAAGTAAGCTTTTGCCAAGTTTTTAATTCATCATTGAGCTGATCAGGAGATGGCTACTATTATTAGTAATCCTAACTAATATTATAAATGCGAAAGTGAGTTTGTTTGCTTGTTTATGACGCTAAAACGCCTAAACCGCTGAATCGATTAGGATGCATTTTGGTTTAGATATAGAGGGGACCCGGGAGATGGTTATAGGCTACTTAGAATTTTAGATTTTTAATTACTTTTTTAATTATTAATTAAAAACCGTTTTTACGTTGCCATGCTTGGCGAGTTTCGCCCGTATCAATCAAATGATTCATGTTTTGAGCTAACAAGAATGCTATTGCTTCAATAAAGAAGCGCGTGCGTGCATCTGAAAAATATTAAATTCCACGGAAATTATGCCAGTTTTATGCCAAATCTATCTATCAATAATAATAAAAATTAATGTTCTCCAGAGAAATCTACAGAAAGCAGAGCTTTGAAAATTTGAGCATAGAAGCCCATGACTGTGCACCTGAGGCTCAGAATGTTGAAATTTTAAATACTTTTCTAAGTATTAATTAAAAACCGTTTTATCGCCCGCACAAAATGATTTATGCTTTTGAAATAAAGCTGAAATTCTATTTTCAGATAAACATGCATTTGAAAAACATGTAATGGTATGGAAATTATGTTGATTTTACGCCAAATTAAAAAGCATTAGAAAGAAAAGTCCAAATGTGTTTCTTAAACTTCATAAATTTCCAAATCCTACCAATAATATAAAAACTCGGCTGTTCGAGCCTCGTCAGGGGGAGATTCCCCTGAACCCCCCTAATTTTTTAGTTTCATAATTGCCATATTAAAACTATATTAATTGACTTGTCATTTTATCGCTCATCTTTCGCGTATTTCGCCTGGTAACCCTATGTTGACATTTTTATGAGTGTAACCTATTTATAGAAAAATACACGTGGTTCATATTCTACAGCTTACGAAATATTGTAACAATAGATTAAAGCTGTTGTGAACTAATAATATTTGAATATATGTAAAAAATACATGTGGAGCATATTCTACAGCTTACGAAATAGTGTAACAATATCGAGACTAAAGATTGCTTTAATCTCGATATTAAAGCTGTTGTGAACTAATAGTATTTAAATACATGTAAAATTATGTCGCTTTTTTATGTAGCTTTATTATGTCGCATTTTTGGGACACATTTTTCAATATGGGTATTGAGAGATAAAATGACAGTCATTAAAAAATGTGTACGTTTGTGTGTTTAGATGTTTTTGACTGAATCACACACAAATTGCTGAACGGATTTGAAAAATTCGTAATGAAGATAGCTTATGCCCTGGATACAGGCAACCTTTCAAGCATATAGCATAAATAATTCTTTTACAAAAACATTCAAAATAATTCTAATGTATTGCGCTCTATAGAAATTTTATAGCTACTAAACCGATTCTAAAACTTAGTTACACTATTCCTGAGTATTATTGTTTATTTGTTTGTGGATTAAGACCGATTGACTGCACTAGGGTCCTAGGCCTATATGGGGAATTCCTCTGTGGGGAACTTTCTAAGGGATCCTAGCCCGTATTTACGCGAGGTTTTAGAGAAAACCGCGAAAAACTGCGAGCGGCTAGGTCCACAGGCGCGACCGGGGTTTGAACCTGGCACCTCCCACATTCCAGTTTTGAGAGCAGAACCTCTTAGACACTGGTGGGACCCTGAGTGTTATAGGCTACCTTTTATGCATATATCACAAATAGTTCTTTTACAGGGTTACTCATAAGAATTACATTACACTCTATGTGTATCTCTGTAAGTACTGAACCGATTCCAAAACTTTTTTCACTGTTAGTAAGCTACACTATTCTTGTGTATTATAGGCTAAAATTCATGCATGTAGTACAAATAGTTCCTTACAGGAACACTCAAAATAATTCTAATACATTACGCTCTCTGGGTATCTCTGTAACTAAGAACCGATTCTAAAACTTTTTCGCTATTAGAAAGCTGCACTATTCCTGATTAACGTAGGCTAAAATTCATGCTATAGCATAAATATTTCTTTCACAAGAACAACAAAAACAGTTAGCAAATACTGTCGTAACTGTATTCGCCAAATGCCTGAAAAAAAATCTAAATTTAGTAACTCTGCTTACTCTCTTATTTTAAATGAAGTATACTCCCATGCATTATACTTCATATGAAATAAGTAAAAAGCAAATAATATTTAAATGCAGTTTCTTTTGTCGCAAACATATGTGTTATTCACACATGCTTCATTTCTTTTGGGACCTCACTCTAAAGCCGACGCGGACGAAGTCGCGGGTAGCAGCTAGTAAAACAATATATCTTAATCATGATATATGTTATGTATATTCAGTTACCGATAATAAAGTTACCTGAACAATCGACCATGAACTCTCATGTTCTGATCATGAATAAGTAGATACAAAAATTGTATTTTTGGCAAGTCAAATAAAAGAAGATTCCGCAGTTAAAATCAGAACTTCAGACGCAAATATTGTTGTCATCATGTTGGTCAATATGGAACATCTCCAAGCATCGGTTAAAATATGGATGGATCGTGGAGTTAACAATGTATGTCGTTATATTGATGTGCTCTCTATGCTGAGCTCGGACCAATAATTCGCTAGCACTACCAGCTCTTTACGCACTAACAAAATGCGATTACAATCCGCCACTTTACAGACGAGGCAAAATAAAACCTCTGCAAATTTTTATGGGTTCAAATGTTTTTGAGAATTAATTCTGTTGCACTTTAAACAATTCCATGTCACTTAACCTGTACCGCTTTTTTTTTTATTTTTTCTCTCTCTCTATTCTAAAAAAAAGTAACGGCCGATTTCAAGATCTTGTTGGACTATCTTCTCCTAAAACGTGGAGATTTAAATTTCAAGAAACATGTCCACGGATTCGGAAAATTCAGAGGAAGTTGAGACTTAAATTTTGAAAATCTAATTATTTTAGAAGATATTAATAAAAAACTGAAAAAGTAAAACATAATGGTTGCCAGATTTGGCATAAAATCATTCATTCCTTTACAACAAAGCAATTCCAAGTATGTAGAATCGCGTGAAACTGACAAACATGAAGTGCATTTACACTTATTTTATGCCAAATTAAAAAGTATATGAAATAAATAACTCAAAGTGTGTTACACAAAGTTGACAATTTTCAAATAGTAAGTTCGCTTAGACAACAGGAGTTTAGAATTAGCGATTATTAGTTTTTCCAAAACAGAAAAACTAATGCTAACTGATTTTAAAAGCGCTCTATACGCGCTAACAGGATGTGATTATACAATCCGGCACTTTACAGACGAGGCAAAAAAATAACCTCTCCAAATTTTTATAGGTTCAAATATTTTTCGGAAGACATTTGCAGATGTAGGTTCTCCAGACGGAACAGTGGTATAAGTAAATAGTTAAAGAGTAATACTACAATATGGACATTTCCTGGATTCTAAGTAATTATCATGAATTACCGATGATTCTTACTGGAGATTTTAATGTTAATTTTCGCTCTCAAAAATCTCAGCCGTTAGTTGATTTTTTAAAAGAAAAATTTGATCT